>CM031378.1:100352435-100844682 GCA_018208015.1 Medicago ruthenica | reverse complement strand
GTCCGTTGTACTCACGGAACCTTCTATTTGGCTAAAGCTTAAATTGTTTTTAAATGTTTTGCGCGCATGCTTATCTATGTCAAAATATAATAAAGGGGGGGAAAGAGATAAAAACAAACGAAAGGAAAAAAAGGTTTTTATTATTGCGCTTGACAAGATGTCGATCTTGCTCCTACGTATCTCCCGGTAGTCGGAGAATTCAAAGCGTACGTAGTTCTTTGGTAGAAAAACGTACATATGTTGGTTAATTTTAAATGGACGATGTTATAACCGTATTCTTGCGATTAAACGTAGCTTGTATGCTCGCGTATGGGAGACTTAAGCGTATAGGTTGTATGCTCGCGCAATGGAGACTTAAGCGTTTGTTTACGAATCGCGCTTAGAATATGTAAAACATGTCTGTTGGGTAAGAGGGTTTGATTTGGTCGCGTTGGGACCAAAAGAGGTACAATGGACTCAATCGAGTCGATCATTGACCGGGGTGACTCCAATGAGTCGGGGAATTGAATCTTATGGCCACGGGGGACCAAAAGGTTCAGATTGACCACAAGGGGCCAAGATTTGGTTTGGTATGGTTGGATACGTTTGAAAATGGAATGACGATTGTCCGAACGACGAGACATACGTCACGCATTCGTACAATCGGGGCAATGGAGAGACATACGTCACACCATCCCTTTTTCATTCAAGTTTTGGGGTAGAATTCTCTTAGAAATCCCAAGGTGTATCAAAACATTTGGTTTGAAAACCCAAATGGGAAAGATTTAGCAATTTTGCTAGAAAACGCACAAGTTCGGCTCGTTTTGCGAACGGTTTTGAAAAGCGAACAAATTTGGCGTATGTTCATGCTTGAGTTTTGAAAATCATGAACAATGTTTATTGTTCAAGTTTTGATTTGAAATGATGAACATAGCTTGTTTGTTCATGCTGTTTTGAAAGTTTAGAAACATAACTTGTTTTGCAAGTTATCCACAAAATGTCATACGAACTTGTGATTTTGTCAAGATTATGCAAAATCCTTGTTATGGTTTGAAAATATGGGTTTTAAAAACTCTTAGGTTCTGAGCTCTTGGGCTAGAACCTCAAAAATTGGCCATTTGGACACCTAAACTCAGATTCTGAGTTCTGTCATGGTCGCACTGCGACCATGACTTCGCACTGCGAAGCATGCGAATTTTTGAGTTCAGAAGCTGTTTCTGAACTTTTGTTCAGAAACAACTTCTAAACACACTCAGGACCTTTTAGGTGGGTGAAAAACTTTGAGTTTTTGGGATGAAAAAGGCTGGACAAACCAGTTTTGGTGTTTTGAAAACCTTGGGATTTCTTTGAAATTCAAAAGGGGTTTTTTTAGAACCAAAAGGTTTTGAATCAAAATTGCTATGCAAACACACTTAAAAATGCAAAACAAAAGCTTGGAAACTTACAGAACTCCTTAGCAAAGCTCCAGCTGCAGTGGATTTGAAATGATTGAAGGTTCTTGCAAGGTTTTGAATGTTGGTGATGATTTTGGAACTTTGTAAGGCTTTGTGTTTGATTGGTTTTTTCTGGTTATTTGTGAGTGTTTGTAAGCTGGAATGAGTAGAGTTTCTGCTCTTGAATTGCTGTTATTCGTTTTTTTTGTAACCTTGGGCATTGCCTTCTATTTATAGGCCAAAAACCAAATCTATTTCATCATTAGAAAATCCCAAAATCTAGCTGATTTGTGGGCTAGGATCAGGCTGAATCCTTTTGCATTAAATGCTAATGGATAGAGGCAACCTTGCCTTGTGCCAAGGGTTAAGTCTTTGACTGATTTCAGCCACAAAATCAACTAATTCTAGAAGGTAATGATGAGAAACAATGGCTGAATTGCAATTGGCCAAGCTTGGGGATCAATCCTTGCAATCTCAATGGTTGATCAATAAAAACGTGCACTGTAATGTGCAGAGATTGAGGGATGAAAAAGGCTATCTATGGCTGGTGTGAGGGGTGAAAAGCTGCTGCAAAAACAGGGTAGGCACTCATGGCTTTTCAAGTGAGAAAATCCAGCTAGTTTGACTGGTTTTGGGGAAGCAAGCAGGAGGAAAGTCATCAAGCAGGTGGCTGGCAACCTTGGGGTGGTTAACAGGTCACATGGGAGGGACAAGAGCTGCCCAAGGGCAAGCCCACTTGCTTGTCACATGCTAGGTTGGAAGAAAAAGCTTCCAACCTTGGCATTAATGGCAAGTCTTTCAATTCTGGTTTTGCTTGGCCCAAATAGCCGTGAATGCTGATAAAAATAAATTGGAAATGATATGCCAACAAAATCTGGAATTAAATCAAAGAAACCAAAAATCTGCAGAAAAATCGCAGACTTCGCAGTGCGAAGTGAGCTTCGCAGTGCGAAGTCAGCATTTTTGAAATGTTGACTTTTCTGTTGACTTTTGTTGACTTTGACTTTTTCTCCCTCTTTGATTCTTTTTGATTTTTTGTTTTAAAAGGCTTAGGACAAAATTGGGGTACTACAGTCCCTCTCGGACACCTTCCTCTAATCGTACACCCATGTTGACCATTTCGGTAAAGTCTGTTGGTGCACTTGCAACCATTTTCTCGTAATAAAACTGACTCAGGGTCTTCAAAAATATTTTGGTCATTTCTTTTTCTTCCAACGGCGGGACAATCTGGGCAGCTACTTCCCTCCAACGCTGGGCGTACTCCTTGAACGTTTCCTTCTCTTTCTGTGTCATTGCACGGAGCTGATCACGATCTGGAGCCATGTCCAGATTGTACTTATACTGACGGATGAACGCTTCACCAAGGTCATTAAAAGTGCGGATGTTTGCACTGTCCAGATTCATATACCACTTCAGAGCGGCGCCAGTCAGGCTGTCCTGAAAGAAATGAATGAGCAGCTTATGGTTGTCAGTATACATGGACATTTTCCGCGCGTACATCACCAAGTGACTGCGGGGGACAAGTGTTTCCTTTATACTTCTCGAAGTCTGGGCACCTTGAACTTGTGGGGGATAGTAACATTTGGGACCAAGCATAATTCACGGGCATCCTTTCCGAACAGGTCTCTACCGCGGAGGGCTTCGACTTCCCTTTGCATACCATCAAACTTTTCCTGGAGTTCGTCCATCTTGTCAAAGGCTCCAACACTTTCAGCATGGTAGATTGGCTCAACCTCTTGTTGAATAGTGTGAATCAGTGGTGCTGAATAAGTCATTGCAGCTTGAGGGAAAGATGTGCCGAATTGTGGAACCGGTGCTGACTGCTGAACGAGAGGGAGTGGAACTTCAGATACAGCGGGCTGGAGACTTCCACAGACTGGAGGTGGCATTCCCCATGTACAACCTGGAGGCATAAAGAGAGGTGGAGAAGTCACCGCAGATAGCGGAGTTGTGCTTACAAAAGGCTGTTCTCCAATAGCAACAGCAGCTTGAGAATTCTGGGCTGACAGGAGTGCATTCATCATGGTCGTCAACCTATCCATTCCTTCTCGTAAAGTGGCAACCTCCTCCCTGAGACTCTGATTTTCTTGCTCAACTAGATCCATCCTTTTCCGATTAGCCCTAGTGTTGTAAATGCGAGTTGGTTTGCGGAGAATTCGTCGGGCCACTTTCTTTGGACGGCGGCTGATTAACCTTTGTAGTAGTGAACACAGTGTGAGACTCGATTTAGAAACTATGAATGCAAGATGATGCATGATTATGCTTATGCAAAAAGAGAAAGTTTTGTTATCGAAGGACTTGTCGAAGTAATTGTAAACACCATAGTTTGAAAGTTTCATTTAAAATATTACAATCAATCCCCTTTTTAGGAACAAAGTCAAGGGATATGCTCAGAAGTTCATCAGTAAAAATCTTGAAAAAGTCTCGATATTTCAAACTTGAGGATGCCAAGTGATCTCTCATAACGAGCTCGAGAAAATCCTCTGGACTAGTCATTAAAGATCCTAACTTCCTTAAGCTTGTCAAATCCGAGTTTTTGAAATTGCATTTCTGAGTGTTTCTCTTTGTGAAGTTCATCCCTATGATGTTTACAACAAAACTTGTCTAAGTCCTTTGATACTTGATGAAAAAAGATGTTTATGAATGAATGCATGTATGCATGATAATGCTAAAGAACGGAGAAAACATGGTGAGGTTAGGTCCATAATGTTGGAGTCAAGGGTAAACACGCCATTTGGTAAGGACTATGGTTTCACATGTACCTGTATCACGGGTTCTACCAAGTTCCCAAAGTCCTCAACCCCTTCCAAATATCGTCGGGTTACGAGATTGACTCCCGGTCCAATAATATTTGTAAGAAAGTCTCGTTTGAGTGTAGTATCGCGTATCAACTAATTCAAGATTACTCTTGGTTAGCCACCGCACTACGTCCTAAAAGGCCAAGATGGGTTAAGTGTAGCTAAAGGTCCTCAACTTCATAGGTCACTTGGAAATAATAATGTCGGACACGACTTACTCATGCCAACATAGTAATACTTCCAAGATTCCTCCATTGAGTGGGGTTATCACATGTGCCACATCCGAAATTTACTCTCGGAAAGACACTTTGATTATACCACCGTCCTATCTTATGTTTCCCTCAAGTCCGGGTGTAGGACTTATCTCACCACTCACGTAAAAAGATAAACACTTAAGCACATATTTATAAATACAAATAATGATAAAGCATAAAGATAAAGAAAAGCAAGATATGTTTAACCCACTTAGGAAGTTGTCCCCAGTGAAGTCGCCATTTCTGTCGCGGTGATTTTTGGATATCAAGCTATTGATTAGCGTTGACTCGCAATTCTAAGATTCACCACCGATCTTTTATTTTTCCGAGGAAAAGGGAGAAAGTTCGAAAAAAACCCTATTTATTAGAGATCAAGGTCCGGGGGTTGGTTACGCAAAGGGAAGGTATTAACACCCTAAACGTCTATAGTACTCTATAGGAACCTCTTGTTTTTATTTATCTTTATGCTAAATTGATTATTTGTTTGTAAATAAATGCCTAAGTGTGAAAAAAAACTAAAGATATGAGTTAAAAAGAGAGAAAATGTTTTTGTTATTTTTATTGATTTGGAAAGACAAAGTCTTTTGCCTACATACCCGAATGGGATCAAAATCATGTAGTTCGGGGTAAAAATGCCGATTGATTTGTTTTTGTATTTTTTATTTTTTTGAAAAGGTTTAAAAGATAAAAATAAAGGCCAAATGGCAAAACAAGATTGGTTTGTGTTTTTTAATTTTGGAAAATGATTTAAATGTTATTAAAATAGATTAATGATTTTTTAAGAAAGTGAAAAAAACGGCACTTGATTGAAAATCAAGGTTTATTTAAGAAAAGATTTTTTTTGAATTTTGACTTATTTGCATGTTTTTGTTTTTTTTTTATAATTAACTAAGACTAAAAAAGGTAACTAAAAGCTAAACGCGAGGAACTTCCGTGATGACGTTGGATCACCACGAAATCCTTTTGAAAATAAACTAGCCTAATATTTTTTGTATTTTTTTTTTGTAAAGCGAAAGAAAAAAAAATATAAGACATAATGCGGAATAAATAAAGTGTGGGTGTCAGTGCATATTCTCATTTATATTTACATTAGTACTAAATACATTCTAATAGAATAAAAATAAAGATAAAATAAAATTGCAAGTGCACTAAAATAAATATGATAACAATGGATAAAGGGATAAAAATGCATGAAATGCAAAAACAATAAGTAAACATGTTGCATACAAGAAATAAATAAAAATGCATGAGATAAATAAGGAAAATGGGAATAATAATAAGAATGCATGAAGTACTGGAATAAAATGCATGAGAATGAATAGAAATTAAAAATAAGAAAAAGGAGGAATGATAAAAAAGAAAGGAAATAAAATTATTTTTTCTGAAAATTCATGTGAAAGACACTAGATGAAGTTTCAAAAGAGATAACGTACCTTTGATTTTGATTGCTGTTTTCGGTTATGGGTGTTCTGGTTCGGATTGTTCTTGATAGTGGATTTGAGGTGGTGGTTTATGGTTTTGATTTGCTGAGTTTGTGGTGGTTAGTGAAGCAGTGTGTGAGTGGGGTTTCGGTTTTGCTAGAATCGAAGAAAAAAAGGAAGAAAAGAGGTGGATTTTGGTATGTGGTGTCAATTGGGGTTTCTGACTGATGATCCTCTTCAAGGGAGGTGCCTTCTTTATATAGCCTTCAGTAGCAACAAATATTTGAACCAAATATTCTTCAAAGATATATGTCCAAAATTCTTCTTTAGAAATATATTTCACCATAAAATCTTTCTTCAAATTAAAACACATATTTGCATCAATTATTCTTTTCAGAAATATATTGAAGCAAATATTTTTTCAGAAATATATTTCCCAAAGATCTCTTTTTGAAAATATATTTCCAAAATTTTTCTTTAGAAATAAAACACATATTTGCATCAATTATTCTTTTCAGAAATATATTGAAGCAAATATTTTTTCAGAAATATATTTCCCAAAGATTTTTGCATCAATTATCCAATCTGAAAAATATATAATTAAATCTTCAAAAGACCAGGAAAATAAACAGCTCCAATGCTTCTGAAAGTACTTCTGAAGTAAGTGCTTATGAAGGTTCAGCTTCCGAAAAAAACCTCAGCTTAAAAGAAAAAGAAAAAAAAAAAGAAATGAAAATGGGTCAAAAATGGGGTATGACAGTTGTCGGTTGGATGGGCCAGCATCTTGTCTCCATGGTTGGCAATAATTAGGGTTATTCCCTCTTTGGAAATTGTTGTTATGGCCTTGATATTGACCTTGAAACTGATTCGGCCTTTGTTGGTTACCGACATAGCTTACTTCTTCAGTTGGCGGTGGACAAAAACCAGTGGGATGATCGCCTGAACAAAGCTCGCAAGATGCGACTTGATGATGTCTTCTTTGTTCATTTTGTATCTCTTTCATTTGTTGTGGAAGATTTGCCATCTTTCTTGTTAATTCTTCCACTTGTTGAGTCAACAACTTGTTTTGCGCGAGAATAGCGTCATTTGTTCCCAAGTCCAAAATACCAGCTTTTCTTTGTCCCGGATTTCTGTTATGGTGAGCTTGATGGTCATTGAGTGCCATTCTCTCAATAATTGATACAGCATCTTCAGCACTCTTCGCCATTAATGATCCACCCGCGGCTGCATCAAGTAAAAGCTTCGATTGTTGTTGCATTCCATTGCGGAAAAGATGAATCTGTGTAAGATCATCAAAACCAGGTTTGGACATCTTCTTAGCATTGACTTGAATCGCTCCCAAGCTTCACAAAGTGTCTCACTTGATCCTTGAGAAAAGACGGCGATGGTAGTCTTGGCCTCCATAAATCGATTTTGTGGAAAGAATCTCTCAAGGAATTTCTCCTCAAGAGTATTCCAATTAGTCATCACTTGTGGCGGCTGATCCAAGTACCATTCCTTTGCCTTTCCAATCAATGAATGAGGAAACATTCTCATGAATATTGCTTCTTCCTCATTCTCCGTTGCTCCCAAAGTACCAGCTATCTCATAGAACTTTGTTAGATGTTGAAATGGATCATCATGATCTAAACCCGAGAAAGGGTTAACATATAGAATCTGGAGAATCCCGGTCTTCATCTCTGTTTGCTTAGTAGTCCTTGGCGACTTTCCCAATTGAGCTAGGCGTCGTGGGCTGTTATGACAAGGCATCCCACTACCACCCGAGCTTCCAGTACCTTCTCCTTCTCCGGCCATTGGTAATTCTTGTATTGGAACTAATGAAGGAATCGAAACAGATGGTCCTTCTTGCTGCCTCTTCTTTGCTTGCTGCCTTTTCTTACGGTTCTTGCTATTATTTCTTCTAGCAGTTCTTTCAATTTCTGAATCAAAAAGCAGTTGATCTTCTGGTGTCTGACCTCGCATAAACGGAGTTCAACAATCTGACCAAAAAGAATTAGCAACAAGATGGATAAAAATATGATAGTTATATACATAAAAGAATTTTCTACAAAATTGCTTAAGACAATAATTAACGCTGCAATGATTATGATATCTAAGCGTTAATCCCCGGCAACGGCGCCATTTTGATGAAAGGTTTTTCCTCACATTATAATTTCCTATCTACACGTGAGTATATTAGGATCGTCTCCACAGGGATTTACGCGATATCTTAAACCATTCAACATCGATTATCATTTTAAGTTAGGGTTTCTTTTGTTTACTAAAACCTAATCGACTTTCAAAATATAAATAAATACTACGAGTAATAGGGCATAAAAGTGTCGGTATCAAAGTCATAAATCAAGCATCGATAATGTTCTAATAATCATGATAAAAGGATTCTAGTTTTAATCTCTTTTTAACGATATTATCACACATCACTCGACAACATTATTCGTGTCCAAATAAAGTTGTGAGATCGATCGTATCGTTTAATCAACGATTTCCCAATCTATTAAACGATCCAAAAGCATTAAGTATTGATGCTTTAAGTGATTATCAAAACATAGTTCCATGTCTAGAACACTTGTTTTAATAGAAAAGTATTCTAACCCTAGATTTAAATGTATTTTTCAATAGCACTAAATCAAACATAAGATTGAATAACAAGAATAATTTTCAATATATTATAAAACTCTAGAATCAAATATTTACATGATCAAATAGATTACACCTAGCTTGATTCATTACCTCTAATCCCAACAAAGGAGATTTAGTTGATCATTCTCATGTCAACAATACAAAAGCTGGAGTAAAGATGAAGATCAATGCTAAGTTTTGATTTCTCAAAAACCCTTTAATGATCTAAACTTGATTCCTTGTTTGTCCTTTGAAGTGCCCTTCTTTTAGCCCTATTCTCTGGTAATAAACCTCTAAAATTCGTTCTTAATGGAAGCTTAACAATAACTTAATTTTAACCTAAAAGCTGAAAGATAGCTTATATACAAAAACTGATAAGTGAAATCTCGCTCAGCGAGATATATTTCGCTCGGCGATTTTAACAAACTGGCCAATGGTATTCTGCCACGTCTTCTACAACATTAAACCGCCTTGATGATCTCGCTGGGAGACCAAGATTTCGCTGAGCGAAATCAAACTTCCCCTGTTCCAGAAAATCCCTGCCTGAACTCGCCAACTTCTCGCCAAGGGATCGTTGGGCGAGAGTATACTTTGAAAACTCCTGAAAATCCCTGCCTCTACTCGCCATTCACTCGCCAAGCAGTCGCTGGGCGAAAGTCTTCATTCTTCTCTTGATGATTTCTTGCTATTTTCAAGTCTTGGCTTGCTTTTTCCTACACAAATGGGGAAGAATAAGGTATATAAAGAATAATTGGCATTTATTCATAAATTCCATGTTTTTCCTAAGATAACTTGCACAACAAGTAACTAAAAAGCCTTATAAAAGACATGGATTTATTCATTTCTTGCCACTTATCAACAACCCATCAAAAATTTTCATTTTTCATACACTTTATGACATGAATAACCCAACAACAGAGCAACACCTCTCTTCACCATTTTCATACACTTGATCACATTAATAACCCAACAAATACAGCAACAACAAAACAACCCCGCAACCAACAACAATTCTAGCAACAACGAACACATCACTAAAGATGAAAACAAGCACATGATCAGCAACAACAAATCCAGCAACAACGAACACAACAAACACAAAATTAGAACACTTGGAGAAAGAAAAAGAAAGACAAGGGAAACAAGCTCCCGTCGTCTGCAACTCCGGCCACCCCCTTCTCCCACCGTCAACTAAAACCACCATCTTCGTTCTCTCTCGCTCTCCGCTCCTTTTCCGTCAAATCTATCCACACCAGATATGTCCCTCTTGCGCCAGATTCGTCCATCCCAACACTTCTAATCCTTCGATGTTAAAGAGCACGATGCAACCATTATCACTCAATACAGATCTGAGCACAGTTTGGGTTGTTGTTTCTGGTTTATTATGGATAAATTTGATTATATGGCAAAACTAATTTGGGTTGATGCTACCCATTTTCTCACAAATAAAAATAGTAATTTTAGATTCGGATTTGGGTTTATGACTACCATGAACCTCTTTGATGCTACCCATTTTTCCTCTTTGATTTCAGATTTCGGATTTTTTTTTATTTGGGATTTTGATTGGATTGGGAATAGGATTTTGTGAATTTGTGATATATGATTTTGATTTGAGCTTGCTTATGTGAAGAGGATGGTGCTTTAAGGAGAGATCTAAGATAAGAGAAAAGAAATATGTGTTGGTATGTGATGATTTTTTTGGTATGAGTTCTACTCTATGTTGAAGATGAAGACCAATGAAGAAGATGAATATTCTTGGATTTTTAGTTTTATTGTTGGAAACCTATAATTTCTAAAATTTGATCTTTTAATTTTCCATGAAATGTTTTTTTTAATTCCTGAAATGTTTTAATTATTTTCCAATTAAATTTTTTTTATTTGATGACATGTTAATGTCAATTTCCATATCGAAAATGCCACCTAAGCGCATTTTTGGCCACATCATTAAAAAATTGGACACATCAGCGTTTTTGGAGGACAAAATTGGGGTTCGGACCAAAATTGCAAAAAAAATGGTAGTATAATGACAACTTTGTTTGGTTTTAAAAAGAGATGACCAATTTTGTGAGATGGTTAAAATACGAGGACCAAAAGTGTAATTAAGCCTATTTTTTATAATGTTCTAAATATGATTAAAAACAATAAAAAAATTATATTTGTGTAGAAGATATTTTAGAGGACTAAATTATGTGAATTTTTAATGAGAAAAAATAAAATTTACGAGGAAACAATTTGCACTCCCTGACGCAGGGTTCTGGATACGCCACTGAAAACAGTAGATTATATCTTGCAAGAATAAACCTCCAACTAACAATATTGATGATATTATTTTTTATAATGTTCTAAATATGATTAAAAACAATAAAAAAATTATATTTGTGTAGAAGATATTAGAGGACTAAATTATGTGAATTTTTAATGAAAAGAAATAAAATTTACGAGGAAAAAATTTACACCTCCTAACGCATGGTTTTGGATACGTCATTGAAAATAGTAGATCATATCTTGCAAGATTAAACCTTCAACTAACAATAGAAGAGTTTGCTTTAGTATTGTAGGTTCATTAGCTTACTTTGAGTGAAAGAAAAAAGTTCAGTAGCTTATTCAAAGTCCAAGGTTTCCCTCAAAAAAAAAAAAAATCAAAGTCCAAGGTTTCGTCCCATATTTTTTAATATGATTTTCATAATTAATATAATAAACTTTAGGACCAAAGACCAACTTCTATTTGTGTTTAGTGGTGCGGTATTGTATTTTGTTTAATACACTTACAAGAAAGATGGTGTATTTTATTCGATTCCAATGCTTAACTAATGGACCAATCCAAGACCTCGAATGCTACCAGAATCGAAGGGAAAAAATAAATTTACTATACAAACATTTAAAAATAGAGGGCGAACATGACCCTATTAAGCTTACCCCTTATCGGTAGGGATGTCAAAAAAATCTGCACTCGTGAATATCCGCAGATATAATCCGCCAAATACATGGGGCGGATACCTTAATGGATATTTATGGATAAAATAAACGGATATTTTAACTACCCGCTAATTAACGGATACGGATGCCGATTTAATGGTATCCGCACCCACGGATATCCATACCGCTATTAAACCGAGTAAATTACATAAATAACTTTAATACCTTTCAACTTCCTAAACAAAAAATTTCGGTGCGGTGAGTGTTATTAGTTATTACGCGATTGTTCAAACTATATTACGCTCCTTTAAAAAAGAAGTGAAAGTGAACGAGATTGTTGAAGCAAGAAACTTTGTTTTTATTGAATATGATGAGTTTTATTTATGCTTTTGTTAAATCAAAGAACTTTATTTATGTTTTTGTTGAGTCAATAATCTTTGCTGTTATTGTAATATATGAATATTATGTTTTGCTAAAAAGAAAATGCATGTGACGAACTTTTGTTTTTAAATTTCATCTAAAAAAATTAACAATTTTTTTTTATTGTTTTTAAAAATGTCATCCATGGATATTTGTATAAACCTGCGGATACATCAAAATCCGTGGATTACCCGTTAAACGGATATCCGTGCAGATACGGATAGGGTACGAATTTCATATTTATCCAATGGAGCGGACACGGATATCACACTATCCGCATCCATAGATATCTATTTACATCTCTACTTACCGGTGATAGTTGGATCCGACCGATATAAGAGCTAAAATTTCCTTTTTTATTTTATGGTACAAAAAGAAGTTAAATTTCTATAACGTGACAAACAAGAGTCTTTGCCCTCGTTTGGTTGTGCGTTTGAGAGCCTCAAATGCGAGTTTGGATAGGCAACTATGAGTCTACTAAAAAAGACAGGTGTTTGGGTAACTAATTTTTAAATTGATTCAGGCCTAAAAATCGATTTATACCGAAGCTCATATTCGTAGCTTTTGTGTTCACGGTGGGAATCGATTCAATTTGATTTGTTATTTTTTTTAATAAAAGCTGCTCTAGTTTTCCATGTCTATCCTTACTTCCTTTTCCTTTTCTGATAGTGAGTTTGCAAATTAATTTTTGACGGTGCCAGTTTCAATTTGTTTTAGTGAGTTTCTACACCCATTTTTTTTTAGGCAAAATAGAAAATATATTAAATAAAAAAAAAAGATAAAAGACTAGGGCACATTAGACCTGACCCAGGAATAATCCAAACAGGAATACAACACCCATTTTATTTTAAGGTGAGTTTCGAAAACCATTTTTATTTTCATTATGGATATCTACCTATGAAGCCTTGATACGTAGTATGAGTGCGGGTACGATACGAGTACGTGGATACGTGAAATTTAAAAATTTAGGATACGATACGGCTAAGATACGTTAACAAAATATCTACTAACAATATATAAAAGTCGGAGTACAACAAAATTTCATAATCATCCTTATTAAAACTCATGATCTTCTTAATTTTATGTGTATAATGGTCATTGTGCAAAATTTAATTTATTTGTTTCTTAAAAATTAATTACGGATAATGTTTATCGCATGTGTAACCAATTTCCACGGATAAATATGAAACTAATTTATTTGTTTTTTTTAATTAATTACGGATAATGGTCACATCTACTAATCTACTACCAATATATCTACTGATAATATATAAAAATCGAAGTACAACAAAATTTCATAATCGCCTTATTAAAACTCATGATCTCCTTAATTTTATGTGCATAATTGTCATTTTGCAAAATTTAATTTATTTGTTTTTTAAAAAATTAATTGCGGAGAATGTTCATCACAAGTGTAAGCAATTTCAACAGATAACCTATGAAACTAATTTATTTGTTTTTTAAAAAATTAATTACAGATAATGTTCATATCTACTAACATCTACTAACAATATATCCTTCAAAAAAAAATCTACTAACAATATATAAAAGTCGTCTACTAACAATATATAAAAATCGAAGTACAACAAAATTTCATAATCGTCCTTATTAAAACTCATGATCTCCTTAATTTTATGTGCATAATGGTCATTTTGCAAAATTTAATTTATTTATTTTTTAAAAAATTAATTGCGGAGAATATTCATCACAAGTGTAAGCAATTTCAACGGATAACTATGAAACTAATTTATTTGTTTTTTAAAAAATTAATTACGGATAATGTTCATATCTATTAACATCTACTAACAATATATAAAGGTCGAAGTACAACAAAATTTCATAATCGTCCTTATTAAAACTCATTATCTCCTTAATTTTATGTGCATAATGGTCATTGTGCAAAATTTAATTTATTTGTTTTTTAAAAATTAATTACGGATAATGTTTATCACAAGTGTAACCAATTTCCATAGATAAATATGAAACTAATTTATTTGTGTTTTTTTAAAATTAATTACGGATAATGGTCACATTTACTAATCTACTACCAATATATCTACTAACAATATATAAACTTTGAAGTAAAACAAAATTTCATAATCGTCCTTATTAAAACTCATGATCTCCTTAATTTAATGTGCATAATGATCATTTTGCAAAATTTAATTTATTTGTTTTTTAAAAAATTAATTATGAAGAATGTTCATCACAAGTGTAAGCAATTTCCACGGATAACTATGAAACTAATTTATTTGTTTTTTAAAAAATTAATTACTGATAATGTTTATATCTACTAACAATATATAAAAATCAAAGTACAACAAAATTTTATAATCGTCCTTATTAAAACTCATGATCTCTTTAATGTCGATATTTTGAAAATAGTTATGAGTTTTCAAAATTTTATCATATCGACTATCACATATCGGTAGAAAAAAAATTTCTTCTGCATATATATTATATAAAATCCTGAACGAGTGTGGTTTAAATATTTAATGGTGTTTTAAATATAACATAAAAATATATTTAATAGACACACTAAATTAATGTTGATTTTTTGAACATAGTCATGAGTTTCCAAAATTTTATCACATTGACTTTCTCATATATCTATATAAAAATTTGTTTCTGTAGATAGAAACATTTAAAATCTGCAACGAGAGTGGTGCAAACATTGAACAGTGTTTTGCATATAAAATAAAATTTATTTAATATACAAACTACATTAATGTTGATATTTTGAAAATAGTCATGTGTTTACAAAATTTTATCACATTGACTTTCTCATATATCTATATAAAAATTTGTTTATGCAGATATAAACATTTAAAATCTGCATCGGGAGCGGTGCAAACATTGAATAGTGTTTTGCATATAAAATAAAATTTAATCAATAGAAACACCGCATTAATGTTAATATTTTGAAAATAGTCACGTGTTTTCAAAATTTTATCATATCGACTATCACATATCGATACACGTATTCAATGTTTGCGATTAAACATATAAAATCTACAACGGAAGCGGTGCAAACATTGAACAATGTTTTGCATTTAAAATAAAATTTATTTAATAGACACACTACATTAATGTTGGTATTTTGAAAATAGTCATGAGTTTTCAAAATTTTATCATATCGACTTTCTCATATATGTATATAAAAATTTGTTTATGCAGATATAAACATTTAAAATGTGCAACGGGAGCGGTGCAAACATTTAACAGTGTTTTGCATATAAAATAAAATTTAATCAATAGAAACACAACATTAATGTTGATATTTTGAAATTAGTCACGAGTTTTCAAAATTTTATCATAGTGACTATCACATATGGATACATACAAATTTTCTTCTGCATATATAAGCATATAAATTCTTCAACGAGTGCGATTTAAATATTTAACGGTGTTTTAAATGTAAAATAAAAATTTAATTAATAGACACACTACATTAATGTTGATATTTTGAAAATAGTCATGTGTTTCCAAAATTTTATCATATTGACTTCCTCATACATATATATAAAAATTTGTTTATTTAGATATAAGTACATAAAATCTACACCGAGTGCGGTGCAAACATTGAACAGTGTTTTGCATATAAAATAAAAAGTTATTTAATAGAAACACTACATTAATTTTGATTTTGGAAATAGTCATGAGTTTTTAAAATTTTATCATATCGACTTTCTCATATATGTATATAAAAATTTGTTTATGCAAATATAAACATTTAAAATCTGCAACGGAAGCAGTGCAAACATTAAATATTCTTTTGCATATAAAATAAAAATTAATCAATAAAAACACTGCATTAATGTTGATATTTTGAAAATAGTCACGAGTTTTCAAAATTTTATGTGCATAAAAATTTGTTTTTGTATATATAAGCAAATAAAATCCATAACTGGTGTGACTCAACTATTTAACAAATTTTTGTTTATATAAGAGAAAAAAAATTAATAGAAACATTACATTATACTCATAATTTTCATATAATATCTATAAACATTTTGCAATATTAACAATATAATTATTTTTTATATAAATATCACAATGTTACGTGACCCGTGCGAAAGCACGGGTCTTTTACTAGTTTATATTAAAATTTACATGCATGTAAAATCCTTAAAAAAAATAAACATTGATTACTCTTCAATAATATATAATCATAAAAGTCACAGTTTACAAAAAATAATACAAGTGAACAAAATAAAAAATGAAACCTTTTTCGTATAAATCATATTCTTTTTTCATTCATATGTTAGAATATCAACAAATGCATCAATAAAAGAACTCAAAACAAAGTTTGTTCAATGTTGATTGATTGAATCTCCTCTCTCTCGTTACTTTCATCCACCAAAAACATAATTTTTAATTGGTTAATCAAAAAACAATTATAGTGATTCATATCTTAAATGGAATCATATACATCTCCAATGAATTTTCACAACACATTCTCACTTTTTTACCCTTCATTGTTTTTTTCTTCAAGATACGTCTATGTGAAGTATCTAATAAGTATCTGTGTGTATCTGTCGAGTATCTTATAAGTATCCGATAAAATATATATTTTAAATTAAAATAATTAATTTCGATACTTCGTGGGTACGTATCCGAGAGTATCCGTGGAGTATCGGTATCCGATACGGATACATCTCCATTTTGGAGTATCCGGGCTTCATAGATATCTACACATTTTCATGGACTTCTTTTTATTATATCTACCCGTTATGTTAAGTTATATAATTTGACCAAAAAAAGATATTAAGTTATATAACTTAATATCTTTAAATAATTGTCAAAACAATTCTGTAAATAATTAAAAAACAAATTACAGGTATAAATAATTAAATTAATAATACAAATAAATTTAATTATAAATTAGAAATGAAATCTAATTTTAAATATATGTATGAAAACCCTTTTTAGTAATTATACATTCAAAATTAATTTTGATTCAAACTATTCAAACATCATAAATTGGTAAAAATCACTTTTATGTCAACATATCTAAACATAAATCAATTTAAATTCAATTCACTTTTACCAAAATGAATTCAATCAAAATGAATTATATAAAAATCAATTTTCTCTATCGCCGAATCAAACACATAGTTAAAGTGTTAAACGCCCCTTGTGATATGACAATTGGAAGGTGCAACACCCGGCCACAAGTCACGAGTGCCACATGTGACAAAAATTAAGTTTGGATTGGTTAGTTGATAGAGAGAAAACGATAAACACCTGGAAAAAAGGAAAAAAAAAACTTGATACACACACCTATCAAACTATAAAAACGTGGAAGGATGTTCCACCTCAACTTTTGTATGATGTATGTGCAAAACTACAACCTCTCAAAAAAAAAAAAATTACAACACCGTTTTTATGGGTTGAGAAGAAGCCTTTTTCTCTAAATAAAAGCGAAAGAAACCAACAATGACAACTAAATTTGACTTTATATTTATTTATGAAATTGTTAACTTATGACATAAGAGTGTATGTTAAGGAATAAAAAAAAATTGAATTAACAAAATAATAATATTTTGATTTTTCAAAATTTGAATGTACGACTTTTAAGATGAATCGAAAATCCTCTAGTTATAGTATCGAGAATATGCCTTATCGGTGGATCTTCCCTTCTAGTGTGTTGTTCCTAGTATCCTTTCATAGGGGATTGAGGGGACCGTTGGTGACTTAAGGTAAGGGTGTGCAACAGACGGGTTAGGTCGGGTTGTATGTGACCTGAACCCGGTCCTAACATTTGATCATGCTATTTTTAGCCTTAACCCGACCATGAACCTGATCAAACCCAAAGAGGTTCGGGTCTAGTAAAGACGAGACAATAGGAAGACAAGATCGGATTGGTCCTAAGACAGATCATTAGTACATGCATCTTTTTGGAAAAATAATTAATCAATGATTTTATTCGAATTATTGGAAACAACAAAATAATAAAAAGTAGCGCAGGCTTACAAACTAATCAAAGTAAATAATGTATAAACAAAAGAATACAGTTATCGTTCAAAATAAACAACGATTAGTATCATTTCATCTTCCTACTTGTTGTCATTGACATGAGACTAAATTGGAGGAGGCAAGGAGCGACGACGGTGAAGTGAACCCTAAGTTGAGGTTCAAAACAGAGAGTATTGTGGGGAAGTGAAAGAGTTGTGTGTGAGAGAAAGACCAAGTATGAGATAGTGTGTGTAAAACAGTATTAAAAAAAAGTCCTCAAATTAAGGTGGGACAGGAGACCCGAGAGTTAACCCGAACTCAATGCTTGTTTTAATTGTGTCCTTGTCATGTCCTATATTTTTTGTCCTTGTTCTTTTTTTGACCGGGTCAGACCTAACTCATTGCGTTCGGGGCGGGGACGGGTTGTAAGACCGGTCCGGGTTTTGTACACCCCTAACCCAGGGTTCCTCAAACCGAGCTTCAATGCAGCCGTGCGCCTTGTATGTGCTTCTTCATGATGTCCTGTATAAACCAGTCCCTCAATTTCCCTTGTTAATGGTGGTTTATGAATCAATTTGTTATGCATGATTTCTTTGAGGATTAGTTTCCTTTTGACATTCAATTATGTGGTATGGAAATCTCATTGTCTCTTATTATCAAGGCAGTGGCTCGACCCATTGCGTTGGTTGCTATATTGACATCTGGTGAACGATTCTTTCTGATTCTAGTGGTCTCTCTTTAACCTCTATGCTTTTTTCTTCATGTTTCTCTTTCCCCCTTTGACACAACACTATAAATACTTCGTACTTCTTGCATACTAGCAGTTGGTTTTTATGATTTATTAAAATGGCCCGCCTTTAAGCCGTTTTGGAGAGCTCCCACAGACATCTCATAGTGCAGGTTGGACAAGGGTATCATGGATTCTTTGAATCAAGCTAAATATTATCTTAAGGACTTGGAGTGGCCCTAACGAACGTTGAATATTATCATGGAAATAACTTTTTAGTGTTTACTTCCTGAAAATACGAGTACCAATTTTTGCGAGAAATGTGCGTACCTTGTGATGGAGTAGTAAGGCCAGTTCAAGTACCATCGCAACGCAACATCATTTAAGGTGTCAAACATGAGTTTACACTTCAATGGTCTCATAGCTCTGATGATAGCCATATGCGTGCTTACTACAACCAAGTGATCCCTTTTCCATCAAAGGTTTCCAAATAAAGAGGATGACATCCTCTGGAATTGAAGCTTGTCAAACTTCATGGCATAAAGGCGGTGAATCCTACACTTCCTCGTTATATTCCTGATCGACAACCATCACTCGTTAAATTTTTTACACATGCGTCTTCATGGCCTCGTTTTGGGGACGCAATTCATCCACGACAGTTCGAATTGCTAAGAGGGCATCATTATCCTGTTGTCGAGGTTGAACTAGAACCATGTTGTCATTGGGTTTTACGATGTGGCAATGGAACCATTTCTACCACTATCCCATTGTAAGGGGTCAAATGTTCTTTCTAAGAACATTGTGTGTTTCAGGGGAGGCTTGTTGACGATGAGTTGGGGTTAATGTCTAAGTGTTTGTGTTTATGGAGTAAAATGTGAATCTACCTTATAGTTTATTATATCTCTCATATGTATTGAGTGAGGTTTCTAACGTTCCACTTATTGAGAACCAAATTGTGGCCATCCTTCTTATAGATTGTGGGCACGTTTTCCTTGGTGCTTATCTAATTCCCCCTTTTTAAACCGATTAAACTCTCCATGCTCATCTATAACCTGACTTGACTTACAAGGACATGCCTTGGTTTTGTTCGAATCACGGGTCCTATAACTTAGTGATGAGCCTATGTATAATGTTTAGTATGGGTCAAGTATATATTTTAGAGACATGCCGATACAAAATGAACTCCACAACGTACTAAACATTTTCTCTTCCTCCATTGATCGAAACCTTAAATCTAATATAATTTGTTAAGAAAGCATCAAGAGAAAATCTCTACACATCCAAAGCACACCCACAAGAAGTAGAAGGAAACAAAAATACAATTCATTGTGGTTCGATGCTTCATACTTACATCCATAACATCTCAACAAAATATTTATAACAACTATAAACTTTTTTTCTTCACACTGCCTGTTGTAACATTTGGATGAATATTCACTATGTCACAACATTGTAATTGTTTATATAAAAAAATATTATACTAATAATTTTAACATAAATTTATTTGTGGTAAATATTTTCTCACGCATAATATTATTTTCCTTGTATGGTGCAGAGACAAATTTAAAGGCCACATTTCTCAAATCAGCGTTGAAAATATTTCAAAGTTTTACTCATTTTATTTTGTCTCTCAATAATCTCAACGGAGAAATTTCAGTCTCTTTTGGCGATGTACATATTATTTTAACATATACAATGTTTCACCACAAAAAAAAATACAATGTTTCCCAATTCTCACACTAACTTCAATGCACCATAAATTCGTCATGTGAAATTGTCCTTCAATTTTTTCTTCAATTTTTATGATTAAAATAAAGCAAGTTTACCATGTGACTTGGATACTGCTAGTGGTAAGTGCGATTACTCATACATTTATGTTTTCTTTACTTTGGGGCAATTTTCGTGTCTCTAATTTGTCTAGCGATCATTAAATTCAATTAGCGATTTCACACGTGTCTTGAATCTTCCCGTCTTTGATGAAATGACCCTGCAAACTTTCTTCTTCATTTGTTTCACCTTCAGTTACCTAAAAAAGTAAAGAAAGATTCAAATATCACTGTGAGAAATTCTCATGCATCAAACCCTAATTTTAAGTATATACAACTGTTAACAATATTGAGTTTCAATAGAGAAGGAAAAACAACACAAAGATGGTTAGAGTTTCAACGATAACAATAACATTGCTTGTCAATATGTTACAAGAAAATATATAATAAAACCTAAGAGACTACTAACTTACTAATATAAAGACCCAGTAGCCTAAACCCATTACTTTATTATCTAACAACAACAATCGAAGAAAAATCAAATATTTTCTATGAAAACAAGTCAATTACTGCATATAAAAGTGTATTATAAAATAAAAGTGTATTATAAAATAGGTAAATTTAACATTTATCAATCAATATATTTAATTTTCTTAATCCTTTGAAGACTCATGATTTTTATTTTATACACTCACATAAAAAGCCTCACTTTTAAGTTCGCTCTATACATGAAAATATGTTGACCCGACCTTATGGGTTAGCCAACCAAAGTCACTAGAGCAACCCAACACCATTCCCTCCACAATTCCAGCATAGAACATGTTCCACCTCTTCCACTCATATCCGCTAAACTCATTTTAAACTTTTGATCTCAAACTCTCATTAGAGTGTGTTTGGATGGAGGAATGTTTTGAGGTAATGTAATATTTTGAGGGAATTCAAATACTTTTAGATGAATTTCATTGTTTGGATAATAATATGGAGAATTTTCAAAATGATTGAAATTTATGAAGTATTTTGTTCAAGTTAAATTTAGAGAATTTCAAATGACACCTAAAAGATAAGAATTTCAAATTTCTTCATTCTTATAATTTTTAAATTTTGCATTTTGGTCATCAAATTTTCCAAAATTTTCAAATTGACCCCAATAAATTTACAAAAATTGCAATTTGACCCCTGATTTTTTTTGGAAATTACAAATTTACTCCTCAACTTATTCAAAATTATAAATTGACCCCTCAAATTTTTGAAATTTACAAATTGACCCCTAATTTTAATTTTCAAATTTGGCCCAAAAAAATAACATTTATAAAAGTTGCCCAAAAATGATGACCATGAAATTTTTTATTACTCCATCCAAACAAGAATATTTAGAAATGAAGTCAATTTAATTGAATCATTTAAATTGTCTAGAATTCTAAATGCTTCAAAATTTCTTAATTACCTCACCCAAACACACTCTTATTGTCTAGAATTGAATGAAAATTGACCACGAGAAATTCAGGGGTTATTTTCAAAATTTAAAAAACATCGGTAGGCTAATTAATTACGTGAAAAACTGAATTGAAAGGCAACAATAAAATACTACATTATGTTGAGGTTTTGAAATTGAACTGGTCAAAGTAAGGACCAAGGATGTTTATTTTATATGTTTTGATTGAGCTTGATGTTGCATAAAAAAAATTAAGTGAAAAGTCCCCTGCTCGCATTTCTTGTTCTTGGATGATGTCAACACTCAATTGAATTGTCCAGACGTTGATACATGTTCAGGGAACCAGCATGACCCATATAAATTTTCAAGCTTAAAATATGCTTTCTTTAGTTAAGTTTTTTTTCTCTTCAGTTTTAAAAACATATTAAAACAATTTGTTTAGTACTAGTACTAATTAAACATGTTATTAATGATGCACACAACACAAAAATCCATTCTGTAATTTAAATTTGATTGATTATATATATGCATATCCGAATCATATTGGAAATGCTTATGCCTTGTCTCTTTGTTTGATTGCATTTTTCAGCATTCATCTGTTGAATTATCGAAAAGGTCAACTGCAGACTTTTCCCTCCTGTTGAATTGATATTCAATGGCGACAAAGCTTGCTTAGTTATCGAAAAGGTCAATTACAGACTTTTCCCCGTTGAATCAATATTCACTTATGATAAAAAAGATAAAATCTTTTTAAAGAGTCAAATATTTCAATTTCCGATGTATTGATTACATATATTTTCAAAAAAAATTATCATTTAAAGGTCTTAAAAAGTGTCTGGAGCACTAGTTAACATTTTTCAAAAATAAATTGTCATTTTTTTTTGTCAAGTAGCCTAGTGGTTAGAGCTCACACAATTTAAATATGGAGAAGTGGGTTGTTCGAGGTTCGAATTCAGCCCCTGCATATAATATACAATATCCCTACCAACTGAGCTAAGTTCACGGGGATTCCACATATGATTAATATTATATGCATCACCATTGGTCGGAAGGATATTATATACATTGTTGGAGGAATATTATTTGCATCACTCTCAAACTATTATATTACCTTTATTATAATGATAGATACATTATTTTGTCAACAAAAAATAAATAAATTATTGTTTGGTCCATAAGTCTTAATTCAATTGACAAAATATCGAAATTGTTTCCTTAAGAAAATGTCAAAATTGTTAGGCCGATGCCATGACTAGAAGGTTCAAACCACGGTTCCTCCATGTATATGCGAGTTTTCAATGACTATAGTCATTTTGTCTATTAAAAAACAAAATACATCACTATTTGTTAAATATAATTTTGTAAAATTATTATTTTCTATCTTTCGTTTATAATCCTTCGTATATGGGCATAGTAGTTTATAAATGCAAATGAACTAACAATGATTAAAAGTATTTGTTAAAAAATAAAATAATGATTAAAAGTCAATAACAAGAGTTCACATGAAGAAGAAGAAGAAATCAATAACAAGAATCAAACTCCACATGGTTTTTCTTTTGATTTTTCTTGTTTAATGTTCATAAAATATTCAAATATCTCCATACTAACACCAGCCTATATATACGTCAACAAAATTATAATCTATATATATAGAGGAGACCACTAACTTAGAACTTTTTTTTTGAAAGAACACTAACTTAGAACTTAAACGCGTAGATTAACAGCCTTCTTTTATATTTAGACTAAAAATTCATTAATTATTTTAAAAGCACCGTGAATCAATATATATTTTTTTGGTCAAGCACCATGAATCAGTATTACTATCACCATTTCTCCAACTTCCGTTGGAAAAATTAATTATTTGAATTGAAACTAACTATGATCTATTGTCTCCCGATTTTAATTCTAATCCGGTTGTTTTGATTCCTAAGCATAATTATTGAGTATGATACTAGAATTGAGTACTTTAATTTTACCAACTGCTCTTGCAATTTTTTGTCTTAAAGTCATATAAAAAATGTTTGCCGATAGATTATCAATTATTGTCCCCGAGCTTATTTCTAATGAGCAGAGGCCTTATGAGAATTAGGCACATTTTCCACACTGCATTTATCTTGCTTTTGAAGCTATTGTTTCACAAAAAAAAAAAAAAGAAGCTATTAATAAGTCGGGCAAGCAGCGCTGTGGTGGCAATGTTGCTTTAAAATCTGACATTAAAAAAACCTTTGATACCTTATAGGGGAATTTTCTTTTGAATATTCTCAATCTTTTTGGTTTTCATCCTAAATTCATTCATTGGACAGTTTTAAGTTCTATTAAATTATCATTTGTTGTCAACGGAAATCCATTTGGATTTCTCTCTTGTAGGAGGGGAGTTTGACAAGATGATTCCATTTCCCCTTTATTGTTTTGCTTAACTAAGGAAGCTTTAAGTAGGGTTATCACTCCCTGGTAGTTGATAAGAAAGTAATACCTATGTCTAGTCCTAGATTTTATGCTACTCCTACTCATGCATTAAGAAAACAAAATGCTTAATTAGTGATTTTGTCTAAGTTGTAATACTTTAAGGTTGATTTGATATGCGATTTTTTTAATGACAAATGTCGGCGTATAATTGTCATGTTAGGATTTTCTCATTTGTTTAGATTCAAACCTTAAATCTTTAACTTCTTAACACTTTTAATCTCATAGTTCAACCAAAATAGCTTAACTCAACCAAATGAGCTATTCATCCCCTCTAATTTGATATGTCATAATTTTCTAAATCAATCATGTGAATTTTTTTAAACCTTTCTTAGCATCCGGAAGCATACTTTCGAATGTATTCTTCTAGACCAAATTACTCCTCCTGCAATGTCTCCAAAATATACTCCTCGATGTGTTTTTTTAACACAAAATTATAAATGTGGTGGTTTTATGGATATCGGAGGTGAGAAAACAAGCTCTCACTTAATTTCTTTCCCAACTCAATGGTTAAACCAAAGCCCAAAACCCAAAATTGAGATGAGTTTAAAATTGACTATACCACCAAATTAGTCAAATTAATTCACAAGTTACTCTCAAATTAATTCACAAGTCTGTTAATAATTCAAACTAATTTGTGTTTTTGTCAGAAATTTGTCAACTAGGTCTTTTTCTTTATGGTTTTGTCACAAGATGATAGACATGAACTTTTGACAAAGACAACAACTAGTTTAAAATATTACTTCCTCTGTTTTTTTAAGTGTTTCTTTTAAAAAAATTGTTTCTATTTAATTGTCAATTTTAAAGTTCAACTCAACATTAAATGTTGTTTTATCAATATTACATTTAGTTATTTATTACTGAGAGAGAAATATATGAAACGAGATATTAAATGAATAAGACCATTATAGTAAAAGTATAAATTATTGTATAAAAAATATAAATGATTGTCTTGATTTTTGTAAAATGTTAAAAAATGATAATTAAAATGGAGCGGAGAGAATAATTATTTTCAAACTTCCTTGTGTCTTTATCTCTCCAAATGGAAGAAATGAAGAGACTAATTAATGGAGAGGATATTGACTCCAAATTAAATGATTAATTTGAGAATGACTTAAACCAATTTAATGTCTTTAAAAAAAACAATTTATTGGTTTACTCGATGATTTTTTCTAGTCACGCGTGGTAGCACATGGACCTTCATGGCGCCATAAATCCCAACCAAAACACAACTCCCAAATCCCAATTCCCAATTCCCAAACAACTCAAAATTCTCCACGTGGCAAAACATTAAACAAAAACCAGTTGTAAGCTTCCTATTGGTGAGTACATAAACAAATATCCAGATCCGAATGCAGAGTATTATTATCCACCCGCCCAACAAAAACAAAGAAACACCGATTTCATTTATTTTCATCATTCAAATTCAGACACCGCTTAAAGCCAAAGACATAGATATTAGATAGATCTAAAACAAAGAAGAAGAAGAAGAAGAAGAAGGAACTCTTTTATCAAAGACAACAATGCCTTCCACTGAAGGAGACTTAGATCTTAGGGTAAAACTCAATTAAATTACTATTCCCTTTTTTCTTCTTTAATTTTAATTTCTTTCCCTAACTGTCTCATTTTTTCTTACACTCTTTTAATTTTTTGCAGCCATCTTCTCATTCTGTTTTCACAACCGGGTCAGTTTAAAACCCTATCATCTTCAATTCTCTCTTTCTTAGGGTTTTCGTTTTTGCAACGACTAACGTCATTGTCGTTTTGTTTCAGAGAATACACATTCGCCGATGTAAACAATTTGGAACATTGCGCTAAGTATTTGAACCAATCACTCGTTACATTTGGTTTCCCTGCTTCACTCGATCTATTCTCAAACGATCCCGTAAGAATTTTGATCTTCCATTTTGTTTCGATTATTACATTTTTTTTGGTTCTTGTTTTTGAAAATGGTGTTGTTTTTGAAAATGTGGTAGGTTTCTATAGCGAGGACGTGCAATTGCATATACTTCTTGCTTCAGCAGAGACAGCGTGATGTCGAATTTAGAGAGTCTGCTAATGAACAAAGACAACGGTTATTGGTTCAATTTTGATATCATTAGGTTAATGTTTGTGTGTGTGGTCTTGATTTGTCTAGTCTAACTGTAAGTGTTTTGATTTTGATGTTATAGATTGTTGTCGGATATATCGAGATTGGAGGCTAAAGTTGAGAGGCTTGATGGACAACTACAAGCCAAAGATAGAGAGATAGCAACGATAACTAGAACGGTGAGGCAATGATTTTAAATTATGGTTTCGGTAAATGTCAAGCATTGAATTGAATGATTGAAAGTGTATCTATAATGCGAGCATTGAATGATTTCCTTATTTACAAAATAATGCTACCAGATTTGTTTGTTTTGAGTACAATTTAGAGGTGGAATTTATTTTCCGTGTTAATTCTTCTTGGCTAGGAAGCTAAAAATACTGCAGCTCTTAAGGCCCAAATTGAGAAGCTGCAACTGGAGAGGGATGAATTTCAGAGGATGGTTATCGGTAATCAGGTTAGAAGCTGTATTTTCTTTGATGATTTTTTTCGTGTCTTGTTCTGCAACCCATAATTCAAAATGGATAAGTTCTGACTATTTATCAATCTGACTATGTGATCGGTGCCAAAGCAAGTAAGGACTCAACAAATACATGAGATGAAGAAGAAAGAAAAGGAATACATAAAGTTGCAGGAGAGACTAAACCAAGTGTTGATGGAGAAGAAGAAAGAATCTAGGTCGGGCATGGAGATAATGAATTTGCTTCAGGTTTCAACCATCCATGTAGTTTTGAATGTTGCTTGTAACTTTAAAGATTGTGAATTTTGAGATAATTTGGTATTTGTGATGTGCATAAACAGAAGGAAGGGAGGCAACGTGGAACATGGAATGGGAAGAAAACTGACAATGATTTTTATAAAAAGATTGTATGCAAGCTTTCACCCTATCATTATAAACTTTATATTCTGGACACATTTTCATCTTTCACAATTTATTTATCATCATAATGAAAGGTGGACGCTTATGAGGTGAAAAATCAAGAACTGATAGCAGAAAATGCTGATTTAAGGGCATTATTGAGATCAATGCAGGTAGGTTCCTGATTAATAAGTTATTAGTTGAAATTTCTACTTGCAGACATATATGAATGCAACCTGTGTGTTTCTTTTGCCTATGTTTCAATGATTCTCCTTGATATGATTTTGGATTTTCTAGCAACTTTTGTTAACAACTGGTCAATGCATTTTGCTTTCTTAATGTGTTCATTCTTTAAGAGGTCTCTGGGTATTTGTGTTTGCATGTAAACGGGCACACACGCACACAAATGAGTTCGCCACTTTCATTCCATTCTTATTTCATTCACAAATTTTTTATGCTTTGGGGATGATTTTAGATAGGAAAGCATGAGAGAGAAACTTGGAGGAAAAACCTTATGAATGGTGGCTGTTTTGGTTTTGGTGGTTGCATATCTCATTGGAGGAAAAACTAAAGCATTAGAGAGAAATTTTAGGTTTTGGTGGTTGTTGCTGACTGGTTTTTAGACATAAAGAAATACAACGATATAAATTCTTTAATGCATTTGGGGAACTAATTATTTTGGTGATGCAAAGTCCAATTGAGTGGAGATTGGAAAGCAGTAAAAACTAAATGGAACCGGGAAAAAAAAGGAAAACATGAACTCTAATAAATTTGGTCTGGTGGCTTTCAGCATGTTTCTTCTTTTGTTTTTCATCCATCTTTGTCATTTTTATTTTGCATAGGATAGGATCTGTACTTCCTTCCTTGTAAAGGCCATTGTTCTATAATGCCCATCCACCTCTAAAGCAGGGTACTTGACCTAGATTATGAGAGTTGTTAGGGTATTGATTACAGGTGGATATGCGTGATTTCTTAAATGCTCCCAATGGACTACCAAATCAATCTCCCACTACTAATGAAAGATCTGAAAGCAATCCTTCACATTCTCCGCTGGTTGGAAGAACGGTGTGGAAATTTACTAGTTTATTGTCCTTTGTTCGCATTGTCAAACTCTCCATGAAATTTATGAGTTTGTTACTTGCAGGACGTATTTGATCTTCCTTTTCACATGGCAAGAGATCAAATTGAAGAGAGTCTAAGAGCGAAGATGGCTTCTATAAAGGTTATTATTATTAGTATCACTTTTTGGTTTCCATCGTTAAGTACTTGCATATATGAATTGTTTGTGTTTGGTTGTTAACGGCTTGAAAGTTGAAATATGAAGGAGCGCATGGTCCAATTGCAAGATGCTCAGAAAGAGGCAGAAGTCACTTCGGAAGCTACTGAGAGAGAACTTGAGCTTGAAGCTCAACTTGTTGAAGCAAGGAGCATTATACAAGAGCAGGTAATGTTTCATGCTCTCGCAATTGCAAGAAGTTAGGTCTAAGGCATTTAGAAGCCTGTTTTACTATGATTCCAAATAACAAAAGCTGATACTTTTTATTTTGAAATGCTCTTCGTTTGATGTTTTATGGTGTTTGGCCAAGGCAAATTAGTTCTTTACGATGACAGCATAAAAAAAACTGCTATTAAATTGGTGTTTCTTTTAGGATTGATATATATGCTTACAACTTATAAGTCCATGTCTTTTGGTGGGTGCAGCCCTAAACATGTATCTTATTTTCACCCAGCTCTCTCCTTTAACAAATCCACGATTTTTTTCTTCTTCTTTCTTTTGCAATCGAATTGCCTGACAGTACTTTGCTTGGTGCTGGATCATGCTAATTTGGCAATGCATTTCAAATTTACGAGAGTAATGTGATAATATCTTGTATTGCAGGCATCTATAATGGCTAAACATCTTGCAAAGTCTGACAGGCCAAGGTATTCTTGGTGTTTTCTATTTGTTATAAATTGTCTAATATGAACTGCTGCAGTAAAGTGATTTACTTTTTGAATTTTACAGGGAATCGGCACCGGCTGAGGTATGTATTTGTGTATATATTTGCCTGTTTCATGTTTTGGGTTGGGATTCTGTTGTGTCAACTTATAATCAACCTAATTTTACACAACTGAGAGTTTGAAGGTTTTTATAGTGGGAATTTTGTGGTGGTTGGTGGAAAAGTATCTTTGGAGATTTACTTTCAGTGAGGTGTATTTTATTTTGTAATGACTAGGGCCTCAAACAAAATTGTTGCATGGCTAATCCTATCTATTTTTTTGAACAATGGCTAATCCTATCTATGAGTCTGGGTTTCTTAAATTTTTTAGTGAAATAGTTTATGCTGTTTTCACATCAGATAGAACATCTAATATATTATGTCTTTTATCTTTCGATTACGCGCATGCAAATGGGTGGTTAGGAATTGTTTTTGGGGTCCTACTCCTGAATAAATTTTCCTATTTGTTATGTTTATCGAGGTTATAAGAGTAGCCAGTTTTGTTTGTAAGGGTGCAACTTTCAAAAGAAGATTTTTTGTTAATAAGTTGATACAAGTTAATTATCATGGTAGGACAAGATGTGTACCTAACTTTTTAATATTTTGTGATTTTGTAAATATGTTCAAAATGTATTGGTCTGATTAAAACCCACTGGCTTTCCTATTGTGGGAACAACTCATTTTGTATCTTCTCAGATATCCAGTTTTAAAGATATAACTGGTTTGTACTAGGAATTAGAGCTTTAAAGAACAATAAAAATGGGTTTTTGTCAAACTTATTCATCTGCTGGCAACAGAAGGGGATCAACTATTAATGTTGACATGGTCGTGTCTCTATGGTGTTGATAGGGGTAGTGCTAGACTGGGAGCACATGTTGGTGTAGAAAAGGTGTTGATGATGGCATTTAGCATCAACCTTTTGTGAGGTCTTTGTTGATTCTTCTGTTTGCACAATACTTTCATTTCATTCACTTTACTTGAAAGGTTCATTGAAGTATGATTATGGGATCAGTGTCGATGGCAGAAGGCCAAAAATCCACCATATAAACATGCTATTGTGGCCTATGGTGCCGCCATGGTGGACATCCCTTTGAAAATTGTTCGTGGCGGTTGTCAAAAAAACTGCCATGCCATTTCCGCCATGGCCGGCATTTAACAACACTATATGAGATTCAATCACAAAGTTAAAATCTTTATCATGTATGATTGCATAATCATGCTGGTTGTAATTGGAAGCCTGTAATATCAAATATGGTACAATTGTTATCACTTTACATTTAGCAGTAGATTTATTATTAATTGTGTCCCAATCGGTCACCTGTTGTCTGTGTTGTGATATTGTTCATTTCTGATTTACAGGGAGTATGTAACTAACATTGCTGAGGGTACTCAGGTTTCATGCTTGTCTTGATTAAGTTTAACTATATTGGCTATGTAGTGGAGCATGCATGGACAGCATGCTTGTAGCCCGTGTAACTAATCTCGCTTGTCCATTCTTCCCTGCCCCCCTTAGTTCTTATGTAACAGGCCATCGTATGGTCGAATGTCATTGTTATTAGTAATAGCATGATATTGTAATTAGTGATATTGTAAATCTTGGAACTGCGTCTAGAGAAAAAAGTTGTTAATGTCTCGAGGGTCACTCAAACTTGCATGGCATTAAAAATTGGTAGCTGGGAAGATTTTATGAGTTAGTAGTAATGATAAAGTATGATTCATTACAGTTTTACAATCTCTCACTCACAGCATCTTCACTCTGTTTCCCTTCCCAAATTCTCATACTTCATCTTTGCTTCTCGCCCAAGTGCAATTCTCTCCATTTTTGCCCTCAATGTCAAAAAAAAAAAAGAATTTCCACTATATTAGTCAAATAAAAACGAGTAAATGGCCAAATTGAATATCGAAATGGTAATGTATCTTATTTTGATCTACGAATTTTAAGAACTGGAAAGTCTATCCTTCAAGTTGAAAAAGAGTTGGTCAAGCTAATTCTTTCGTCAAATTATTGTTTGATGTCATGTCAAATGCATATAACATTCCTATGTAGATGCCACCTCACTACTATATCACAAGCACTAAATTGACCCTTTTTTAAGGACTAAAGTTACTCGAACGATGACAAATTTGCCAACGTTTCAGGCACGTACGTGTGTATTTATTTGATGGAGGTACCGAATGAACCAAATGGTCTTTCCTTTCGCATCGTCTGCATCGAATTCTAAATCTTTTAGTGTCATGCACTTTTTGATGTTAAATTAACGTTCCTGGCTGGGTTTGAATTTCTACAACACATGCAAACCAAACCACTGCTCCACCAGACAATTAATTAAGGTACACATATTACAATAACATAAATTCACATGAGTTGAAGTGGCAGTATTAGAGTGCATTGCAGGTGCAAAAGAAGCTCTGATTAGAAATCAATTATGATTATAATAGATGATAAACTTTCCACAAATTTCAAAAAGCAATGAATGAAAGCTGGTGTGAGTTGTGTATGTCATTTTTTTTTTCTAATCTAAATGCATAAATAAATAACCGACTCCATATACTACATAATACTGTTATTATTTTCAATCACGCCTTGTAATTGAGACAAGAACTCTGCTGATGTGCATGGGGAAACAACCTAAGGTCGATGGCTTTCGAAACACTTTTTTGGTATTACTCTCCGAGCATGATGAGCAGACTGAGTGCAACGAAGAACCAGTACTGTTCATCAATGACATCGACGAAGAGGAAGAAGAAAAGCTTGAACCACGGGGCGACACCATAGACTCAGAATCAGAGCTACAATCCAATCTTGATAGTACATCAAAATCTTCATGAAAACAATCTTCTTGTGGCTTCTTGCTTTTGATTTTGACTACCCTTTTCTTCCAAAACTTCAGCTTTGACATGACTGAAACTGGTTTTTTGGGGTCCAAAATGCTTGGTTTGGGTAGCCCCAAACTAAGAATTTTTGGTGGGGGAGTGAGTGGTGGAAGCACTACCTTTGGTGATGATTCTTTTGCTATCCCTGGTTGCATTTCCCACTTGAATGGAACACCTTCTCCACTCCTATAATATGATATACGAGAGGAACATCCCACAGAGGATCTTCTTGATAGGATCTTATTGCTTTCAATCTCAAATAAATCCATTTCACCTTTTCCTAGTTCTAAGATTTATGGAAGAGAGAAATAAGCTGGCATGTATTTATATAGAATTCAATTCAACCGTGTTGACCATTAGAGTTATCATAATTTAAAAATTACCTATCTTGTTGGGTTGATCAGTGATAATATATGTTACTTGCAATTTGAGTAACTTGAAGTCTTTTTTGTATTGACAAGGAAACAAATTGCAAAGCAAAGTGAAAATGTGTCGTTGTTTCTAAGGTTTCCCTTGATAAACCTTTTATATTGTAAGTTTGCCGACCTCTATTGCATGTGCAATTACCAAACCCGAAAGATTTGGCCTTCATTTTAGCTACCTTCTCACACAACGTGAACATTAATTACATATTATTTTTCTATTACATATGAATTACGGACTTGAGAACATAAGTATGATGATAATGAGTCTAAAGTAAACCACTCTTGTGGCAAGTATACTTGAAAACACCCTTGTGTGTCAGTAATGTTTTTGTTGTGAAAATTTGATGTTGAATTTTCACTAAGGTATAAAAGTCTCATTTTTATGCATGACCTAATCCATCTACTATGTTTTTCGTACTGGACTAACTGGTTACTGCTTTTGATTGGAAACTTGATAACTTTTCTCAATTGATAAGAAAGCAAAACCCATTACTTTGGAAATTAGTAACTAGAGTTTCGTCCACTGAATTCGAATGAATGCAATTGCGTCTACTAGCTATTATTTCAATTAATTAATTAATTACATGAATGGAGTGAACTTTAGGCTTTGTTTGGATTGATGGAATCAGATGGAATGAAATGGAATGGAAGTGGTATCTACTTATGTTCCCTTGTTTGGATTTCTACAAAATAGATGGAGTGGCATGGAACATGATGGAATGCATTCCATCCCATACCACCATTTTATTCTATTTTTCATTCCTCCCAATTTGGAGAGTATACAATGGAATGGAATCTCTTAATTAAATAATTACTCATTTACCCTTTTTAATTTTGGTTGTAAGTTTCGTACTCCTTTGTTTTTCTTCTATTGTACTTCTGGATCTTCTTCTCCACACCTAAGTACATAACACGACAACCTTGTCTGTTCCAGCAAATACATTTTTCTTCTCAGCTCTATTTTATTCTATTCAAATGAAAAAGTTATAATAATTCAAATTGCCAAAATTGATTCTGTTTCTTATGTTTTCTTGCTTCTAACTTTTTGTGATTGAATAAAATTCATTTTGTATAATCATGTTATTACTTTTTGTGATCGAATGTCATGTTATTACTTATTAGTACCAACAAGGTGTGGGGAACTAAACGAAAAAAATTGAAAGAAACAATGATTAAAAAGTAATCTCTCGTAGGCAACATATATTATGTCACTGAAATTACCTTATAGTTAAATCACTGGCTTGCTTCTACTAAAGGCTAGAACATCAACTTTGTGAACTATCATATTGATTTATGGCAAATTTTCTTCTTCAAAAAATTTATGAATTGAGTTGACAATTCAACAAATTGATACTTTTAAACTAAAGGGTAAAAATGGAATAAAAAAGTTATAACGCATTCCGTTCCGTCCACTTTTCAAACAATAGAGTGGGAAATTGGTTCATTCCGTCATAACATATCCAAACAATGAAATGAAGTTTTTATTCCATTCCGTTCCATTCCATTCAATTTCATTCCATTCCGCCTCGTTAGTTTCAGATTATCCAAACAGAGCCTTAGGGAATAGTGTATTTTTAACTCCATTATCATATATCATGCAATTTTAATTTGTATAACTTATTTTTGAGTATGATTCAATTAACCTACAGCACTAGTTTTATCACAACTCCTTTTTATCACTTTTTACTCTTCGTCCCATTGCTTATCTTTTTTGTTGATTTACTAATTTTTTTTGGGTGAAATTTTGCTCATAATTACAGACTTAAAGAGTAACAGTAAGCTAAGAAAAGTTGATATGAGCAAAATTTATCCATATCACAGGCGATATGATTTATAAATACGTACTATAATGAAAATGCACTGAATTTTTAATTTGTGTGGAATTTAAGCTAAGAAAATTATGATTCAATTTGATTTCAATTTGGGTGAAATTTTATTGACAATGTAATTTTTTTTTACAACAATACAAATTTAAATCTTTAACATATCAGTACTTTTAAAATATTCACATTTATCTGAAAAAGTAAAATAACTAGATTGGCTAAAATAAAGTGAAATAACTCCCATAAGAAAAAGTAAAATAACTAGTTGCAATTATTTTTTTCTTACAAAGTAAAAAGTTTTCCTCCGTAAAAATAATATCTACAGTCAGTTCATTTATCTTTTCCACTTCTTCCGGTGAAGAAACAAGCGGAGAATCACAAAAATGGCGGGAAACCAATTATTTTGATATTAAATATCGACACATCTAATTGTGAAATTCGAAATTTCTGTTCAATCCCGGAAAATCGGCACCATGCATGCGAGTCAGTTCGACGGTAACGCCGCCTTCGCCGGCGGCGGTTTCATGCCTTCTCAGACCAATCAAGGCGGTGAATCCTCTCTCACTCCCTCCAAGGTTCTTCTCAGTTCTCAATCTCCATTTTCTTTTTAATAATCTTAACCGCAACTTCAATTAGACGCTAGGGTCAGGGTTTAGGGTTTTGATTTGATTTTCATGTAATTGATGTGGTTTAGGGTTTATTATTTGCTTTTGCAGAATCGCGATAGTCAAACTTTGCTTCCGCTGACGATCAAGCAGATCAACCATGCTTTTCAATCAAGTGATGATAGAACCAATCTTACTATTGACGGTGTTGGCGTTAACACCGTGCGTTACTCGAATCTTCTATTGTGGATTACGATTTGTGGCTTTTCTTGTTCTCACAATTTTGTGTTCAGGTTACTCTTGTTGGTAGGGTTTGCAACAAATCTGGACAGATTACTGAATTTAAGTTTGTACTTGACGATGGCACCGGAACGATTGAGTGTACTAAATGGTGAATACTGAATGCTGTTAAATTTGTTCACCTTGTAAACATATAATTTTTTTTTTCTTTTCAATTTTCCTTTGTGAATGATGAGTTTTTGTCTACTTGCAGGCTTCAGGAACCTGCTGATTCAATGGCAGTGGAGAGTATCATGTATGTTACCTTTTCTTTACGGGATTGTATGCTGCCGTATTGTATTGCATTTAGTACTATACTTGGTTAATGTCTAATCAGGTTTTATACTTTCTATGTAAGTAAGGATAGGAATAGGCTGGACCGACCGACCTAGACTTTACAAACACCAAAAATGGCTTGGACTAACACCTCAATGCATAGGCCTGATCTGTAGTCTGTCATAGTCATAGACTTAATTTTAGGCTTGAGTCTGCAATTTTTTTAAGTTTAGTATGGATCTTTAGCCTGCTTAAAGCCCTGCTTAATATGAACATATTTAAATAAATAATTTTATCTATATCTAAACAAACTAATGAGCTAATAGACCAACAAGATTGAAATCCATTTTGATATTGTAATCACCCTTGTCCTTTAGCCTGGCTTATTCTCAACTTATTCTCACCCCTATCTGTAAGTATGGAGAAGACTAACAAGAAAAGTTACTTATTTTAACCACTTTTTTATGCTTTCTCATCCGCTTCTTCTTAGCACTGATAAGTTTTACTAGGCTAATTGATTTAAATGAAATGTTAAATGCTGAATTTTTTTCCATAAAAGAAAAAGGAAAGAAATATATGATATACTGATATAGTCGACTTTCTTTTCGTTTTTTATTTTTCCGTTAATGTACACACAACTGATTATTGTGCATTGAGGTGGCCTGTAAAATTGTAGTTGCCCCCTCCTTTTTTTTTTTTTAATGGAAAATGCTAGCATGCAAATTGTTATGTCAGTAGTTTTTAACTTGCCAAGATTTGAACCCTAGACCTTTAAGTCCTTTAATCCCTTTGCTCAATCAAGTGAGCTACCCATCCCCCCCCCCCCCCCCAAAACTAGTTACCCCCTCTGTGGCTTCTTCATTTATCATACAAATTAGATTCATATAATACGAACTAAAATTCCATTTTCATTGTTAGGAATGGAATGTATGTGCGGTTATATGGACACTTGAAAGGTTTTCAGGGTAAAAAAATCTTAAGTATTTACTCTCTCAGGTACGGTGATACACATTTCACATTTTGTTTTAGCAGTTCAATATTTTAAATTTCTTGGATACATTTGTCGTTAATCTATTACCAGAGGCTACTGTTTTTAGCAGACCTGTTATTTTGCTAGCAGATAAAACATTTACTTCCTTAATTTGTGTCATTTTCAGGCCCGTTACTGACTTCAATGAGATTGCCCACCATTTCATTGATTGCATTTATGTTCATCTATATAATTCGAGGTTACAGGTATAAGTTATAAAATTGACTAGTTTTATGTTTGAGTTTAACATGATATATAAGATTATGAATTTTGCCTAGTTTGTACCATATTTGTTACTGTATTCTATCTAATATTTCATGTGGCAGCATACCCAGGCTAGCATCCCCAATCAGCAACATGTTGCCAATTCCACACAAATCACTCCCACAAAAGGTTATCAAGCTCAAGCCATTCCACTAAATCAAGTAAGTCAACCATGTCTTTTAGTTTCTGCTTAATTTTTATCATATCCTCACTGGTTCAGTACTTTTTCTCTGTAGTTCTCCGGTCAGCATAATAATGGTCAGAAGAGTGTTCAAGAGTTGGTGTTAGAGTTTTTGGCTCTTCCCACAAGCAGGTGTACTTTAAAAGTAGTTGTTTTGTTTTGTTTTGTTTTCTTTTATTTCATTGACTCCTATAACATAACTAACTGTTATTTCTCGGAGCCTTTGTTATTTCTTGAATTTCGGTGTTAGGTCTGTTAGTTGAGAGTTAAGTTAGGATTACCTGAGACTTGACCTAGACAGTATGAAAGGCACAAATTGTTAATAGCCTTCTTGAACTTGGATGAATGAGCAAAAAATTGGTGCAGTCTTATATATACATTTTTTGTTATAACAATTAAAAACCCAAAATTGTGTGTTTTCTACTTTTATTTTTTATCTGAACAGATTTTTTTACGAGTCAACTAGTAAAAAATTTACAGTGGTGTATATTCTTAAAATAAACAGTGATAAAAAATTATTTTTGGCAATTTAACTTGATGGCATATTACATGGTTAACACAATCATACAAAACCATCACACCAGATTACTATTAAGTTTTCAGTTATCACTTGTTTGTTATTAGAGATGCATAAGTAGAATATTGCATTTAGTATGCTTTTAATTTTTCAATTGCTTAACCAATCTGTTATTTATCTGTGTATTACTTTGTTAGAATTGGGATTACTTGAAGGATTTTGTCCAGTATTCACAACCTAAAATTTTGTTACTGATGTTTCAGGGCAATGGAGGGGGGAGTCTTTTGTGAATCTATTGCAAAGCAACTTGGAGTTTCTTTGGATAAAGAAGTCATGTCTGTATTCCCTCTCCCTCTCCCTCTCCCTCTCCCTCTCCCTCTCCCTCTCCCTCCCTCACTTATCATGTTGGCCAAATTATGTTTGTTGACTCCTTATCTTGTTTTGCAGGCCTGCTCTTGATGAGCTTAGTAGCGAAGGTGTCATTTATGAAGGTCTACCGAAGCACTATAAGATATGTTCCGACGGTTGACATCTTGGTGGCAGAGGCATCAATCTTGCCAAGAATATGCTCTACTTTGCCTATGTTTTTATGCATACCTGTGATTCTACATACGTGGACATAAGGAAAAGCTGTAGATCTGGCTAGATTTTGAAAAACTCGTTGTCTTTTCTCAGTAGCTAATGTATTTTTTTTAAGTATCTAATTTGACCCCTGAACTAGTGACAGATAGCATGACACTGAATGCATCTATCGTGTAAACGGGTTTTTATCAGATTGTTGGAGATTAATCACTTTTAAGTTTTTTATTTTTTGAATGACAAATGTTTTTTAAGAGAAATGACAAATGTCAGTAGTTAGTTTGTTAGATTGATATTTACTCCTTTGATATTTTTCTCTTTGTCAGGACTTGAACTTCGAACCATTAACTCTTCAACTCTTTAATCTCTTAACTCAAATTAGTTAAGGTACCCAACCCCCTATAATGTAGGACTGATTTGAATTTATAAAAACGATGTTTAAGTCCAAACAATCGGGATAAGGCAATTGTTTTTTAATTTGTAAGTCTAATTGTTTGTAAATACCTAGTTCAATGGTTTGTAGTTCTTTTTTTTTTGGTCTATAGACGAAGTGGTAAAGACCACTTAAACTTTAATGCACTACAAGGTCTTGGGTTCGAATCTGGGTTATGTCGTCTAACCTACCAATTTCAGTATTGTCAGTTGAACTAGGCTTTCCGGACATGATTTGTAGTTCTTTAATTGCATATCAAAAGTAATATGTAATGGTGCATAATCATCTCAAAATGTTACTCTATACTCCATTTATATCTCACCTCTACATTTTTTCATGAACAATCTATTTTACCCTCTATGAAGTTACAACACTTCATTTCTCCCCCTTCATTTGCCTCTCATAATCTTTCTTCGATTCACATATGGGAAAGCAAGAGAGTGAGTATGAAGATTCATATCGGAAACCTTCATTTTAAGTTTTTTGATTTTCAGGCATCAACGAAAATATGTAGGTTAAGTCTTCCGGTATTCCTAAATTTTGAAGATTACTCTTTATACATCTAGTAATTGCTCACAAATATCTTGAACCACGGAAAATATAATCGTCGGTAGTTAACTGTTGTTCACTTGTTTTAGTTGCTCTTTATTAATCCAACTATTGCTCACAAACATCTTGAACTACTGAAAATACTTTCACCGACAGTTAACTATCGTTTGCGTGTTTTTTAAATCAATTAAACCAATTTAAAAAGTGATAAACGGTTTGTAACTACCGTTCAACATCAAACGGTAGATAACTTGGTATTTATTTGAGTGTTTTCTCTTCCAACTCTATGTTTTTCAAAGCTCAAGCTTTGTTATGATTTTAAAATCCGCTTTGAGAAATGCGGGAGGTTGTAAGAGAAATAAACTTTCATTAATAAAGCTTAGAAGCATGCCCTCTCCAAAAAAATAGGTATTGGTGTGAAATGGATTCTTTGCGATAAAAAGAAATCCACACCATAAGTTAAGGGAAAATAGTCATTTTCATCATTAAATGCGTAATGATTAATCACAATAGTCCATCAATGTGTCTAAATTTTAAAATAGACCATGATTGTGCTCTCGTCGATCAAAATAGTAATGATTAACCACAATAATCCCTCAACGTGTCTAAATTTTAAAATATACTACTCCCTCTGTTTCAAAATACATGTCCATTTTGGAGAAATTTTTTGTTTCAAAATACATGTCCATTTGATAGTTTATGATACATTTTGTCTATTTTACCCTTGCCTACCAATTAATTGGATTCTCGATTTTCTCCACAATAATTATTTTCTACTAATAAATGTTGACTCAATTTTAAGTGGATTTACTCAAGCACTCTCCCAAGAACTTGTTTAATTAATTTTGGTATTGGTATTGGGAGTAATTATGAGATGGGATAAATAAATGTAAAATGGAGAAAATCAAAGACAATGGTATAATAGGAACTTTTGTGTCAAACTAGCTTGTCCTTGGTTACTGCAATTTCTCTAAAATGGACATGTATTTTGAAACGGAGGGAGTATGATTGTGCTCTCGTCGGTCAAAATAGTTATTGACCTTAAAATAGTCTTTACTCATTAATGAATATATCTTAAAATAGTTATTGACCTTAAAATAGTCCTTTAATGAATAGACCTTAAAATAGACCATGATTGTGCTCTCGACCATTGTTAGTTTGCTAGTATGTGTAATTTTATAGGAAAAATTTCATAAGAACTAAAATAGATTATGAGGATTCATCTTTTGTAGTATCAATCGTATCAATCAACCGCACGTATTGTAAATCCTCAGTTGGACCCGCAATTATACATGTCTCAAATCATGTAGAATGTAACAATAATAATAATTTAAACAAAACAACTAAAATAAAAGAGATGAGGCTAATCATGAAGTAGTAACAATAATTAAAAAACAAATTAAGATATGGGCAGTGAACGTGGGGAATGATTCGTTTCTCTGACCATAAACTACACCATGCAATGGCTTTCTGAAACCAAGTTTGACCATTTTGGCAAAGTATATGACCTTCAATAAAAGAAAAATGCTTTAAGGGACAATCTGCCCCCCATTGCTTACTTTATGTTACAAAATTTGTATGTTAGTGGAAGTTTATTTTTTTGAAAAATCCTCAATCATTATTAATTTAACACTAGTCCTTTTTCTTTTGACTGCATATTTGAAGGGAATCAACCCTCAAATGCGAACACACTCCCGCCGAACTCTGCCAATGTGAATTCCTTTTTCACTGCAGACTACCTTAACATAGTCTTTAAGGTATATTTTTTTAACATAATATCTTTTATTGAGAAATGTATGTTCAAAAACACTCTTTATACTCCCTCTAAAAAAACACTCTTTATTATCTATATACAATGTAAACAATTTTTTATTGATTTTAATTTGTATATATATATATATATATTGGTGTAAAAAAGTTTTAGATATCTATTTAATAACGTGTTATCTCATCAAATATATGACTTATCACCTCATTAATTGATTTGACAACACATTAAATGTTTGTGCAAACAAAATTATATTGATAGTGTATATAAATCAATTTTTTATTAAAGAGAATCAAATTCATTTTATATTATCAATCAATCATATTTATCAAATTATTAAAAATATTTGATTTTTTTTATAAAAGTGACTAATTTATTAACTCAAGTGTTGTGGAGGAACATCACCAACATTACATATTACAATAGATTGCAACTAATTAAGTATAAACATAATCAACAATAGTAACTGAAAAAGGAGCTAAGTGTCCACATTGGACAAACGTATGAGAACAACTGTTAGCTTCTCTTGACACAAAACAAATTGAACTTATCCACTGTCTACTATGAAGCAAAGTGTGGATTTGGTTAAGAAGAATGGATTAAGGAGTTTATGTGGTTTGGCATTCCTGACTAAATATTTGATTTTAGTCATAATTATTTGAGTTTGATTAATATACTTTGTCAATGTATAATTATTTAACAAATATATTAAATGACGTGCTCTCACATGAATTGATGAATATGACAAATTTTATATAAAATAATTGTATACATCAAATGATGTACTCTCACGTGAATAATTGTATACAATATACTAATTAAATTCTAATTATTTATTAAAATCACATATACAAACTAGTGTGATTTGCGACGGTGTAAACTTTCTATACCGTATGAACATTAATCTCTTTATTTATTCGTTTCATTTAACTTCGTCAGTGTGCAACCTTTTGCGTTTGTTTTTTTAGTCAATATATTTTCTAATTCTGATTGCTTAGTGTAAAAGCATTTTTAACTATAATAAAATCCGGGTTTTGAGGATTTGACTGTCTGCTGCTCTTTTTTTTAGAAGAAAAAAGAATTGGTTTGCACCTACCTAATCTCTATCAAATTTTCTATATCTCTCTTTTGTCTCTCAACTTCTCTTGCATGTGCAAAAGTGACTGTTAACTTTGCTTGGCTTGCAATATGATTGGTGCTGTGGCTGAGTCACTAAAATAGATACATTTTTCTGCTAATATTGAGACAAGTGTCCACACGGTCTGGGTCAAGGTGGCTATTTGCGAGCGAGCCACTACACTTCTTACCTAATCCTGCTTCACCCATTCTGTAATCGTGATCAATTCATACTTAATTTAATTTAATTTAAGTGAACTATAAACTAATACCGCCCTCTTAAACAAATAATAGTTGAGTTTAATTGGTTAATAAATTTCACAGAAGACAAATTGTATAAGATAATCAGAGTTCGATTTATGTACAAAAATAATTTTTAGTCAATTTTTACTTAATTTATGGTCAAACTCTAAATCATCGATGTCCATTTCTCTGAAAAACAGAGAGTTAACACAAAATGAAAAAATATTACCCCCTTCTTTTCAAAATTAGTTGTATCATTTTTAATTAAATACTAAAAATCCATATTAACATAGTCTTTCACAAAAAATAATATTTGAATTAATTTCGTCATTTTCATACGGTGAAAAATTACCCCAATCTAATAATCTTGACCATATTTGACCGATCGTTGTTGACGTGTTAAGTTAAAGTAATTACGTTCTTTCAAAAAAAGTTAAAGTAAATACGTATCAATTAAAATTGTCAACTTGAAAATATATTGATGACTGACAAATTCTTTCGGGTTTAATTAGTCCCTCTAAGTTAGTCCTTGCTTTATTTTTTATACTCTCTCAATCTTTTTAAATTTCTCACCAATAAATTCAATGATTGTGCACTAGCATTTTAAAATAGTTCTATACAGATCTTATTCAGTCATTTTTTTAGAGGAATTATTCAATCATTTTTATCTATGGAAAAATAATATTTGTTGATATTTATGAAATGATTATAGAAAAATAGTGTGACTAGATTGCAAGATATATAAAAAGTTATTAACACCAAAAAAAGAACAACCGCTGAACATTTAGTCTATCCATACAGAGTGATTAGCCGGAGTAAAACAAATAAATTACAGAGAGATTAGGACTCCCATGCACTTTTGCATGCCAATGTTTATGAGAGTTTTCTGTTGCATTCTATTTACTTGTTTGTTATCTTTCTTCTTGTTCATTTGTGTCTTTATTAGTATTGTTTACACAATAAAAGAATCTCTAGACATAGATAAGATTTTCACCTAATTTTGATTTAACAACGATGTCATTGACTATGATAATCCAGACCTCCAATAATGGAAGGCACGCCTCAATTTATCCAATAATGGTATAACCAGTGTGGCTCAACACGTGCAATGCAATTAAATTTTACTTATTATATACTATATTTGTACAATTTTTATGATCTGCGAGTGAGGCAAGGAGCTGGGATTAATAATTGGGGGACGAACTATAAAATTTAAAATCCATCCACAGGTTTAATTATACTTTATACGTATATTCATACATATATACATTCTTCGGTCACTATTATAAGCAAAAATCAACATTTTATATTTATTTATTAAATGATGTATGTGGTTTACAATAAAGATCATATACATCATTATTGAAATCAGACAATTTAAGATACAAAATACTAAATTTAAAATATAAGCCTCAATTTCCATCAAATAACAATCGTAAATAGACCGCAACCAATCTCAATCCATTCGAAAATGAAATGCACTCGCAATTACACTAGGGAGCATTACTTTTTGTTGTTGAAACTGTTGAAGCATATAAATCAAATTAGTAGTAGTTATTTAGTTCATACATTAGTTAGTTAAGTAGTTAAGTTACTTGTTATACAAGTAAACTTTTAATTGCCGAATGTATTAGGCCCAATTGAGTTGTATGAGTCCAATTCCGTATGACATATTTGTCCAAATCCTTCTTAATTATACTACTTTACCATATATCAAAGTTGCAACACATACTCATATCCAAAAAAAGAAGTTGCAACACAAACTTCAAAGTTCAAACTATCCCATTGTTTAGTTACGTATTCCTTCAACACACAAGATCAAATATATGATTATGTGATTAAGATTATGCAATTTTATAGTGTACGATCTATATTTAAAAAAAAATCATCTTAAAAAGTGATTTTCATTTTGATGAAAAATGTTCGGTGGACTCACTTTTTGAATTTCATTTGCAAAGACATCATTTTTTTTACGTCAACTATTTCAATTTTGTAGTAAACTATCCTACTACAACTTCACTTGTGTGTTCAATAATTGAGCTTTGGTTTCGGTTTATAATGTAAATATGCAGGGTGTATAGAATTGTGCACTAATAAATGAATACATGGACCATGCTCGTTTTTCTTTAGGTACTGTAATAATGAGTCAAGATAGTCGCTTGCTTATGGGTCATTGTGTTCCCTCATCTTACATCTTGCTTCCCCGCTGTTATACACTACTGTCTCTGATTTTTCTTTTTGTCAAGTAGTCTAGTGGCTGGATTTCACACATTTTAAATGTGGAAAAGTGGAGTGTCTGAGGTTCAAACCCCGACCCTTACATATATTATGCATTGTCCTTATCAATTAAGCTAAGCTCACGAAGACATCTTTATCTCTGATTTTGATTCTAACAGAAATAATTGGTATTATATTTAATAAAAAAATTGACGCGGTACAATTAATTTTTTTTATATCTCATAAAAAAAAGAATTATAAACATAGAAATTTGTTCCATTTAAATAAAAGATTATTAAAAGATAAATTTTATACCTATATTGATTGAGGAATATTTTAGAAATAATGTTTTTAAATAGAGTAAAATCTTACAAAATCGGATTGTGAGGTGATGATAGCCCTCACTTATAAACATATCATCAGGTCATCTCCTATATGATGTGAGACTCTTTAACACACCCCTTATGAACATTATTGGGCTTGATTCGTGGACAAAAATGGTGGATAACCCGATTGCGAAAACCTGATAGCAAGTGACCCAATGAATCTTAATGGAGGCTCTGATACCATCTTAAAAATCGTGGTTGAGTCTAACACAACCCTACAAAATCAACTTGTGAGGTGAGGAGTGGATCCCCTTATAAACAAATCATCAGACCATCTCTTATTCATACCAACGAATATTAGAATATATTTTTTACTTATATTATTAAATATATATAATATTTTAATAACATTGACTGAAAATGGTAATTAAGGGCCCACCTTTGGTTGTAACACTTTGTTTTAGCAGAAGCCTAGGTTGGATGGGGAGATGTCAAAGGACCACTTTAGTAACTTATTTAATCTTTCAATTGATAAAAATGTTTCGGTAATAAATATGGTGATTTTGGAGAAAGGGGGTTGAAGTTAGAGAAGTGGTTTCTTCGTTTAGGTAAGAGTTAGTTGATGAGTGTATGATCGTGTTAGCTTATTTTTCTTTGCAGGATGATTCAGAAGATGTTTGGCAATGGGATGTTAGAAGCTTATGAGTCGATCTCAAAGTTTCATCTAATAATAAATTCTTTGTTGTACAAGATTTATTAGAATAGTTTGGTCATATGGTAGGTGTCACTCTTTGTTTCTAGACTGTTAAACGATCACCTTTTATCTGTGAAACGATGTATCATATATTTGAAATGTTTAATCATCTATTTTTGATTGTCATATATCTTGTAAGTCATGACCTTATGTTTTCTTTTGCCTAGATATTAGTTGTGTTTTGTCAAACAACAACTATAGTCATGTTACTCAATTTATAGGCTTGGTTTGCCATGAGATATAAGTGACGGAGTGACTTCATTCAATATGGATGACATGCATGTAAATTATTTGGAACCACTCTAATGATGTTGATTTTGGTAATTGTTGGTTGAGTAACAAAAGTAAGTATTTTTCAATTATCGTCTCCTCAGGGATTGGTGCGCTACTTCGAACCGTTCAACAATCGTTATTGTTTTGAGTAGGGAGTTTGTAACTTGGTTGCATAAAACGAATTGAACTTAAAAACAGAAATGAAACAAAAAGTAATAGGGTATAAAAGTGTTGGAATCGGAGTTTATCAATCCTGCATCGAATATAATCTATATATCATGCATATGAATTTTAGCGTTTTAGCGAAAATATCACGTATCACTTGACAACATCATTCGTGTCCAAATGACGTCGTGAGATCGTTCGTATCGTTTAATAGACGATTTCCCAATCTATCGAACGATCCGAAAGCATTACGTTCCGACACTTTGTGCGATTATCAAAACCCAAATCCATTTCTAGATTTTCTTATTTTGATAGAAGATTATTCTAAACATAGATTCAAAAGTGTTTGTCAATAGCAATTGGATCAAGCATGAGAATGAAAAGCAATAATAACTTCAATAACATATAAATTGCTAAAATCATATATTTGCATAATCATGGATTACATCTAAGCTAGAAAGATTACCTCCAATCCCAACAAAGGGAAATTAGTTGTTCATTTTCATGACAACTATACAAAAGTTAAGAGAAAAGATGAAGATCATAACCTAAGTCTTGATTTCCCAAAGCCTTAGTTGATTTCACAATCCAATCACTTTTGCTCCTTGAAGATCATAGCTTCTAGCCCTAAAAACTGTCTAAGAACTAAATCCTAAAATATTACTAAACTGAATTAAAAACAACATCACTCAAAATTCAGCTTTTCAACCCTTTTATAAGTGTTCTGCAATTCAGGACTTTGCTTTGCGAAGTCATACTTCGCTCTGCGAAGTCCTTTCTTCATCAATGGGCTTCTGCCACCTCAGCCTTGAACAGTTCAAACCGCCCTGCTTCGCTCTGCGACCAAAACTTCGCTCTGCGAACTCACTAAGATTTAGATCTTGAAAATCGCTGCCTAAGCTCGCTTGTAGCGACCGGATCTGCGCTTGTAGCGATGAAGCTTTGTCAAATCTTCATATTTCTTTGCTCAGACCAAGTCCTGGCTTGCTTTTTCCTACACAAAAGATGGGGTAAGACATAGGATCACTAATTTGATATTTAATCATAAATTATGAGCTTATCCTATGATAACTTGCAAAACAAGTAAGAAAAGTGCCTAAATTAAATAAGCATTTTAACCACTTTCTGGCACTTATCACACTCCCCAACTTAAATCTTTGTTTGTCCTCAAACAAAGGACGCTACAAATAAGGATGCAAGCTTTGAACAACGAGTAAAACGCAAAACAGCAAAAGCAGAGGTTTAAACAAAATTTCAGAATGCATGATTCATATGAGATTTGCACAACCAATTCTAATGTTCCCATTAATCTAAGATTGCACTAAAAATTTGAAATAATACTAAACACAAAATTTATATCATACAGCTCAAGTTAATAACATATTTATCAATGAACCACCTAACACACTTCTTTAGAAGTAAATGAAACAAATTGAACTCAAGTTGTGAGGGTTATGAACACTCATCCAGCAAATTTGCTAACATTCCGATCAAATTATGCGTTCATCTAATTATCATTTCTAAAAGCACAAAAGCATCGATCACAAGGTCTTTTGAGGGTTGTAATTTGGCTTGGTTTACAAAAGAATTGTCATATGTGGGAAATTGAATTCAAAAGGCCAAGCAAGAGGAACATTCTTTCTAATTACATACTTCCTCCTTATTCAAACACAACTCTTGGTGATTTACAAATATTTCTTTGATCTTTGTTTGATCTTGACAACTTTTTTGATTTATTGATTTTTTTCTCTTTTTCTCTTTTCTTTTTCTTGGTTTGCTTTTCTTTCTTTTTTTTTCTTTTTCTTTTTCATTCTCTTTTTCTTGTTGTCAAGATCAATTACAAAGTTTCACCATTACTTGACATTCACACAACCTCCCTTTTCTCCCCAACTTAGTTCAAGATGATACCCTAATCGAATGTTCCTTTATCATTTTGGCAAAGGTCAATAATCATGATGGATAAGGGTTCAATAATGAAAGTAAAATATCAGAATTCAATAATGAGTTAACTATGAACTGGATTTTTTTACAAACTCCGGCAATTTCATTAAGCAATTGAGCTTATGAAAATTGGCAGTTCATAGTTAACGATTCTGATTCATTAGGCTCAAAGGGGTTAACAAATACTCACTTCTCACAGGGTAGGCTTTTTGGTCAAGTGTTTCTACTCATATTAAAAAAAAATGCCTTGATCATATCAGTGCTTTCATACAATTTAAAACAACATTCAGATTTAACATAAAAGAATCGAGTTAAACAAAAAAATGCCGGTCTCCTGCATATATATACAAAGACTTTGAGGATTCCTCACATTTTGGCTAGTTCTAAATGGTTCAAACGTAAATATATTAACAAAGCAAACTGTATGGTATAACTTTTGTACAAAGTACATATTCTCATTCCAAGTTTAATCCTAGAAAAACAGGAAACATGTACCTTAGCTTTGCGCAAATCAATCAAATCCTATCATTACCATACATCTGTGGCTGAATCATTCAGCTTTGGATCAATCCAAATTTGAGAAGATTTGTCATTTATACTCATGATCCATAGCGAAAGCAGAATTTTTGACATTTAACGCATATTCAGAAATTAAAAATTAACAGGCACTAATGATGATTCAAAAGCCAAATAATATAAAAGAGTACTTAACATAATTAACATAACAAGAGAGTACAAATACAAATAATAGCAAATACATAAGAAGTCTTAAAGTACAATGAAAACATAATACTAAATAAAATGAACAACAAAAGCAGCAAAATCATCAAAAAGGAAAGACTCATGGTGTGCGAGCCTCGTCATCCTCTGTGTCCTCATCATCGCCATCATCATCATCATCACCATCTCCATGTCCTCCAGCAGCTGCACTGCTACCACCCCCCTCTGAGTAATCAGGCCTGTCCCCAGGCCAAGCTACATGAGATGCAAACATCTCAGATCTCATGATCTGGTACTCAGGATCCACTGGTCTGCCCGCCTGCATCTGAAGCATGTATAGAGCGTCATGTATGGTAGCCATAGCCCTATGGTTGGACGCATTCTGGTCCCATGAAAAAGTGCAGGTATGGTGTCCCTGTGGTGCAGGTGGGGCTCTGGGTCGTGGCTGCTGTGCTCTCGCCGCTCTCTTTCCCGTGCAATGCCTCGCAATATAGTCATCCGTAATAGGATTCTTAATCGTCTCAGAAATGTGAGGAGGAATCACTACACGTGCATCCCGACAGAGACCCGTGATTAGGCCCGGGAATGCAAGAAGGCACATCTTCTTGGCTGGTGGTTTGATGCCACTCTCTACCACAATCTTAAGCTCCTGTGCGATCACCCTAGCAACATCCACTTGCTTGTGAGCAAGGATGTAATAAATCAGTGGGGTGACATCTAATGTCGTGGAGGATGTGTGCCTCTTGGGTTTAATGTTGTGGACAATGAGATGGAAGATAACCTGAGCAGGTGTGGTGAGGTTATTCTTTAAAGCTTTGGTAGGCTGGCTAGATGAGTTAAGCTCATAACTCTTCCCGGATTGAAAAATGGTTTGGGCAAAAAGGTTATGATTCCAGTTTCCTCGGTTTTGGTGCCTATGAAAGGCACACAACTCATCATTATCTAGCTGGAGGGGGTTTCCAAGGTAGGTGTTTATGGCCTCACGGTCGAATCGAATCACGCGACCACGAACCATAGTCTGGCAAGTGAACTCCCCTTCAGGATCAGCGGGTATAACATTTGCGTAGAACTCCCTAATAATGTCGTAGTTTAGGTTTAAGGGAGGGTTTACCAAAATTCCCCAGTTGCGGGAATTAATCAAATGTGCTATCTCCCGGTATGTGCCTTGCTCACTTATTATAAACTGCCTTTCGGCCCAGAATGTCCTCTTGAGCAGCTCTTCATACCTCTCCTGGTTGCGGAGGCTTAGGAACCTCGAAGCGTCAAAGGCCCTTTGTGGCCTTGATCCTGACGATTCGCCTCTTAGTCGCTTTCCGGTTGGTTGTTTTGGTGCCATCTATAAGAAATTAAAATAAAATAACAAACATAAGAAAATACATAGGCAAGATGAGCTTAGACACACTGAATTGAAAAAGAAGCAAGAAAAATAATGTTCTGTTCTGTCTAGGTCGCTCTGCGAAGTTAGGTTCGCAGAGCAAAGTTGAACTCAGAATTCTGGGTTTCCCAGAACAATGGTCGCACTGCGAAGTTGAACTTTGCTCTGCGACCATGACAGAAAACGCAATTTTCCCACAGAATCATACCCTAAACCTTTGGTTCAGTTTCAGTTTAAACATTCAATGTGTGTTTATATGTAGATGATTCAGAATCATACTGGGTACAAAAATCACTTAACAGACCCATAGATTTCAATTTTTTACAAATGGGTAAAAAAAATTTTTCAAAAGAAAGAAAGTGAAATTGCTGCTTTGAAAATAGCATGCTTTTGATTCTGTTTTATACCCACACTGAATGTTGAAACTGAAATGTTACTGAGCACAAAACCAGAAATGAAATGAAACTTAACATAAACTTAACCCTAAATTGAAATTAAAAATCAAAACCCTAAGTCACAAAATCCTATCATGAATCAGAAATAAGACAATAGAGAGAGAGCAGAACTCGTACCTTGTGCTTGCAGAATGGAAAGAATTAGAACACACGAATTTAATGGAGATTTTAAGGATTTGTGAAAAATGGGTAAGTTTTAAAATTAGGGTGGTTTTGAGAAGTTTATGAAAAATGAAGGTGTTTGGGTTTTGGGGTTGTAACGGTTAGGTTATGGGTGGGGAGGGGAATGGGTGGTTGAGAGGAGTTATGGATGGTTAGTGGCTTTGAAAATTGAACTGACAGAATTCGCAGACTTCGCACTGCGAAGTACCTTGGCTCTGCGAAGTCATCTGACTCTGAAGTGTTCGCAGTGTGAAGAGACTTTGCTCTGCGAAGTCATCAGACTCTGTAATGGTCGCAGTGCGAAGAGACTTTGCTCTGCGAACACGACAGGTTCTGAAATTTTTAAAATTGCAACTTTTCAACAAATTTATCATTTTTATCTTCACCTATGGTTACTAAAAAGCAGTAATAAAGCAAAAATACTTACAAAGTTGGGTTGCCTCCCAACAAGCGTTTGTTTTACGTCGTTAGCTCGACGCCTGATTCGTTAGGGTGGCCAAAATGAGACGGAACACACATTAGCCTTAGTATTCCTTTGTTGTGGGAGGAATTCCATGAACTTGCGGTATAGCTGATGTGGAGTCCAGAACCTCCCTATCCAGAATAATTTGAGCAAGGAACATATGTCATCAATTACCAACTCAAATTCGGCCTTGCTCACTTTCGTCCCCTCCTTTTCACAAGTTTCTTCCTTGTTAAGAAACTGTTCCGTCTTCTCAATATCCATCTCTTCCTCACTATCAGCAGCTCTGGCCTCTTCAGAATCTGACCTTTCTTGAGGAAGTTCTAATTTGTGTGGTATCTCTAATTCTTCCACTAATTTCCTTATACCACATCCTTCAAACATCGTCTCTTCCTCACTCTCATCAACATCGTCTTCAACAATCTCTCCAAATTCCAAAGCGGATTGATTGTTGGTCTGAACATCCATGACTCTTGATGAAAAATTTAATTGCACTTGCAAAAGTTCCAATTGGATTGATAACGCTCACAATCTTTGGTCGGTATTTTGCATGTTGATCATGGATTGTTGCATGAACAAATTCAAAGTATTTTCCGTTCTTGCCATTTGTTCATCTTCAGACGGATATTGTTGAAATTGTTGATAAGATTCATACTCGAATGGATTATAGAGATTGAAATAATCATGATGATCAGCCATGATTTCTTTCAATGTTGAGAATCTGAAACAAGTGTAACTAACAAGAAAATTTTCTTTGCATAACAAAGAGGGTTAATGCACAATCAGTTTATAATGTACAAAAGAAATGAAAAATATTAACAAGATATATACAAAAGCTCAAAACAATACAAATTATTGCGATGCTCAAAATATCTAAACACTAATCCCCGGCAACGGCGCCATTTTGTTGGTTGAGTAACAAAAGTAAGTATTTTTCAATTATCGTCTCCTCAGGGATTGGTGCGCTACTTCGAACCGTTCAACAATCGTTATTGTTTTGAGTAGGGAGTTTGTAACTTGGTTGCATAAAACGAATTGAACTTAAAAACAGAAATGAAACAAAAAGTAATAGGGTATAAAAGCGTTGGAATCGGAGTTCATCAATCCTGCATCGAATTTAATCTATATATCATGCATATGAATTTTAGCGTTTTAGCGAAAATATCACGTATCACTTGACAACATCATTCGTGTCCAAATGACGTCGTGAGATCGATCGTATAGTTTAATAGACGATTTCCCAATCTATCGAACGATCCGAAAGCATTACGTTCCGACACTTTGTGCGATTATCAAAACCCAAATCCATTTCTAGATTTTCTTATTTTGATAGAAGATTATTCTAAACATAGATTCAAAAGTGTTTGTCAATAGCAATTGGATCAAGCATGAGAATGAAAAGCAAGAATAACTTCAATAACACATAAATTGCTAAAATCATATATTTGCATAATCATGGATTACATCTAAGCTAGAAAGATTACCTCCAATCCCAACAAAGGGAAATTAGTTGTTCATTTTCATGACAACTATACAAAAGTTAAGAGAAAAGATGAAGATCATAACCTAAGTCTTGATTTCCCAAAGCCTTAGTTGATTTCACAATCCAATCACTTTTGCTCCTTGAAGATCATAGCTTCTAGCCCTAAAAACTGTCTAAGAACTAAATCCTAAAATATTACTAAACTGAATTAAAAACAACATCACTCAAAATTCAGCTTTTCAACCCTTTTATAAGTGTTCTGCAATTCAGGACTTTGCTTTGCGAAGTCATACTTCGCTCTGCGAAGTCCTTTCTTCACCAATGGGCTTCTGCCACCTCAGCCTTGAACAGTTCAAACCGCCCTGCTTCGCTCTGCGACCAAAACTTCGCTCTGCGAACTCACTAAGATTTAGATCTTGAAAATCGCTGCCTAAGCTCGCTTGTAGCGACCGGATCTGCGCTTGTAGCGATGAAGCTTTGTCAAATCTTCATATTTCTTTGCTCAGACCAAGTCCTGGCTTGCTTTTTCCTACACAAAAGATGGGGTAAGACATAGGATCACTAATTTGATATTTAATCATAAATTATGAGCTTATCCTATGATAACTTGCAAAACAAGTAAGAAAAGTGTCTAAATTAAATAAGCATTTTAACCACTTTCTGGTACTTATCAGTAATCAAGACAGACTTAAAAGTCCTTTTGTTAATTTATTGAAACTTTTGGTTTGGTCTTGGATTAAAAATAAAACAAAGGGTATCTTTTACAACCTCTATCAACTAAGTACTCATCTGCCTAGGTGTGGCTACTCTTGAATTTTGATTACCGTTTTTTTTATTGTTTGCGCCATTTTATTTTGATGTCTTTTCTTTATTGACTTTTGTATCTTTTCAATCTTATCATATGCCTTGATCATTAAGTTTTAATATAATTCTATTTTGGCATCTTCAACAAAAACTAAATAAAATGCACTCACTAGAATTTACTACTTTTCCTATAAAAAAAAACTAAATTTACTTCTCTATCCATAACTATAAACATTTTTTTAGGAAAAAAATACCTCTAAATATAAGATATATTTTAAATTACTAAATATTAATATATACTACTCCCTCCGTATATACTGGTATAGAATTAATAAAATCGCCCTTCAAAAAATTTGGAGATTAAAAATTTATACCATCGCATACCCAAAATATTGAATATACTTCAGTATCTATAAATTATAATCATTCTCGTGTCTTCGTATTTTAATTTATTTTAAAAAATTATATTCTGCATATACGTTATCACACACACATTTAATAGTTTACCTTACATGTAACAAAAAAAAAATAGTTTATCTTACATATTGTTATACTTCTTTCGTTATAAAATATAGGCAAAAAAAGTTGATATATTTTAAGCAAAATTTTAACTAAATATACCAATTTTGGTTAACTCACTTTTGCTTATATTTTGTAAGGGATGAAGTATATTTAATTCTTTAGGATCGTGATTTTATATATGTTGACTATTAAATTTAGATATCTCTTACAATCATGATTCCAACTTTGACTTATCATGTCATGAGGATTGGGCGAATTCTCTTCATCTTTCAAAATAAATGAAAGATAAAAAGACACTCTAGACTTATATTTCGGTTGTTATTCTTAGTTTTTTTTTCTTTACAGAATGAATTAGTATTTTATTGGATAATCTTAAGATGTGTCTTAAGCGCGCATAATTTCTAAAATAACATATTGAGAAAAATAATTATTCACATTTTAAAAAATAAATAAATTCAATTTTTAATACATAATTTTTATTTTTTATATAGTAATATTATACAATAAGGGCACATATCATTTTTCTATTTTGTGTTTTTATTTTGCCATGCTTACAAGTGTCTTTAGAACACTTCTTCAAAAAAAAATGTCTTTAGGACATTTATCAATGAAGTTAAAAATAGTATCTTTGCATTAGAAATAACAATTTTTAAACTTTTGAAAAGTTGATTTCGTCATTTTTCATCACTTTTCAAATATAATATCTTGTTTTTGTTTCTTTAACAAATGTATTAAGAGCACTCTTTCACTTTTTTTTAGAGGAATGGAAATTACAATTTTTAAACCTTTAAAAAGTTGAATTCATTATTTTTTTCATCAATTCTAAACATAATAATTCAATTTATGTTTCATTAACTAATGTCTTAAAATCAGTTTTTAGCTTTTCCTTTTTTTTGAAAAAAATGTTATCTAAACAAACAAAAATTGACGATTTATTTGACAACTATATGTAAATAGACAAATTATACCTATTGACTTGATTTAAGAAAAGAGAAATGATTAATAAAAAACAAAACTATATAAATACACACACGGTGTATAAGTTGTGTGAAAATCAAATAGTTGACGAAATAAGATTGAGTGAATAGACAATTACCCCTTGAAATTGTAACTTTCGTAAAAAATTTCTCTGACTTTAACAAAACTTCAATTACCCTCTGAAATTGCATAACGTTAATCAATTTGCCTACTCCGTCAAATTCCTCTGTTAGTCAACATGACGTGGCATTTGACTGTCAACGTGGCACTGCCACGTTCTGACGTGTCATGCCACATCACACGTGGTAATTTTTTTCAATTTCTTTTGAAAAAAAAAATGGATTTTTTTTACTGTTATGAGCAAATACCCCCTTGAAATTTTGCACTTATGTGCAAAATGCCCCCTAAACTTGATTTTTTTTTAATCCTTGACTCAAAAAATATTAAAGGTAAACAATTAACGGTTAGCTTTAATACTTTAAACTTTAATACTCGATGGGAGTTAGTGTTTGTTTGGGAGGGTGATTTTGGAGGGGAGGATTTGTTTTTCTTTTCTAAATTAAGCAAGCTAAAAAAATGTTTCTAAAAAAGAATGAAAAGTGATTGTGTTGTTATATGATCTTATATTATGATATTCTTTTAATTTTTTTAAATCTCAAATATATATTAAAATATAGACCTAACCCTCAAAACTTATATTAATGTATTTGTTGCTTTTTACTTCTAGCATAACATTTATCATCATAACCATTTTGACCTCATATGATAGAAATAAGGATTCACCAGTGTACAAGGGCCAACAAATAAGGATTCACTATTGATGGATGTCATGGGGAGCAGAAAAATATATATTTTTGTCACAAGGACCAATTTGATTGATTATTATCAATTTAAGGGGCATTTTGCACATAAGTGCAAAATTTCAAGAGGGTATTTGCTCGTAACCGTAAAAAAAATCCATAATTTTTTTGAAAAAAAAATTGATTTTTTTACCGCCTATGACGTGGCAGGACACGTCAGACACGTGACAATGTCACGTAGACAGTCAAATGCCACGTCATGTTGACTAACAGAGAAATTTGATGGAAGGGGCAAATTGACCAACATTATGCAATTTTGAGAGAGTAATTGAAGTTTTGTTAAAGTCGAGTGATTTTTGACGAAAGTTGAAATTTCAAGGGGATAATAACAGTATTCATTCAGATAAGATTTCTCTTTTTTTTAACTCTATTTTGGATTTTATGATTCTTGTGAGATATTTACACCCAAAAAAAAAATTCTTAAGAAAAGCTCGTTTTTCGAGCAACCCTAAGCAAGCAGGAGCAGGAGGTGTGGTGAGTCACATTCTCTCTCTTGACCACCTCTATATCTGTGTCATAATCCCACACTTCTTTCTTCATCAACCCTTCTCTCTCTATCTAAAAAATAGATTCTATAAAAGATCGCAGTTTCCAAAGAAACCAACTAAGGTTCAACGCCATCGATATTTCACGTTCATATAAAACAGCCAAAAACAAAATCAAACTATGGACAAATCCTCTTCTTCACCCCCTACAAACACTCACAACACCTCACTCGCTTTCTCTCTTTCCAATAATAACTTTCCTAATCCTTCACACTCTTCTTCCTCTCATCTCTCTCTTTTCCACTCCTTCACCCCTTATCCTTCCTCTATAATGCCACCATCTCTCACCCTCACAGGTCTCTCTCTCTCTCTTCACCTTAATATCTTATTTTCTCTCTCAAAAATATCAACTTACAGTAACTTTGTTTTTTCATTTACAGGAAGCAGCAACGCCGTGGAAGCTTCACCAGAGGCAACAGACGGAGGAACCACCAACCTCGCCATATTCACCGGCGGCCACAAGTTCGAGGACTTCTTAGGAAGCTCCGTTGCACCAACAAGAACCGCCGCCGCAACGTGTGCACCCACACAGCTTCAGCAGTTTTCCACCGACAATGATGTATATAATTCTGAGCTGAAGAAAACAATAGCTGCTTGCTTCCCTGGTGGCTACCCCACTGAACCAAACTCCGAACCTCAAAAGCCCTCTCCTAAGAAAACCGTCGATACCTTCGGACAACGCACCTCCATCTATCGCGGTGTCACCAGGTATGTTTAGTGCATGTTTGAAAAGAAAAAAAAGCTAGCCATATATATATATATATATATATATATATATACACACACACACACACACACACACACATAGACAAATAGTATACACACATGCTTTTGATTATTTTTTCTATGAACAAAAAAGTTAAAAAAAATATTTTCATATTTAATGTTATTTTGATAATTTTCAGACACAGATGGACTGGGAGATATGAAGCACATCTATGGGACAATAGTTGCAGAAGGGAAGGACAAAGTAGGAAAGGAAGACAAGGTACTATGTTAATTAAAGTTGTGAAACATTATTTATATCTAGGGACTAGGGCTTTAAAATTTGAATAAGTGAAATTAATCAATGAAAAAATAAATAAATTTGAATAAGGATTGATTGTGTCTATCGTGCGCTATGGATGGTACACGGGAAAAGTGGGTCCACGAGATCTAGTGTTTGTGATGGGAAGGGTCCAGTGAATGTGACCACTGACCGGAATAAATGGGAGTTAAAGAATGTATCTTGATATTCAAATCTCAAATTCAAAACCTTTCTCAATCAAGGGTTCAGATTAATTCATTGTTAGTTTTGTTATAGCAATGTCATGCCTGTCTAGCTTCTAGTGTGATCCAGTGCATTAGTCACACTGCATGTGTTTCATTTTATTTTACTATTATTATCAAAATGGATGTGGTGTTGGTTTGAAGATTCTGACCGGGCTTTTTTTTTCTTTTGTACCTGGTGAATGATTGGTGATTCTTGGGATGTGATCTTTTGCTTCAGTTTATCTGGGTGAGTACTTTTATTTTACTTTGAAAAGCTCATAATAGTTTTGTTTTGTAATCTTTGACCAGATCATCATTTTGTTTTTAGCATATTCCTGCTTCATGTACATTTTAATGATCATGAATTTGAATGTTTGTTTATGTAGATTCAGATTCTACTCAGCGTTAATTAATCATTTTGCTCATAAAATGGAATTTTTGTTTTTTGTTATAATTTAGGTGGCTATGATAAGGAAGAGAAAGCAGCTAGAGCTTATGATCTTGCTGCTCTCAAGTACTGGGGTCCAACTACCACCACCAACTTTCCAGTAAGTTTGTAGAAAGAATCAAAGATAGATCCCTTTTATTTTACTGTGTAATATAATGCAACTATTCACGCTCCTTTAACAGTTTTCATTAATGTTTTACATTTTTTTGTTGAAATTAATTCTCAGATTTCCAACTATGAGAAGGAGATTGATGACATGAAGAACATGACTAGACAAGAATTTGTTGCTTCTCTACGAAGGTGAAATATATTTACATTTTACTTTTAAATTCTTACATACATTTAACTTATTTTTATTTAGTTTTTATGAATAATCATGAGTACTAGCTAGATTATATGAATAGTTTTATGGACATTTTTATTTTCCCTCGTGTTATAGGAAGAGTAGTGGTTTCTCAAGAGGTGCATCAATTTACAGAGGGGTAACAAGGTACTACTATACTATCTTTGAGTTTTAACTTTTTGTGGCATGATAATTTCATATTCGTTTTGGCCCCTAGTGTATATCATTAGATTCTGAATGAATAAAATAAGTTATTATATTTGGGATTTTGAAACAACTTTAATTTGTTGCTGCAGACACCACCAGCATGGCCGATGGCAGGCAAGAATAGGCAGAGTTGCCGGAAACAAAGACCTCTACCTTGGCACTTTCAGTATGTACTCATCCATTATCCATATCTTCCATATATTGACATCACTTATTGTTTTATCTTTCTTTGCTTTAATCTAATACCACTATACAGCTTTTATTGACTCTTTTTTATATACAAAAACAAGATAAAATCTACAGATGCCGACCCATCTAATATTTTTTTATTTATAGTATACTATAATGGGAATATCAACTTTCAATTTTTGCCATTTTTTTTATTAAACTGTTTAATTTGAAAGAGTATTTACTTTTGACAACCATTTTTTTAAAAATTTATTATTGATTTAATTATTTTATTTATAATTTCGTCCTTATTAAAAAAAGAAAACGAGTCTTAAAGCAGTAGACATAATACACTTGCACGTTAATGTTCGTCTGCATGCTAGTAATTTATGATATAAATTCAGAAAATGAGGTTTTCATTCATAGCCTAATCATTTTTTTTCAATTTAATTTATAAATTTAGGCACTCAAGAAGAAGCTGCAGAAGCGTATGATATTGCAGCAATCAAATTTAGAGGACTAAATGCAGTAACAAATTTTGACATGAGTCGGTATGACGTAAAGAGTATTGCAAATAGTTCTCTTCCGATAGGAGGTTTATCAAACAAGAACAACAAAAATTCTACAGATTCTGTATCAGAAACCAAAATCAACGAACCAATTCAATCCGATGAAATAGATCATCCATCTTCAACTTCGTCGGCAACAACTTTAAGCTTCGCCTTACCTATTAAACAAGACCCTTCTACCGATTATTGGTCCAATATTCTCGGCTTCCATAATAACCCTAGTGTTGTTACTACCACACCCTTCAACATGGATTTTTCTGCTCATGCACCTTCAAATACCAACAGTGATAATCACAATGCAGCATTTTTCAGTGGATCAGGTATTTTTGTTCAGCAACAAAATATGAACGGAAGCAGTGGTTCTAATTCTTCATCTTCATCGTCTTCAACGAGTTCAATTCCATTCGCAACGCCAATATTTTCTTTAAATAGTAATAGTAGTAGTTATGAGAATGGTACTAGTTATGGAAATGGAAATAACTGGATTGGACACACATTCCAAACACATGCAAAGCCAAGTCTGTTTCAAACGCCAATATTTGGAATGGAATGAGCTCATGCATCAGGTGGTGGAGCTAGAGAAATGAGAATCTGTGCATATAATAATAATGAATGATGATGAAAGTGTTGAAGGAAGGACAGTGGTGTAGTGATGGTGTTGTTAGTCTTAGCGTGCAACGCAATAGAAGCAGAAGGAGAGAAGGACTAGTCTTTATTTACAGTCATAATAGTTCATGAGAAATAGCTGTTGCTGACTGACACTGTACTAACTCAAAGTTCCTTTGTTTTAAGTCTTCCATTTTTCCTTTTTTGTGTTTTTGAATTTTTTTCCTTTTGCATTTTGTCTCTGTTTATATACTGACATGATTTATGATTATAATAGGAAATAAATCCTTTTGTAATCCATTTCATTATGTTGGTATCAACTTGCTATATACATGAAAGCCATTCAATGCCTATACTCACTCATCGTCTACCATTGCTGTGTTGATGATTAAGTTACCAACAAATTACTTTAAAAGCATCAAATATAATTAGGTGTAAATATATTAAAGAAATTTTGTAGGGTACCAATACCCTCTAAAGCTGTAAAAATTTAAATATGAATTTTTTTATTAAAAAAAAGTGTACTGTCTAGTTTTTTGTATTCAATTTTTATTTTCCCTTCGTTCCTTTTTAATTGTCACTTTTTGATATTTTACATAAACCAAGACAATCAATAAATGTTACTATTTTTATACAATAATTTATATTTTTACTATAATAGTCTTCTACATTTAATATCTTATTTCATATATTTATCTCTCCGCAATAAATAACTAAAAATAATATTGATAAAATAACATTGAACTTTGAAAATAACACTTAAATTGAAACAAATTTTTTCTCAAAAAACAATTAAAAAGGGAGGAAGCGGTGACTATTGGTGCACAAAATGTAGAAATTATATTAGATCAGTCCGGCTGGCGTGAGTGGGCATCTCTTTAATTTGGCTAGCTGGACTGGTTTCACATGCAAGCACACACGTTGTGTGTACTTTATAAAGTCAGACTCATTCATTGCCTTTTACTACAGTGAAGTACTTTTTATTTTACTAGGAAAATATTGTAAGAGGAGTTAAATGATTCTCTTCCCAACTAAGTAGAAATCGTTATAAAAAAAAAAAAAAAAAAGAGTTCGAATTCAGATTGAAATAACAGACTTTAGTTATGTTTAATTTTGATCAAATTTTGGGTTACTTACTATGGCCTATTCCTTCTGAAATCCTAAAAACAAACTCACAAGTAATAAATATATTGTGCATTACACGTTTTCTACTTTAATCACAAACAATTGTAGTCAAATATTGTATCCTTCTCACTTAAGAAAAACGTTAAAGATAACACATCTCGAACTTCGTTTTGAAGCCGTAATAGCAGTGCACTAAAAAGTTAGTGTGAAAATACAAGCAAGAAAAAACCGTTGTATTTTAGGACCGTTTAGAGTATCATTTAACCCACGTGACAAAAAGACTAAGAGTTTTACGGAAATAGATTATTTATCTTTTCATCGTTGGGAACTTTGTTGACTTGCATTTAAAAGAGAGGTAAATGATTTATTCCAGGTAAAGGTACATTTCTCTAAGATAATAATTTTGTCATTTATCTTTATTTCTTTGCAATTTTACACTTTAGGTTCATTTACACATGAATTTTTAAGTTTTAAATTGAAGATTTATACGTAAACATGGTGGAAGACCATATATTTGAATATTCAAAGGCCATAAGAGAAAAAACCTATATATTTGAAGTTTAAAAATTCATATGTAAATGAACGAAAATGGCAAGAATGCAATGAAAAAAAGTTAAAGGTTCAAATTGTTATATGAAATTAAGTTAAAGGACTACATATGTAATTTTGTCTATATTCAAATAAAAAAAATTATTATTAAAAAAATTACTTAAGATTAATTTAAGTAAATGATCAATTACCCCTGAAATGGTAGCTTTTGCAGTTATCCTCTTGGAATTTGAGAAACCTAAAAAAAATAAATGTTAAGCGTTTGTCGGTTTCCTCCGTCTATCGGAATGATGTGATCGTTATCTGCCTATGTGACATTGCCACGTACTATGAAGGGACATGTCATGTCATATGGGGTATTTGTATTTCTTTTCAAATAGAAAATCGTAATATTTCTTTATTTTTTTTTCAAAGTAACATTTGTGTACAATGCCCTCACACCTTATAACCTTATTTGCAAATACCCGTCTCAAATTTAACCATCACATTTCACATTTATGTACAAATTGCACCTTGGGTCACAAAACTTAAATAACTAAATACACAAATGCAGTGTAACAATAATAATTCATAATCAAAACCTGATAGTAATAGCAATTTTGCTTAAATATGTCTATACATAATTGGAAATAATTCCATCCAATCTAGCAAAATACAACATAAAAAAAGGTCTACATACTATAAAAAGTGGGATTTTTATATAAAAGTGGGAAATTATGCTTATATAAACATTATAATTCACTCTGTGATTTTTTCTTAAATTTAAGAATGAAGAAACCAGGAATATCAATTTATCGATTGGAAACAGTGCATCCTATACAAAATCTAACATTCTATAAAAAGTATTTCATCCTGTCATCCCTCATAGTATTATACACCTTGGAACTGAAAAATACAACAAACTTCAAGTTATGTCTGTGTATTGACCCGAGTTCATTTGCATAGAGAGACAATTACACTATATAACTACAGAGACAATTAAAACTATATAACAAACGAAAATTTATGTTCTTTTAAGAATGAATCTATATTTAGCAAAACAGAAAAAGTAGACGAGGATCACTTCATAGAGAGAAAAATAAATATCACCACCAAATATTAATGAGAATTGATCATTCAATATTTCACACTTTTCCTATAAAAACTTCAAGGAAATCACAGAGTGAATGGTAAAAATTATACATCAAAATGCATTTCAAATTTTTAATCAATGCTCTCATATATTTTGTGTCATCACCAACAAACAATTCCTTTCTAATTAGGTCTAACATTTCACTGATATTAGCTATTTGGCTTTCAAGTTTATCTTTACATCAATAAGAACTTTGCTCTCTCAATGAGCATGTTTAGGATCGCATGCATGTCAGAGAGAGAAGCCATGTATGCATAGACATATTTCAGCATTATTACTATTGTTAATATATTTTGAGTATGAGTTATTATTGTCAAAGTTTTATAATTCAGGGTGTAATATACACATATGTGAAATGTGTGAGAGAGTTATTTGCGCATAAGTGTTAAATTTGAGGAAAGTATTCGCAAATAGGGTTATAAGGTGTAAGGGTGTGTGCAAATGTTACCGTTGAAAAAAAAATCAATAATTTCTTTTCTAAAACCAAATGCAAATACCCTCCTATGATGTGGCATGTCCTTTCAGAGTACGTGGAAGTCCCACGTAGACATATAACGGTCACTTCATCATGACAGACGAAGAAAATTGACGGAAGGGTTAAACTGGCTATCGCTTAACAAAATCAATTTTTTTAGGTTTCGCAAATTCCAGGGAGTGTAACTGCACGAAGTTACGATTTTAGGAGGGTATTTGGTCATTTACTCATTAATTTTATGTATTTATAGTATCCACAATGACGACTGTTTCAGCTATTTAACTTTAAATTAAATAGACATTCCATTATGGAATAAAATATTTGAAAAAGTAGCTATGAAAGCTCTCTCTCGCCCTCCCTCCTCCTATCAAATTATCAACACATCACATGTATCATACCATTCTCTCTATTTCTTTCTCTTTCAAAGCGTAGATACTTATAGAAAAGAGCTTAAAAATTAAAATAAATTACTTAGATAGTACATACTCATAGAAGAGAGCTTAAATATTAAAATAAATTATTTAGATAAAAATAATTATAAACCATGAGATTATGAGAAAATTACTGATATAGATGATATAAATATAGTGGATAATCTTATAGTCTAGCTCTATCTTGGGATATTGACATGTATGAAAAATGACAAGAGAATTTACTAAATGCCTTTTTTTTAACATGTATATATATATATATATATATATATATATATTTAATAATATTATTTATTCTCTCACTAAAAAAACTCCTTTCTCTCTCTTCTCTCCTTCTGAAACCCTAGCCGTCACCCTTTTCTTCTTCTTGTCAACCGAAGGGGGGTGATTTAGGGTCAATTTTAATCTAAAATCACGCCTCAGAATTGCTTTTCTTTTTGTCCTAATTGAATAAGTGATTTCCACATATTTTCAGTTTTCTTTCGTTTGTTTTTGTGATTTCGTCGTCTCTGCACGACTCAGTTTGCTTTAATTTTCCGTCTGTGCGGTGTGTTTTTTGTTTCCCGTCTTAGTACGGTGTTTATTTGATTCAGGTTGAAAGATTATCTTTGAGGAAGTACAGATCTGATCAATGACTTTGGCGTCATCAACGTTGCAGATCCGGAGACATGAGTATTCCGGAGACTTTTTTTTTTGAAGGAACCGGAGACTTGAATATAGTCATATTTGTAGACATGAATACTTTGTCGTTTTATGCTATTAAGATGGATGTTGTGAGTTTGTTCACAAATTCATCTTTTTTGTTTTTAGCGACTTTAGATTTGTATTGTATCGATGTAGTTTATCAATTTGAATGAATGAATATCGTTTACTTCTATAAAAAAAAAGATCTCACTAATTAATAATTTTATTTCTTCTATCGATAATTTTATATTGTTATGTTATAATATTAGAAATGTGCGGGATCGATGAAGAAAGAGACGGCTTTTAGTAAAATTCATCTTCTATATAGATACCACTTTTGTTTTCTCCAAATGAAAGTTCTTAAGGTTAAGCATGGTTATCCTACACAATTTCGTTAGGCAGCCTATTTAATCTAACTTTGTTATATTATACTACATTTTTTTTAGTTGTGTTATTTCAACATCAAAATACATATACGAGACTAGCTCTTCCCTAATATATATATATATATATATTGACAAAAAGAAACTTATTGCATTTCATTTAAAATAATAGTAGAGATACATGATGGAATCCTAATATGAATATGGAAACTAGCATGACACAAAACCACCCTAGCAAAGATATGAGCGACTTCGTTGGCTTGTCTCCGAATAAACCTAACATCAGAGGTTACTAAATCAGAAGCTAACAGACGTCTACAATCATTGATCACTGCGCTAAAATTAGAGACACCATATTTACTGCCATAAATACTATCCACCACAGTTTTGGAATCAAGCTCAAAGTCCACAATGCCCAGCTGTAAATCACGAACCCAATATAGAGCTGATAATAAACCTAAAGCCTCACCCAAATCCACATCAAGGGGTGGAGTCAGCCATTTAATTTTGGCTAAAACATAACGACCTTCATCATCTCGAATGCACACACCAATATCAACCCGATTCAAAACTTGAGAGAAGGATGCATCAACATTACATTTGAACCTGCCGGGAACTGGTTTAATTCACTTCATATCATTCGGTGAAATGGGATGCTGAGGGGTAAGGTGACGAATAATCTGAGCATTCCTCCAACTAGTAAGAAGATAACATGCACGAGCACAAATATCTTGAGCTGTTTCAGTAATATCGTTTCATACCTTGTTGTTTCGATGCTTCCAAATACTCCAGAGAGTCACACTGAATACTTGTTTTTGCTGCTGGTCCAGGTGTTGTAAGATAGCAAAAACATTTGTTTGAAAACTTGCATTCAAATCGAAAACAACCATCAAATGACTCCATAAACCAATACGCTGCCAGCAGAGCATGCTTTTATTACACATAAAGAACAGATGAGTACTATCCTCACCAAAATCATCACACACTGCACACCTATCAGTACACTGAACTCCTTTTGATTGCAAGCGGATTCTTGTGGACAAACAATTACGGCAAGCTCTCCACAAAAAATTCTTAACCTTCGGGGGCAATTTTAAGCTCCAAACACAATTCCAATTACCCGACACACGGTGTTGAGCAACTGTCACATCATGGTTCAAAATATCCTTGTAAGCACTCTTAACTGTATAGGCACCATCTCTCTCGAACTTCCAGACAGGCACATCATGAGTCACCGAAGGGAGTAATGGAGTAGTTAAAAATATTTCTAGCAGTGACATTGTCAAAAAAAGCATTTATTACCTCCATATTCCAGTGTTTTTGGGATGTAACCATCAAGTTAGAAACAGTTATAAGTGGCCACTCCAAATGATGTGGAGTAGACGGTACAATTCGTGCAACATTAAGGAGCCAAGGGTGATCCCAAACTGGTATGTGTTCTCCCGTGCCTATACTCCACTGAAAACCACGACGAATCACATCTTTCACACTCCAAATACTACGCCAAACATAGCTGGGATAATGGCCTATGCTAGCTCCAAAATAATCACTTCAAGGAAAATATTTAGCTTTAAGTAAACGAGTGATTAAAGATTCTGGAGTAGAAACCAACTTCCATGCCTACTTGCATATCAAAGCCATATTGAATGTCTTAAGGCTCTTTACACCCATACCTCCAAATACCTTAGGAACTGAAAGACGTTCCCAAGATAACCAATGCAATCCTCGAGAATTCGCGGAATTATGACTCCACCAAAAGGAATTTAACATTTTTTCAATTTCATTAATGAGGGATCCCGGAAGAAGAAAAATACTCATCGTATAGTAAAGAATAGATTGCAAAATAGATTTAATGAGAACCTCCCTCCCAGCCTGCGAGCGACATCTACTACTCCATGAATTGATTTTATTCCAAATACAATCCCAAAATTTAAAAGTTGCATATTTGCTATGTCCAATCATAGTTGGCAGCCCAAGATATTTACCTGTACCCAGAACTTGACGAACACCGAGAGTAGAAGCAATGAGATTTTAAGATCATCCGGAGTATTATGACTGCAAAATAATTCTAACTTCTGTAGATTAATGGCTTGCCCTGAAGCCGCTTCATAAGTAGCCAAAATATTTTTCATACAAACAGCCTCACGTTCACAAGCTCTAAAGAAGAGAAAACAATCGTCTGCAAATAGAAGGTGAGAAATAATAGGTGCATCTTTGCAAATCATAGTACCTCTAATATCATGACGACGTTCAGCTTCACGAATAAGGGAAGAAAGGCCTTCAACACAAATGATGAACATATAAGGTGAGAGTGGATCACCCTGACGAAGACCACGTCCTGGCACAATAGGACCTATCGATGCACCATTAACCAAGACCGAGTAATCAACCGTCTCAACACATAGCATAATCCAGCTAATCCATTTGGAGGAGAAACCCATTTGGAGCAGAATATCACGAAGGTAATCCCAATCTAATCTATCATACGCTTTACTGATATCCAGCTTAAGAGCAACATCTCCTCTCTTTCCTTTAGCCTTTGCCTTCATATAGTGAACAATTTCAATGGCCACCATTGCATTATCTAATATGGATCTACCTGGGACAAAAGCTGACTGATTGATAGATATACATTTATCAAGCACCTGTTTAAGCCTATTAGCAAGCACCTTGGCGACAATTTTATACACAACATTACATAAAGCAATAGGCCGCCAATTCTTCATAGAAGTCTGAGAATCACCTTTTGGTATAAGTGTAATATTAGTAGAATTTACATTTAGCGGGAAAGCACCATTTGCAAACCATTGACAACCTGCGTGATAAACTTCATGACCACAAGTATCCTAAAAATGATGATAGAAACCTGGGTTAAAGCCATCCGGCCCTGGACATTTATCTGCTTGCATAGAGAAAACTGCTTGTTTGAATTCCTCTAAGGTAAAAACCGCAGTCAACATATCATTATCATCACCGGTGATTGAAGTTGGAACCAAATTAATAACACTAGCACGAGAACTTTGTGATTTTTGAAAAAGATGCATGAAATAATCACGTGTTATATGCTTCAGACCTACATTCAAACCCATTCTCATCTTCAAGATGTTCAATTCTATTGCCTACATTCAATTCTATATATATATATATATATGAGACTAGCTCTATTTTTCTTTTATTTTTAATCTTCTACAACCTATACATATTTTCCTTGTAGAAAAAAATTTACACGTATTTAAAAAAAATTACACACAAAAAATAAGAACACTAAAGAATTTGATGTTTTATTTACTTATCTTTTTTTATCTTTCTGTTTCAGTCTAGGCCAAGTCCAAATCGTGGCCAGATCCGAGTATCTTTTCTTGCAGTTCTAGAAGGACCATTATATGGGCATCTCCCTAGACCGCACTGGAATAATGATCTCCTAAGGCAATTTGGGTCATCCAATCCAGATCCAATGATATTTTCTTACAAAAGCTAAAGGTTAAAGGACCAAAACCCTAAATCCACTTTATAAATACTAACTTAGGGTCATTGACCCATGTACGCATACATTTTGACTTAAATTACCTCATAGATCTAAAACGCTTACTGACATGAACGTTGAAGTGTTTTAGCAATTACCACCCCCTATGTCCAAAAAGATTGTTGACGAATGTCCTACACTCATAAACGATTCAACACCATTATCCAAAGATTCAAATCCGACCTAATCCCGTTCTTCTCCCTTTCAATCACCAACATCGGTTTGTTATGATAAACTATCTATCTTTTTTATAATTTTATAAGTTTTAACTATCCCAATAGTCGGTCTCCATAATTCAGGGATGAAAATACTAACTCAAACTCACGATAAGGGCTGCAATAATTGGTCCTATATGCTTCATTACTATTTTACATTAGAAAGGTAAGTCTTGGGGCAACTAATTATGAGGGAGTAAATTTTGACCAAAGTTGGGTTATCAAAATTCTAAAGTGAAAAAGGAAAGTATAGCTAGATGGATGATCATGATACACACAGGACAGAAAAAACCAAATATTGTTAATGTTATGAACTTTTTGGGATGGGTCCCTTTCTTTTAAACTAGTTACAACTGGACTTTAATTAGTTTAACTATAAACTTGTTCAAAAATTCAAAGAATAAAATGGAATGGAAAAAAAGGAGGGAATAGAAGGGATATTAGCCAAAAAAAATGTGTCTTTTCTTGTCTCTTATCAATCAAACCCTCATAGGACGATGAAGGATGATGATTGTCCTTTGTACCTTTCGGTGCTTATTATCCTTCCCATCCATGCATGCCCTCCTCATCTTTGACCATTGTTTGACCATCGTATCCTTTAGTTTTAGTTTAATCGGTCCATTGTTATTTTTTAATCAAAAGCAAAGAAGTTGGCACCACGAATTCAAACTAAGAACCACATACTAGAAATGTTAGGGTCACATCGACTAACACATTCAATAATAATAAACCATGTCATCCATTTTTTAATTCATTTCGGTTTCATCTTTGCAGCATTATCATTTTTTTTATCAAATTAAATTTTAACTCTTCTTCTTTGATGCTCAACCTCTCCCACAGGCACAAACACTGTCTCTTCGCGTTCTCCTTTGTAAAAAAAAAAATTGGTTGTTGAAACACAATTCTAGCATGTTCTCCTTTGTAATAAGCACAAAAATGTCTATTAATTATCCTCTCAATTTTAACCCAAACTGCAGTAACATGAACATGTAGAATAAAAGCTTATAACTTCTCTAACTTCACATGAAGGGGAGATATCTCCCGTAGAATAAAAGCTCAAATAAACAATACAAAAGCTGTAGTAGTCATTCTTATCTTTTTTAAAATATCTTATTATGATTCTCTCCTTCATCTAAAAAAAAATATAAAAATTTGATAAAGAAATATATTACAAAACATGTTAACAAAAATAAATATAAATCTCAATCAAATTAAACATATCATCTAACTCATGACTTTGCAACTAATCTTCAGGCTTCTTTTTCAAATGTGCATACCATAAAAAGAATACGAACATTATAGCCTATAGCCCCTACATTTGTACCTTCAACCCTACAAATCACTTATAATTCCAATTTTATCCTTTTTTCGACATGACATGAGTTCACCCCTACATGACATTCAAAATATGTATGTTTCGGATAACTTCAATTCAAGTGACATTTACGCTTCAATTTTTTTACTGTAAAAAAAAATGTTTCTGGATTTGTTTTAATTTCAGAAAATTCATATTACCTTTCCAAAAATTCAAACCGGAAAACAATAATAAAGCTATCCATTTTGTTGTTAATTCTCGTAAAACTAAGCATAATGTTTCTAGAATTGGTACCTGTGTTCTTTACGATGATTTCCATGTTGATTGTTTACAAACACAACGTTTCTGGAATCCTTTCCAATCATTTTAGAAAACAATTAATAATAAAAAAAACATTATTTTTTAACAATTTAATAAAAAATTGATTATTATCGTTTCAGAATCCTTTATAATCGTTTCTGGTAAAAGCATTAACACAAACTAGAACCGTCGCAAAATCGTGTCAAAATTGCAGCAAAGTCGAACCAGAATCGTGATATGCGTTTTTCGCTAACGAGATCTAAACTGCAAACGTTGTTAACTAGATCCTAACCAGAAACACATATCGATGTTTTCGAATGCCATAGGGTGATGTTTCCGGCAGTAAAACGCAAACTAGAAGATTGAAGTTAATGATTCTAGAACTCACTCTCGTTGACGTTGACAATCAATGTTTCAATGATTTTTGGGAGAAAGAAGTTTCTGTAAGGGATGGATATTGTTGGGGTGCAACCTGAGTTGTGTTTTTCGGAAAGGGAGAAATAAGTTGTCTGGTGTAGAATTGTTGGGGTGAAGTGGTTTGAGGGTAAAATGGGTAATTTGTGTAAAATCTTAGGATGAGAGTATAATTATAGGGGTATGGGGTATAATTTCCAAAGAATACATATGTAAAACCAAAAGATGAAAAATAGAACAAACTATTAAAACCTTAAAAATTAAGACAAACCTTTAAAAAGAAAAGGCAGATTCATACTCATGAGGTTGCAACCAACTATCAAGCTTATTTTCTTGATACATGGCATACGGGCTCACAATGAACCGAACCAACTCGACAATAGTTCAGAACTCGATTCGACAATTAACTCGTTGAACTTGGTTCATGAACCAAATGAGCTGAAAATTAAGTTCGTTAAATAAATGAGCTGAACTTGAGTTGTATATAGTTCGACTCGGTTGGTTCATGAGTTGGCTTGATAATATATATATGTATGTATTTATATATATATTAGTTTAGTAAATTTAATAAAGTACAAACTTAAATATTAAAAGACGAAATATCTAATTTACTACAAGCTTCCTCTAATATTTAAGTACTTGTTTTTAGAGGAAATATTACTAATTTAATTAACAATTAACAATAATTATAAGAAAAGAGAGAAAAAAAAAAGCTAATACTATACAAGTGCAAGCTTAGGCTTTTAACCACACATATGTATACTAAAATTTGTCCCACATCGGTGAGTGTAAACACACAAGTGAGGACGAATAATTATAAAGAGAAGCACATGTATAAGGGACAACACTACAGTAGTAACTATAATGTGCGGTTGCTTTTTTCCGTAGTGGTCTTCAAGGTCCACAGTTTAATATGAGTTCAATTTTTGTTTTTTGTTTTTAAATAAATTAAAAGGCCAAGATATCCTTTTTCGACAAAAACAAAAAAAAAACTTTTGAATTATGTTTCTCGAGCAAACGAGTTGAACCTAACAAACTGAACCGAGTTATTCGTGAACTTTAAACGAGCTGAACTCTAGTTAAAAAAATGGTTCGTATCGAACTAGAGTTGAGTTTCGAGCCGAGTCAATTCTTATCGAGTCGAGTCGAGCTCAGACGAGTTCGACTCGACTCGACTCATTTTCAGCCCTAGGCCTAATATAGAAGACCACCCATGCAATCAAAAAATGAAAATACAAACAAACTATAAAAACCTAAAAATTAAGACAAACTTACAACAACAAAAAACAATGGCATCTAATCTTCAAGTTCTTGTCAAAAAAAAAAATCTAATCTTCAAGTTTCTTGTCTAGATATGAAACTTGCTCATAATAGAAGAACACCGATGAAACTAAAATATGAACAGTACAAACTAACTAACAAAACCGACTTTGCAACTAATCTCCAAGCTTCTTTTCTATATCTTCACTGATATCCTTGAGAGTGACTCTACCAAAGAATTTAAAAAATTAAATCAAATTATTCAAAAAAAGCATATACAAAAATATAGAAAGAAAAAAAGACACAAACGATAAAAATCATATGCATGTAAAGAATAATCAAAGTGTAGTTCGAAAACAATGAAAAGGTGTATTTCAGACCAATTTATAGATACAGGATATTAAACTTCAATTCTGCTATATGTGTCAAATTTAAGATTCACATGCTCACAGCTTCTCAATTACTTTTACAATTTGAAATTAAATAATATTAAAAAAAACCTTAATGTTATAACCCGTGTATAACCGCAATTACCGCCACTCAACAAGCAGTTTTCAGAATCAAATCTATAGTCTTAAACTCTCAATTAGAATTCACCTGTCTCCTCTACCGTCATTGCCGCCATTGATACACAACATCAAAACAGTGTCATTATTGTTGCTATTTGTTGTTGAGACCAAGATTTTCTTTAATAATTTCAATTTTATATACAAGTAAGTTGTTTATTTTTGTTTTTTTATTTTTTTTTTGTCAGGATTTATTTACTATTTAATCTGTATCATTTGTAGAGTTCCAATTAATTGAGATTCCATTTGTTAACTTGTTTGGTCTATTAATATGGAACTTTTTTTAAAAAATTGTTGTACTAGTGCAAGAAAGGTTTGGATCAGTGGAAATAAATGAAGAACATGAATGTTCTGATGATGATTGCTTAGAAGAAAGTAATACTTTCGAAGAAAAAACACCTACAATTGGGATGATATTTGTCTTTGAAGATGAAGTTACCATGTTTTACATGAATTATGCTGATGTGTGGGTTTTGGAATTGCTAAAATAAGTTCAAAAAATGGAGATGATGGTAAAAGATATTTTACTTTAGCATGTAGTCGTGCTAGAAATTATGCGAGTCGGTCAAAGAATCTCTTGAAGCCAAATCCTGGTACAAAAACAAAGTGTAAGGCCAGATTGAATGTGTGTATGAGTTTACGATGGCTCAATTACAATTTCAAGGGTTTTTCTTGAGCATAATCATGATCTAAGTTCAACCAATGCACGATATTTTAGATGCAACAAGAGTGTGGGGATTCAAATGAATAGGAGGTAAGAACTTAATGATCAAACTGATATTAATGTAAGTAGAAACTTTCGATCTATAGTTGTCGAAGCAAATGGATATGAGAATCTTACCTTTGGAGAAAAAGATTGTAGAAACTATATAGACAAGGTAAGACGACTGCGACTTGGAACTGGAGATGTCGAAGCAATACAAAAATACTTTGTGAGAATGCAAAAGCAAAACGATCAGTTTTATTATGTAATGGATGTGGACGATGAAAGCCGGTTACAAAATGTATTACAAAATGACTTCACCAAAATATTTATATGCAACCCTACATCTTGTATCTGCCTAAAACTTTGATTAAAATTATATATACAGACTTATGACTTTTAAATTATAATATATTATTTTATTATTTTAAATAATACCAACAATATAACAAGGGAATGCAACAATAGAGCAAGAGTGTTAGTCAAATGCTAACAAAGGTTTAAGAAATCTAAAAAAGAATTTTTTTAAAAAATTGTATATTCAACGCATTTTGAAACTTTATTATTAAAAAAAACACATTGAAACTTAAAACAAAACATTTTCTACGTAAATTCCGCTTTTAAATCCTTTGTTAGCATAACCCCATGTAACAAATATAACTAAAATTGATTGGATTAACATCCTTTACTTCCGTCTACCCATCCGGAGGAATCCTCATATTCTCTTCAATCTTCTCTCTCTCTCTCTTTAATCACCAATACCAAACACACGCTAAAGGCATGGTCTGATAGAGAGGTGCGATGAAATTGAAGCTTGACTCCTATTGGAGTTATTTAGTTAATTAGTTAGTTAAAGTGTTTCTTCGTTTCTCCTTCTCCTTCTCCTTCTTCTTCTTCTTCTTCTACGCACACGCACCATCGTGAGAATCGAAGCGCAGAGCCTCCGCCGTAGAATTCCAGATCTACAGGTCTTTCTTTCTTTCTTTCTTTTGCTTATTTTGTTTTTCATGATGATTCATTACTTCTTATTACTGTGATTGTTCAATTCTCATACATAATTGTGTCATGATTTCACTTTCTCATTCTCAAATTCAGTAACTGTTGCCAGCAAATTAGATAGAAGTTAAATACCAATTTGTCAGGCGATTTACTCTATGTAAATATATTAACAAGTAGTAGTCTCTAAACTGTATAAAATGCGTCAATTTAGTCCATATTGTTAACATGGTATGCATTAAATTGACGGATTTTTCAAATACTTTAGGGATTAAATTGACAAATTCCATCTACTTTATGGACTAGTAATTGTATTTATATAGTTTCAAGACTAAATTGATGGTTTATTTTTTAGTTAAACACTCTCTTATCTCGTTTGTGGATAATGATTGGGACAACTAATAATATTGATTTCAACATTTTATTATCTTTAAAACATATACGATAATGAATATGACCTGTGGAAAGGAGCTGAAAGTCAGAGGTCTTAATTGTTTGGATTAGACCATGTTGTATTCACTGGTTTATGTTAGTTTTAGAAATCAAATCATTAATTAGGTGACTATTCCATTTGAAATTAAACATCATTCATATTTCAGTTATTTGATTGAGGATTCAATTGTTTTTTCAGTAACAACCACACCCCTTGAGACTGATGAATAGCTCTGGAGTACTTAAGTCTTCAAGTTCTGAGTTAGATTTCGATCGACCCAACATTGAGGATTACCTCCCTTCAGGAGCCGCCATTCAACAAGAACCTCGCGGCAAGCTTCGCCTGTATGTCTTCTCTCTTCCATATTTTGTTTCTACTTTGGAGTTTTGGTTGTGATTTTAATATTACTAGTTTTCTGCTTTCTTCTGGATATTTTTTTCAGGCATGACTTGCTCGATATTTCTCCTACGTTATCTGAAGCAGCTGGTGCTATTGTAGATGTAAACTTTTCCCGCATCTTTTATTCATTATTGTTTACTGTTTATAAGGTTCTTATGTATTGGTTACTTTTTCTCACACATTTATAACTTTTGTGTTGCACCAGGACTCGTTCACAAGATGTTTCAAGTCAAATCCTCCAGAACCATGGAATTGGAACATTTATTTGTTTCCTTTGTGGTGTTTCGGAGTTTTACTTCGATATTTGATAATATTCCCTACAAGGTTAGCTTATTCCTATTACTATGCATTTTACTGTTACTATTATTAAGTTTGGCTAACTTTTACGACATGGTTTGAACTTCGACTTTTCCACTATCAAATTGACCCCCCCTTTTTTTTTTGGTATTTGACCCTATTTCTCTTACTTTGCTGCTTTTCATGGTAACGAGTTCCTTTATTGTCATCTTTTCTGGAAAAATGATGTCATCCTAATTGATCTTGCAGGGTTCTTGTGTTAACAATAGGATGGATAATATTTCTTTCCTCCTTCATTCCAGTGCACTTCCTATTGAAAGGACATGACAAGTTGAGGAGGAGTATTGAGGTGATTATTCAACTTATTCGTGATTCATTCCATCATTTCCTATTTTATATTGTTGTTGGTTTCACTGTCTCTTTTCGTACACTTTACTACTGAAACTACTGTTAATGATCATTCTAACAGCATAAAATATAAATAACCTCAGATTTCTCTTTTATTCACCTCATCTAGAAACATAATAAATTTCTGGGTTTCAGTTGTCTTGATGATACTGATATTTAAGCTGAATGATATGCTAATATTGCTTCTTAAGAAGAGGTATATATACTTCAGGTTTATGTCCATATTTTGGTATCTGCTTGTGTACTTCTATTTGAGTATTACAATAAGTTTTAGCTTCATTCGGCTTTAAGTGTCTATTATCTAGTCTCAATAAATTTTCCCTCACCTATTGAGGGAAATATAGCATTTTCCTTACATTTTGTTTTTATTTTTACTACAAAAAGTGAAGGATTTTCTCTTGCAATAAAAATATTAATATTCCATTAATCGATTGGTCAGTTGCAGAAAGAAAACATTGTTAAAATGGCTGCATTTAAAAATCAAATTGTGAATTAGACTTCAGAGGAGTTGGTAGAAATATGTTGAATAATGAAATCCACCTGTGTAGAAGGTTTCCTTTTATTTTTAAAGTTCAATGGAACAAGATCTGGCCAAAATTTTGGTGGGCATGATTTAAATCTTCCCTCTATGTAATGATTTACCTGATTAATGGATGCTGTATGTAGTGGATTACTAAATACAAGTTAGTTTCATATTCTTGTTTGTCCGGCAATGTATTGTGTATATTTTCTAAATGCCCTCTCTTTTTATCCCTTTGCCGGGTATTAGTTCCAGCACATTAACCGTTTGTTCATCAAACTAAATGTATTTAAATTGCTTATTTCCTTCAGAGGTCTTTGGTAGAGATGATATGCAGTTTCTTTGTTGCATCTTGGACTGGGGTTGTTAGGTACCATGGGCCAAGGCCCAGCAGGCGACCGAAACAGGTTTGTCTAGCCTCTATTAATGTTGTTGTATTTCCCTAATTTCCACATTCAGGTAAGATAAATGTGATAAATTACTAATTGATCTTTCCCTTCATTTTCTTAACAGGTTTTTGTGGCCAACCACACTTCCATGATTGATTTCATTGTCTTAGAACAGATGACCGCATTTGCTGTTATTATGCAGAAACATCCTGGATGGGTTGGTAAGCATATAGAGTATGATTTTTTTTCTTTCTGTTTTTTAGCAAAATAAAGAAGTAGATTAAATAAAAAGAGAAAAGCAAAGGACTGGGGGGACATAAACCTGACCTAGTAAAACCACACAAAAGTGTTAAAGTTATTCCAAAAGGGTATAGCAAACAGTGCAGAACTACACCAAAAATGGTAATGGAACCAACCCAAAGGGGTATTGAACAAAAACAACCAGACAGCAGCAAAATGAAGCTACCAGGCAGAGAAACCCAAATCTGAAACAAACGAAAACCCAACAAGCGCATATAGAGTATGATTTAAATACATAGGACATGTGTCTTTATCATGGATGAGAAGCTTTATGATCTAAGCATTTGTTGTTGGTGTTGTTGACGTTAAAAGGTTTAGATAACAAGATAAAGGAATAAGTACTTTGAATTATGACTACTATTTGATGTGTTGATTATACAAAAGGCAAAGCATTAACCCTATTTATACTAATACTAGCTCCTAACTCTAATCAAATCGGGAAAGAAAGGGTGGCTTTAATTTGTGCCTTACTGAGAGAAAGAAAAGTAATATTGGGGAATTGACATGATTATTGCAAGAGTCCCAAACTTTAGGGAACTTGGTAGTGGAATAGTGATTAAATAGGTCGCAATGGGCGGTACTGCTTTGGTACTATGTTGAATTAAGAGTTTAAGATAGTAAAGAGGAAGGAATAAGGACTTCGAATTATGATTATGGTTTCATATATTGATGATCCGAAAGACAGAAGAACTTACCCTTACTTATATTAATATTAGACTCCGTCTTAATTCTAATCAAACATGTAAATAAATCACGATAATAACTAAAAATTATAAAAACAAATCCTAAGAGAGAATCAATTATGCTTTGAGATAACATCGAGATATTGTAAAAAATAATCATATGACTTACTTGGTTTTTATATGATTACACTTAGATTTTAACAGAATTTGAATCACTCAACGAAAAATTTGTGGGGTGGGGGGTGGGTTCATTTCCCTTAGGCGCTCTGTCATAGGCTGTTGGGTGAACTAAATAGATGTCAGGAAGAGTAGGGTTGATGATGAACAATCATGGATGATTAAAGAATAGCTTCGTAATGTTGAATTGTTGTCATAATTTGTCTTGACTAAACTTATTTATGAATTTTATTAAAAGTTTAACTACTATGCAGGATTGTTGCAAAGCACCATTTTGGAGAGTGTAGGATGTATCTGGTTCAATCGATCAGAGGCAAAGGATCGAGAAATTGTGGCAAGAAAGTTAGTATAAGTAAAAATATTAGAAAATATATCTGTTTCAAATTCCTCCTTACTTACATGATTATGCATTTTCTAGATTGAGGGAACATGTCCAGGGAGCTGACAACAATCCTCTTCTCATATTTCCTGAGGGAACTTGTGTAAATAATCACTATACAGTCATGTTCAAGAAGGTATGTGAATCATTTGCAATTACAGCCGTGTAAAATGCAGTTTATGTTGTCATTTTCATGCTATAGCTTTTCTTTTGTTGTTCTGTTATTTTGCACCCATCGATCTCTCTTCTATTAATGTTCCTATTTCCTTTATTGAAATCTTGTAACTTTTAATGGTGTTTAGGGTGCATTCGAACTTGGCTGCACAGTTTGCCCAGTTGCAATCAAGTACAACAAAATATTTGTCGATGCTTTTTGGAACAGTCGAAAGTAAGATGTTTCTCATGTTAATTACTCCCTCAGTTCCTTTTAAGTGCAACACTTCAAGGAATATTTTGTTCCTATTTAACCGTTCTTTTCAAAGTTCAATGTAACATTAATTATTGATTTGTGAATAACCCCTTAGCTATTTATTACAGAGAGAAATAGATGAAATGTGATAATCAATGATTAAGGGTAATATAGGTAAAATATAAATAATGGTATCAAAAGCAACAATATTTATTTGTCTTGGTACATGTCAAAAGCTACAAAACAACACCTAAAAAGGACCAAGAGGGAGTACTTCTAGTGTTGTAAAATATCGGCCATGGTGGCGCCATTGCAAATTGCGGTGGCAGATTTTTTTACAACAGCCATGGCCAATTCATTAAGGATGGCAGCACTATTGCAGTTTATGGAGGATTTTTGGCTTTCCACTATGGTCTGCCATCTGCAATCGACAACACTGATTACTTCTACCACGTAAATTGTTTATTGATGCAATAGAGATTCTGCATTTCATGCTTTGCAGGCAATCATTCACTAAACATCTGTTGCAGCTAATGACATCTTGGGCTGTTGTTTGTGATGTTTGGTACTTGGAGCCACAAAATCTTAAGCCAGGAGAGACACCCATCGAGTTTGCAGAAAGGTAAATAATCTTGATCCCCAAATATATACAGAGGTCTATGTTTGTCTTTCTCCAAGTGTTGTAATTGTATCAATTTAATTGTAATTGTGCAGGGTTAGAGACATAATCTCAACCCGTGCCTGGGCTTAAGAAGGTTCCTTGGGATGGATATCTGAAGTATTCTCGTCCTAGCCCAAAGCATAGAGAAAGAAAGTAAGTTAAAGTTCCTAATTTTTCTGGGTGTCCATTGTACTGTCATATATTGCCTGGAACAGAAATGTTATCATTGAAATTATCATATTTATGTTGTTTTGGTTTCTTAAAATGTTTTTGGCAGTTATTTGCATGAATAAGACCATCCATAGTTCAAATGTGATACTTGAACTAGGGATGTTCATGGTACGAAATCAATTTGATAATCCAACTCAGCACAAATGTTTGGTTCGTTTTTTTAGTTTGGGTCGAGCACAAATCAACTTAATTCAGAGTTTATGATTTCAAACATGTGATTCTGTGAAAAATAAGATTTTTTTGTTAATGTAGTTTAAGACTTTTATGTTGTTGAGTTTGGAAAATTTTCAATTTAATTCATGTGCTAAAGTTTAAAATTATAGAATTAGTCTAGTTAGTAGAAATTTCATGAAATAGAATGTCATTTAATTTGATTAATTTTTTGGAATGTTCAAAATATTGTCTTATAACCCGATCCAACCCAATAGATTCATCTATGGGTTGGATTAGTTTGACTTTTACAAAAAACTGATTTTGACTCTATCCGAACATGTGAATTTTGATGGGATCAGCTAATGAGGTTGGCCTAAACCTACCCAACTCTACATGTGTACACCCTGAACTTGAACTTTTCTGTTTATGTCAAAATATAGTGTTAGTGTTTTACAATATTCAATGGCCCTGCATTTCATTCTGCTGTCATGTGTTAGTTTTTCGTCACGTGTTAGTTTTTTAGTTAGTTCTTATGTTTTATGTTGAATATACTCATTTGTAGGCAACAAAACTTTGCTGAGTCGGTGCTGCGGCGCTTGGAAGAAAAATGACTTGTACCTTTTTCTTTCTTCTTTTTAAGTTTATGCATACATCCATAAAAAAATTTGCCCGATAAAATTTGGCAAGGATGATCATTTTCTTGGACAAATAAACGAATGAGTTATGTCCCAAAAAAAAAATAGGAGCGAGGTTTTTCATGGATGAATAATTTTGATGGGGTTCTGGATCCGAGCCTTCATTCAAACGTATTGGCAGTATCTGTTCCCTTTTCATATCTTTTTCATGAATTATTTTATTCCCATTGTATATCCCTTTGTGTTTCTCCTATTATCTAAATACATGACATATCAGTGAGAAAAAAAAGAGTAACTACTAAATAATGAAGATAATGTTCTCCAACTTTTATCACTAATTGAATTTTTCCGACTTGTTATTCTGTATCCGTAGTGGTTCAGTGGCACCATTGGTGGTACGTAAGAGGACTTTATCAATTTTATGCTCAACATTTTGCATTTCCTTTTGTATTTTTGCCTATGCCTCATGCAAATTCAAACCAAATACACGCTGTTACAAATTGTATCATCACCGAACTACTTATTAATTTGTGCATTTTTAGTAAAGTTTTTTTAAATAGCCTAGGTGACACTTTATACACTAAATTTTGAGAAGTGAGAAATTGTGGGTTCGAACCCATTCCTCAATATATCAAATGTCTTTGAAGTTACCATCTAAGTTGTATTTATGGGACATTTTTAGTAAAGCTTTGAGTATTTATTTTAAAGATCCGGTCTTCGGCATGAAGTGGAATAACCATAAGAATGAATCAACTTTCCATATTATTTAGATTTATCAATCATATCTTTCTTTTTTTACTCAATAATCATAATTCTTTAGTCCCCTAAAAAAACATATTTCTTTAGTGAAAAAAAAACAATCATTTCAAAAGGGCGTTTTTATCCTCTCATAATCAACTCTAAAAAACTTGTGTGTTTCTAGATGTGTGCATTTGGAGCATGCATTTATCTTCCATTCTTCAATCCAAACCATTGAATATTTTAACAATATATCAATGGTGGATCTGAGCTTTTCCCACCATGGGGAAAATGAGCAACCCTCCCACCATAAACGTCACCCATCTTTAAAAGGGACAATATGAATTGAAAACAATTACATAGTCAAACGCTAAACTTCAAAAAGCTTCCTCTTTTCTTATTTTGGTTTGTTAAATTTGTGCGTAGGATACCGCTTTTTGTGATTTTTTTTGCTTTTAAGTGCTTTTCTTTTGGATGAGTTAAGTGCTTTTCTTGTTTACCCATCAATAAAAGATGGGTAATACTACCCATGTTGAGTTGGACCAATCAAAACAATGTATTTATATAACATTAAAAATAATAAAAAACAAACAAATAACTTTGATTGGTGCCAACTCAACATGGGTTGTGTTACCCACCTTTTATTGATGGGTACCCAAGTTGTCACCAAGTCACAATCTATGTTCCCCATATGTTTTGCCTTGCCTACAAACAAGTTATGTCGGCCATAGGAAAGTATACAAACACTCACCTTAACTTTCTGATTTATTAATTAATCATTGCATATCTTCCTTTTCTCTCTCCCTCTCGTAAGTACCTTTGACTGAGACCTAAATTAAAAGGCATGAAGTACCTATATGTCTTAACTAGCAATCAAACCCACTATTTATTTGTTCGATTGTTTTTTTTTATGTTAATTAAAATGATGAAAGGATTAGAGTAATTTTGCCTTTTGGAGGATGCAAACAAAGAACTCGTGGATCAAGTTAATTAACAAATTGGGTTATATCTTCAATGAATCTATCCAACACTTCTTTTCTAATTACAGCACAGTCGGAATTATTTTGTTAATTAATATTGTGATAATCATGCTTTGATGAAGCCTCACGTGCTTTGCTGACTACAGTGCCCCGACCGGCGAAGCATGCGGTTGAATTTCAGAATTTCGTTGCCTAGATCTTGTCTTCTTCTCTCTGTATTCTCTTTTCTTTCTTGCTATCTCTTCTCTATTTCATACACAAATGTTAATAACTGTTTTTTAGTAGACGAAATGACAAATTGATTATAAATCCACACACATAAGTGGAGGTGTTGGGGTTGAACCCCGATCATGACATCCAACCTAACAATTTCGATATTTTTATTTAGAACGTATGGTGATAATAATTGTCTTTGGGGTATTATTATTTAAGAACTACTAACAAGGACGCTTAAAATATTTGTTGTCTTAACCTTTGTTTTAATTTTGACATTGATTATTATTACTAGTACGCACTTTTTTTTTTGTTGTCCATTTGAAGGATCAAGCTTACAACTTCTCTATTGTTAAAAAAATTACAAACTTTTTTCTAACACAACGTATCAACACGCACAACCGTAAGAACTCATCTTTCGAGATAATTGACATCCAGTATTTTTACGAGCACACTTGTCATGAATCGAACACTTAATAATCAAGAAACCAAAACATAATGTCACACTATCGATAGATTACAAACCTTTCTTAAGCAAAATAAATGCACTCCTAAAGTTTGGACCTTGACACAATATATTCATAATCTTAATTATTTTAAGGTTCTTGCTAACGAGTACCCTCAACATATTGTTTAAGGAACCTAAATTTAAAAATGATTCTTTGAATTTTAAAAAAGTCAATCATTTTAAATTCCAATGCAGTGAATACAAAATGTTCCATGCACAAATTATACAAAATTTAAGGCAAATTATTCTTGCTAAAGAGAAGAGTTAGTACAATTTTCTTGTCTCCAAACCCTAGCAAGTAGCCCATAAGCAAAAGTGCAGATAAATTAACAGAATGGATTATTTACAAAAACATGGAGACCAAATAAAACGTCCAAGAGGATATTCCTAGTGAAATTCTCTTCCCACCCCATGTCTCTAATGTAACCCGAAAAATATATGAAAATGCTCCCCCATTTTGGGATTTTAGATTTTCTGCCCTTCAAAAATGGAGAAAATCAATGATAGTCATTTTAAATGTTATGTTCAGATTATAGAATCTAAACAAAAGTCTTTTTTACACGTCTGAATTTTAAATTTAGAACGTTCTATTTACATGTTTTGAACCCCTATTGTACCTAAATGCAATATCATAATTTTTTTTCTCATCATTTGCTAGGCACAAGAGGGTTCAAGGCATGTAAAAAGGGTGTTTGGGTTCTAAAGATAAATTTTTAGTACAAGAAGACGAAGGAAGAAGATGTGAACAACCCCAGATCCAAATTTATCAAGAGATATGGAATACAAGATGATAGAGCAGGAGAAGGTGGAATACATGATGATGGAGAGTGAGAAGGTGAAAACAATCTCATTTTCAAACTGATATGAAATACAAGTTGACGTGAAACAACTCACTCTGGTCAATCACACTAATTAACCTCACAATTACTGATACAAAGGCCTGTGTGGAAACCATTACAACATAATTGTCCCCCAAAAGGAAAATAAGAAACAAAACGGAAGAAGGAAAGAAGTAGAGTTATAGAATAAAAAATATGGAAGAAAGAAAGACTATTTATAGCAACAACAACATCTAGACTATAACTACAATCAATGAGAACATGTAAAACAGGAATAACCAGTCAAAGGTTGTTGACCACGCCACCCATCAGCTCAGTGGCTACAACGTTGTCCATGTTTTTGGGATGTTTCAGATAATATAATCTAAAAATAATATTTTAGTGGTTCAGATCATTACATCTGAAACATGCAGTGACAGATGCAGGTAGTGTAAATTGGGGTCACTTGACCCCACTTCATTGTTATTTTTGTAACTAATAATTATATATTTATACAAATAAACCCCACTTGTTCATCCACTATTGACCCCACATATCTACTGGAGACAATATAACTTCTCAGCAAACAACATAGTGGTACACGTACAGTACAAAGCAAAGCCACTATTTCTTTCTTCTTTTTTTTCACAAAAAGAAAAACCATTTATTAACTATTATTACTATCCTTCATTGTGTTGTGTCTCGGTACCAAACAAAAGTGAGGAGCCCAAAAGTTTACACATCATTTCATAGACACAGCATACACAGTACACTTCATAAAAGTGTCAAACAAACAAAAAAAGTTCCAACCTTTTAAAATTTATCCCCTTTTCAATTTGTCTCACAATTTTTATTTGGAATTTTTCAAATTGCAAGGGACAATTGGACAAATCTTAGAGACTTGAAGGTGGAACCATTTCTATCCTTTATTAAAATTGATTAAAGAGAAACTACTTCATGTAAGTTGCTTTGTTTATTCTTACTTATGTATTATACTTATTGAGATTTATTAGTTTTGCCCCCTTTTTTTATGTGATTAAACTTGTGTTTATATTAGAATCAAGTAATTGATTAGTGTTATTTTTTTTAACATGCTAGAAATGGAAAAGTATTTAAAAAAAAAAGATCACTAGAGTCTCAACAAACTCATGAAGGGAATAATACACCAACTCAAGAAACAGGGTCTTCATCTTTGAAAAGGAGATTCTTAGATGTTGATTTAGAAAATCTTACTGCTGATCCTGGAGAGAGGAAACAACTGTCTTGTTATCATCCAAATGATCGAGAAGAAATCCGAAGAGTTTGTTTACAAAAAGGGGGCCTTGTCAACCAAAGGAGCATAATTTCCCGCAACGGAAATTTGGGACCTTTTTCCGTAAGTTTAATCCTGACTGGTTTCTTGAATATGGTAATTGGTTAGAATATAGTGTATCAAAAGATGCTGCATTTTGTTTATGTTGTTATCTTATGAGATTTGAAATTGGAGAACACAAAGGTTGGGATGCATTTGTGACAGAGGGATTTTCAAATTGGAAAAAGAAAGAAAGACTCAGTGTCCATGTTGGAGCAAATGGATGTTGTTTACGTTATGTAGACAAGAAAGGACACATTATTGAGCGATTTCACGGTATTGAACATGTTACAAATACAAGTGCTATATCTTTGAAATTATCATTAGAGTCACTATTTGCAAAATTTAATCTAAGCTTGTCAAGAGTTCGTGGACAAGGATATGATGGAGCTAGTAATATGCAAGGCAAATTTAATGGCCTTAAAAGCTTGATCATGAAAGAAAATAATTGTGTGTTCTATATGCAAGGCAAATTTAATGGCCTCAAAAGCTTGATCATGAAAGAAAATAATTGTGTGTTCTATGTTCATTGTTTTGCTCACCAACTCCAATTGGCACTTGTGGCAGTTGCAAAAAAACTTGATGATATTGTTTGGTTTTTTCTTGTACTTAACAATTTATCTAATGTTGTTGGAGGTTCATGTAAGCGCAGAGATATGCTTAGAGAAAGTCAAATTCTTAATGCAATTGAAGCATTAGAGAGTGGAGAAATTTCCAGTGGTCGTGGCATGAATCAAGAATCCACAATACCAAGAGCTGGAGATACTAGATGGGGCTCGCATTATGGTACTTTACAAAGGTTAATTTCTTTGTTTCCTTCTATGTGTGATGTGCTTCATAAAATTGTGGAAGATAGCTTAAACTCAGATCAACGAGTTGAAGCTCGTCAATTATTGAGTACTTTGCAGTCTTTTGAATTTATTTTCAAATTGTTTTTGATGAAAAATATATTGGGAATTACTAATGAGTTGTCTCAAGCATTGCAAAGAAAAGATCAAGATATTGTAAATGCGATGACATTAGTTAAAGTGTCAAAGAACAGATTGCAAAATATGAGAGAAGATGGTTGGAAAAGTTTACTCAATGAAGTGTCATTGTTCTGTGAGAAGCATGATATTGCCATTGCAAATATGGAGGATGAATTTCTGCTACAAGGAAAACCAAGGCGTAAAGTTGAAAAGGTTTCAAACTTGCACCACTTTCAAGTTGAGGTATTTTATCAGGTGATTGATAGGCAACTTCAAGAGCTTAATAACAGATTTACCGAAGTGAGTAACGAATTGCTTATTTGTGTAGCAAGCTTAAATCCAAGAGATTCATTTTCTGCATTTGACAAAGAGAAGTTGATTAATTTTGCTCGATTGTATCCCTTTGAATTTTCTTCAATAGAGCTTTTGGGACTTGACAATCAACTTGAAAATTATATCATGGATGTTCGTTATAGTGAACAATTTTCTAATATAGATGGGATTAGTGATCTTTCAAAAATGATGGTGGCAACAAGAAAACATATTGTTTATCCAATGGTGTATTTACTTCTAAAGTTATCATTGCTTTTGCCCGTGGCTACTGCAACTGTTGAAAGAAGTTTATCTCCTATGAAATATGTGAAGAATGAATTGCGCAACCGGATAGGAGATGAATTTTGGAATGGTTGTCTGGTAACATATATAGAAAGTGACATATTTGATAGTGTTGAAAATGAAAAAATCATACAACGCTTTCAAAATATGAAGCCACGAAGAGAGCAGTTGTAATTTTTAGATAGTAAGATGTTTTTAACTTTTTGATATACAATGGTGAAATTTTTGTAATCTCTAATATTTTCATAATCACAATGATATTAGCACTTTATCTCTTATGAATTTACACATCTTTATATATGATTAATGACATTGACCCACATATTGAAATTTCTGCATCCGTCACTGGAAACATGCCAAGAATGTGCAAGAACTTGTGCATTGGTGGTTTTGCCATGTTTTTGATTATTTAATCTAAATCAGTCAAATACAAGATTTTTCTGTGGTCCACATTGCATCAATAGTTTATGCGGTCCACAAAGCATAGAACCTTATATAAATTAGTATGTTTGGTTTATTTGCACATCACACTACAAAACTATGAACACTTATCTAATAGATATGAACACTGAGGTAGCTGCAGTGTACTATAACAAGGGGAAACCCAATCTATTTTTGTGATATTTGAGAAAGTTTCATTCGGCCCAGGACCTACGAATAAATCATGGCTTGCATGGATACACCCGATGAATAATTTAGTTTGACTGATCAATTATCTTGTTGCAATTATTATTGTTGTTGTTGTTGTTTTACATTGTTGTATTATGTTGTTGAAATTGTTGTGATTTAATAGCGGATTTTTCTCTTTTATGTGTTCTAACAATTTTAGATTGTCTCGAAATATCCAAAAACTGCTTCGAATTATATAAACTGAACGTAGGCAAAATAAATATTAAGGAGGACGCGCGAGAGATATATAGGATAAAAAATGGAGTATTGTTGTTCACACTTCAATATTGGCTAAGAAACACCAGTAATTTACGCTTTTAACCCCATCGGCAGTTAACTGCCGATGGGAAGGATCTAGTGGCAGCTAACTGCTGATGGGAAGAAAACCAGCGGCAGTTAGCTGTCGTTACCATATTTTGCCTATATTTTCTAAAACTTCACATTTTTTCATCTTAATGTGAACAAAAACGATAAAATGACACGTGATTAAAGTGAAAAAGCTAAAAACAAAAAAAAAGTAATAAATAAAAATGATAATAATAATTTGAAATTATACTCTTAAAAATAACAGAAATTATATTTTCTTTTATTATTATATATATGATATGATTTATTTTATATATATAAATAATTTGATTTTTTATTGCATTTTTATTTATTATACTCTTATATTAAAATTATACTCTAAAAAGCAATTTTGATTTATAAATATATATAGAAAAGAATAGAAAAAGAAAAGAAAAAATGGAAAATAATGGAATATAAATAAGTCAATGTGTGGAAAATAATGAAAAAAAGCAAATTCATGCTCCACGACAGTTAAGTGCCGATGGAGTAGAGATGTGAAACGGCAGTTAACTGTCGAAAAATGTGAATTTTAGAAAATATAGGCAAAACATGGCAACGGCAGCTAACTGCCGCTGGTTTCCTTCCCATCGGCAGTTAGCTGCCGCCAGATCCTTCCTATCGGCAACTAACTGCCGCCGGGGTAAAAACGTAAATTACTGGTGTGTTTTAGCCAATATTGAAGTGTGAACGGCAACTCTTAAAAAATGCTCTATATTTTTTGGGGTGTGGGCCTGTAAACATGTTGCGACACTAACGTAAGAATAAAGGGCCCATGACTTTTTTGACATGAAAGGGCCCAAGACTCGTTCATATTTTTTTTCTCAAGTTGCTATGATCCAGAAATTCTATAAATATTTGAAAAATGCTCTTTAGACTTCACTATTTGCTTTCAGGCACTCCGATAGTTAACTGTCGTTCGATGGTTTACTGTAGTTATCTGTCGTTCCAGATCTATATTTATAACAAAAAAAAAAAACACTCCTACAGCAGTTAGTGTTGTAGGAGCCTCAACAAAAAAAAAACACATAACACATATTTAAACATATGCAGAGAAGGGTAAAAGGAAAAAAGTAGGATTTTCTTCAGCTTTATTGCTCAATGTCCCAGTGAATGGTTATTGCTTTTCCATGTATTTTGAGGAACCACGAAGAGTTGTTATTCTAAAGACACAACTTCTGATTGTGTTACACCATCCTTCTCCCTACAAACAGGTTTATATAACACTCAGTATGGCTACAAATAAATCTTGGTTGAGGCTCCTGTGATACTTAACTGTTGTATGAGTTTTTTTTGTTGGTTCTTGTATATGAATGTCTGGATCTAAAACAACAGTAATTACCGCTAAGAGCAAATAATAGTTAACTATCGTTGGAGATAAAATAGTTACTTATGGGGAGACTGAGAGCAAACAAACCTGCCTAAAGAGCAATTTTCTAAATATTTTCGGAGATCGATGGAACGTTTTTATTGAGTTTCCACCATGTCATATATCAAGTTATTGTGTTCTCCCACTACCTGATAATTGTCGTCCAAAATATTTGAGCCATTTTTAAAAAAAGATTTAAGCAAAAGTTAATAATGGACCTAACTTTGTTTGATAACCTAGATGTCATTACACCTATTTGATAGTTATAATCTTAAAATGTTCCAGACCCCAATATAAGGCATTCTCGTTAAAAAAAAAAAAAACTCGTTTTATATATTGTTTAACAATATCAATGAAATTGTATTATTATTTTGTTGACTAACAATGAAATTGTAATATGTTATTGGGGGAATTAGATCCATAATCTCTTTTTTTTCACGTGAACATAGTTCAGTTGGTTTGGCATCAGAGTTCAGATCTTATATTCTTCACTTATTTGAGTGAATTTCTAACTAATAAATACTTGACAAAAAAACGATAATCCCCTTCTCACCGGCAGCTTTAACTAATCACATTATAATACAGACTAACATTTGAAGCTTAGCTCAGTTGGTAGGGACATTGCATAATTTATGCAGGGGCCGGGGTTCGAACCCCGGACACCGCACATCTCCACATTTAAATGTGTGAGCTCCACCCACTAGGCTAGGGGTGGCAATTGGATCCATCAAATCCATATCCATCCAATCCATCTACTATAAAATTCATCCGTCAAACAATTTTTTTTTAATGGATTGGACTCAATCCATCCATTAAAAAATATGGATGTATCCAATCCATCCAATTTATTTTAAAGATCCAATGCATCATTTTTTATTGTTTATTTTTTATCCAATGGATCATTTTTATTAAAAATTGTTCAGAATTTTTTTTTAAAAAAAATTATGTTAATTATTTTAAGAATAAAAAAATAAGTTAACAAAAATAATTTAAAAATATATGGATCGGATGGATAATCCATCCATTAAAATCTAGTAATGGATGGACTTTATTCTTAATGGATGGATTGAATGGTTTTTTTTAACAAAATAAAATAGTGGATTGTAATGGATTTTTTTTATCCATCCATTAGGATTCAAAATCCATATCCATCCAATCCATCCATTTTGCCACCCCTACACTAGGCTACTAGACCAAAAAAAAAAAATAGTGTGCAATCAAGTTTTACACAAAAATTATATTTTCTCCGTTTCAAAATACATGTCGCAATTTTACATTGTGCACTATTCACATAGCTTACTTTGACAATATTTTTTAACTAATATATAAATACAAATGTAAGCATGTAAGATGTTGTTTGATTTGTCTCAATAAATATTTTCAAAATATCAATTTTTATAATTTTTTATTATATATAACTAAATATATTAATAGTCAAAGTTGTGTATTGACATGTGTGCAGTGGTTGACTGCGACATGTATTTTGGAACAGAGGGAGGATCACAAGAGCATCCATAATGGTAGTACATTAATAGGGACTCCTTTAATGGACCCTACATGTACACCTCATTTATTTATAATTTTTTAATAAAAGTTCTTATTAAAGACTTAAATGACTCCAATGATAATACACTAACAAGGACTCCAATGAAAAGTGTTTAAATAGGTCTCACTAACTTTACATCATTATACAAAATTAATGTATTTATTAAATTATAAATTACCTTATAAAATATTACATATTTTGAAAGTGGGACCAACTTGTACATATTTTATTACATTTTTTAAATGTGGGACCCGTTAATTGTTCAAGAGAGAAAAAGTCCTTATATAGTTGTCTGTTACTTAATAAATACTTTTTTTTTCTTCCTCCAATGGGGAGTCTTTAATAGAGAGTGGTCATTGTAAAGTAACGAACCCCCAATGAAGATGCTCTAATATGAAGTCAAAATATTGAAACTTTCAAAATAAAACAATTAAACTATGACCATTTATGTATTTTTCTTATTGTGCCTTTGAGAATGAAATAACTCTAACTTTACATGTTTTTAATCTGGTTTGATTTTATATATATGGCATGGTTGGACGCCCTTGTGATTGGATAAAAATTTTGAGATTCATTGCTCAAATCGAACATGTTTAAGTTTGAACGATTTTGTGTCTTAACAAGAAAACTGTCCAACTAAAATACATTGGATTAGTTCGGATTGCAGTTTGTTTCGATTTTACTCAACCATTTAAACGATACATTTTTTTTATACACAAACATGATTTTTAACAGAAAATTGATTATTATATCTTTGAATTATTATATCTCAATGAATTTTATGTTTTTTCAGTAATTTGAAGTTATAATTACCTTTCAAACATCATTTTTAGTTACACAGATTTGTTATTGAATTCGTATTTAGGTAAATATATCTCAATATAAAAACAATTTATATTGAAATTACTTTAAGTTTAAAGAATTCATTCAAAATATATTTTTGTGACGTGTTATTGTGAACAAGACAAGAAGGACAAGGCTGTCAAAACAAAAGACAAGAAGGATAAGAAAAATGATAAATTGATAATGACAATACTGCAAGCAAGTAAGCAAACAATGACTACATATCATCAAGCTAAGGCAACTTCACGTGAATACATAATTGTGTTGTTGGCATCAAGAAACTTAACGGATTGGGGAGTCACGATCTTAGTGTATTCTTGGTTAAGTCATAAATCATTTAAGTTATTTAATTATAATAAGTTAGTTATTTAAGTTTTTTTGCACCATTTACGTTTCTTTGTTATTTAATTGTAATAAGTTAGTCTTTGAGTATTTTTCATACCACTTAGATCTTTAAAGTTGTTTAATTGTAACTTTTAAACCTTGAATACCTTACATTTTTAAGAACTGAAATCCCTCAAATTATTACGGTTAAATAACTTAAAGAACCTAATTGATACATAAAAAGCTTAAAGGACCAACTTGTTGTATTTAATTAATTTAAAGAACCTACGTGATCCAAAAAAAAAACTTAAAGAATCAATTTGTTACAATTAAATAACCTAAAAAACCTCCGGTGTAATTTAACCTATATTTTTTTTGGCTCTATTCCAATTACTAACACTTACCAAAAATACTTACAACTAATTACATTTGTTAAGGGATCAAATAGAGTAATAAACTTTTGGAAAATGCTAAGAGCACTAGTTTTTAATGTAAAATTTTTCATTTTTGTTTTCTTAAGTAGTGTCTCACGGGCACTAGTTAACATGATCCTAAACTTTTTTAAGTTGTGTATTTAATATTTTAAAAGGAACTATAGTTCATGTCATAATAGTTAACTACCAAAATGGAGCGTGAGAGAGGGAGAGTGAGAGAGAGAGGCGGTGGCTCTAGGAAACTAGGGCAACCGCGCCGACATTCCTTTTCACCGGCTGCAAGAACATCTAGGGGGAAGGGGGCCAAGCTGGGTGCCAGAAACTGGGGGGGGGAAGGGGGAGATTGGACCGCGGTGAGAGTGCGACAGAGGAAAGCGTACGGACAGGATGATCGAGGACGGGACGGACAGTTGGGTTCTTCGTGGCAAGGGGGTTCAGGTTCGTGCAGGGTACAACAGTCTAGGGTTACAGGTAGGGTTCCGGGTTCGGCATTTACACGGTTAGGGTTACGGCAGAAGGATTCAATTTCGTCTGGTTTGGGTTTTCACATTCAGCAGGCTGCGCACAGAACCTTTGGTGCAGTTCCTGCTGCATTGCGGCATCACAGTCCAACTATCAATCAAGCCCAGCAGGTTTCGCGCAACAGCAATGGTGCATTTCCTATTCGACGGCGGCTTCCTGTTTCAGATAGCAAGGCTTTATGTGCGCTTCACCTTGATCGTGACTCCCATGATCAGCAGAGTGCAGGTGCTGCTTCAGGTTCTCTGTTGGGGTCAGAATTTCGCCGGTTTGTTACATTCTATTTCACTAATGTTCCTGAATTGATACCATATTTCTATTTACGCAAAAGTTTCGAGGTGTGCGGCATTCTGGATAATTTATTTCTGTCTAGAAAACGTAATAAAAATGGGCAGATTTATGGGTTTGTAAGATATGCTAATGTGAAGGATGTGGCTAAACTGTTAAAGGCTTTGAATAATGTGGTTTTTGGACAATTTTGTGTATGGGCGAAGGTTGCTCGCTTCGATCGTTTTGCAACGGTGGTTGGTAGGCATGGTCACACGGGGCCGGGTCAAGGTGAAGAGGTTGTAAGGGAGGGAGTTACAGTTGTGGAGGGGAGTCATAATCCGGGTGAGGGAGAAAAAATATTGTGTGGCGTTGTTGAAGAGGGTGAGGGAGTAAAAATAGGCGTTGTTGAAGAGGGCGAGGGAGAAAAAATTACTGTGAGAAATCCGGTTGGAGTGGGAGGAGGTCGCCAGGGTTCGGTGAGGGTGAGTAAGGGGAAGGTGAGGGATGTTGGGGGCCGAGTTGGAGGGGTAGCTGCCTGTGAGGGGGTGTGGGAGACGCAGGTGAAGGAGGGTAACCATGCTTCAGAGAAGTTTGTTCGGTCTTTTGCGGAGACTGTGAGTGGCGGGAGTATTCCTAATTTGGTGGTTCGTGAGCACCAACAGCAGGTTCGTAAGTTGGTTCGTACTTACCGTTCGACCACGGAAGACTTAGAGTGGGCGCGTAACGGAGTGGTTGTTTCTGTTCTGAATGGGGAGGCCATTCCGGTCATTCAGACTCGTTTAACAGATGCGGGGTTTGATGATTTAATATTATTCCTTTGGGTGCTTATAAAGTGTATATTCGAAGTGTATCTAACGGGGATGTTTTGGAGGTGTTTTCGGAAGCACATGATTTTTTTCGATTTATTTTTCTCCAATCTGGTGCGGTGGAATAAGGATGTGTTGACCTACGAACGTGGGGCGTGGGTCCGTATTTATGGTGTTCCTCTTCATGCTTGGAATGCTTCTTTTTTCAAACTGAGTGTCTTTGATTGTGGAAGATTTTTACGGATAGATAATTGTACTGAAGCTAAGGAGCGTTTGGATTATGCTCGGGTTTTACTGTCAACTTCTTCTTTGGAGGTAATTAATTTTTCTGATAGAATTTTGGTCGACGGGGTGTTGGTGGACTTGAAAATTATTGAAGAGTGGGGTTTTGCTATTGGGGAAGATGCATGTTTGTTGGATGATGATGTTGCCACTACAGTGTCTCAACCTGACAATATTTATGATCAAGCGGCTCCTGACATTAGTACTCATGTTGCTGATCTCGTCAATAATATGGCCGAGGGTTGGGTGGAGGAAGGAAATTCTAGTCATTATCAATCTGTTTGTGTTGCGAAAGAGGAAGGATGGGATTTAATTCAGCCGGCGGGTGAAGTTGTGCCTGATGGTGTCGTGTAAAGGATGCTTGTGGTGAGGTTCCTGTTCTTGATGAGGCAAGCGCTACTTCAACCCCGCAATCTCGAGTAGCTCTTGACTTGGAGCAGGCGCATTGTCTTGATATTGGTAATCTTCCGGCTAACGTTGTTCATGACGTGCCGCCGGCTTCACAATTGTATGGTGTTGGCGTGAAGTATTTAGATTGTGGTTGCCGTAAGCGCCAGCAGTCTTGTCCTCCGTTGGCATCTCGTTCCGTAATTTCAGGGTCGTGGAGTTTAGAATGGCTCACGGATCATGTACATGGCGATGCAGGTGTGGTGTTTTCTTCTAAGATTAAAAGTTCTCATTTAAAGGTTCGTCGTGGAGAGAAATTATCCAAATTTGCGGCAACGGGTTCTTTGAAGAATAAGATTAAATCAGTTGGTATGCTTAAACATTCGGCTCATAATTTGAAGAAAATAGCTCGTCCTCCTGATAAGGATAGACGTCAAGTGCTAAAGGTGCTGAAGAAAAAAGCTCTTAAGCATAACGGAGAAAACAAATCTTCTAACAGGTTAGCGGTTGTTAGCAAAGACTCACAGGCTTCTGAATCTTCTTCTTCTTCTTCTTCTGTTAATAAAGATTGGAAAAATTGGGTGGTGTTGCATGGTAATAACAAGGTAGTTTTGGAGGACGTTTGTGGTTTTGGAAAGGCAATAGGGGTAACTTTCGAAGGGGATCAATCAAATATGTTCGACGTTTTATCGAGAGCTAGAACAGGAAAGAAGGAAATGGCAAAGGGAGTGGTGAGGGGGCGGAATTGATGGAGATGCGGCGTGGTGGGTGTGTGTGGGGTGGAAGTGGTGGTTATGAAGATCCTTTTGTGGAATATTCGGGGGTTGGGAGGTTTTGAGAAAAGGCCTAAAGTCAGAAAATTAATTCGCGAGAAGACTCCGTCTATTGTGTGTCTTCAGGAAACGAAATTGTTTGTTGTTACTGATGCCTTGTGTACGGCCCTTTGGGGAGACTTGATGCATTCTTATTCTTTTCGTCCCTCCTTAGGGGCGTCGGGTGGTTTGTTAATTATGTGGGATCCTACCGTGGTGGAGGTTTCGTCGTCGTTTAGTATGGAGCATGTTTTGGTAACTCATGGTCGCTTTCTTCCATCTAATGAAGAATTTTCTCTATTTAATGTCTATGCTCCCTGTGATATTGGGGCAAAGCAGTTATTATGGAATTCTTTAACCGGGCAGCTTCAGCGATTGGTGGGGAAAATTTATTGTTTATGCGGTGATTTTAATGCGGTTCGTTGTTTCGAGGAAAGAAAATCGCAGGGGAGAGCAGTTCACGCTCTGGATTGTGATCCCTTCAATGCTTTTATTGACAATAATGTTCTTGTCGATCTCCCCCTTCATGGCCGCAACTTTACATGGTATAAAGGGGATGGGAGTGCTATGAGCCGACTTGATCGCTTTTTGTTATCGGAGGAGTGGAGTGCTAGATGGCCTAATTGTTTACAGTTAGCGAATCTGCGAGGGTTGTCTAATCATTGTCTGATTTCTTTGTCGGTTGATGAGGAGAATTGGGGTCCGAGGCCGGTTCGTATGTTGAAATGTTGGTCAGATTTTCCAGGTTACCACCAGTTTGTGCGCAATAAATGGCATTCCCTTAAGGTGGACGGATGGGGTGGTTTCGTTCTTAAAGATTGGCACTTAATTCATACCCACAATTTACCAGGCAGAAGTAATTCTTTAAAGGATCATATTGCGGAGTTGGAGTCTAAGGGAGAGTTGTCCGTCTTATCTAAGGAGGAGATGGCTGAGTTGCATGTTTTGTCAACCGACCTCCACTCTCTTTCCAGGGCCAATGCTAGTATCACGTGGCAGCAGTCCAGGTTGTCTTGGCTCAGAGAAGGTGATGCAAACACTAAATACTTTCATGCTGTTATGACGGGTAGACAACGCCGTAATGCCATTTCTTCTATTCTAGTTGAAGGTAATCTTGTGGAGGGTGTCTCTAATGTTCGGGAGGCGGTGTTTAGCCACTTTCAACATCATTTTCAGGCGATCCCTATTATCAGACCAGGTGTGGAGAATTTGTAATTCCGTAGGTTGGCTTCCTCTGAGGCGACCCTTTTGATTTTACCTTTTTCTGTGGATGAAGTTAAAGCAGCGGTGTGGGATTGTGACAGTTATAAAAATCCTGGACCAGATGGCATACATATGGGTTTTTTCAAGGATTTTTGGATGGAGCTTGTAATATCCCGCTTAAACGTAACTTTTATCGGTGATTAAGGATTAAATAAGAGGAATGGCAAAATTGTAATATTTTTGAAAGAGAGGAATTTAAATAAAGGGAGGCAAGATATTTTCCCATCATTTGTCTTCTCTCCCTCACTCTCTCAAAAATCAGATTTTTCTTCCCTCTTCCTCTCACTCTCACACCCTCCTCACTCTAGCCTTCACCCATCAAACTTCAACCAATTCTTGTGAGATTTATGCAAGCAAGCTTAAGTTTTGGAAGTTAGAACAAGAAGAGAAGCAAGGAAGGAACAAGGGGATAAGCTAGGGTTGAAGTTCAGAACTCAATAGGCACCAATCAAGGCTTAGGTGAGCTCCCTAGGGTTTTAGAACCCACTTGAGTAAGTTTAAGAGTTAATTATAATTTGAGCAATTTTAGAAAATGTCCTAATCTATGTTATTTGCTAATTCCTTGTTCCAACTATGTTTAAACTGTTTATATGCTTAAGGAAATCCTTTTTATACCTTTGGGGAAGCTTGGGTGTGTTGGGATGGTTTGGAATGATGAAAAATACCATTTTTGAGATTTCTGGACCTGTCATGGTCGCTACAGCGAGCTGGAGCTCGCTACAGCGACCAGACAGCATTAAGTTCTGCCTACGGTCGCTACAAGCGACCAGCCGTCGCTACAAGCGAGCAGCCTGTTTTTCAGACTTTTACCTACAGTCGCTGTAGCGACAGGCCGTGGCTATAGCGACAGCATCAGGACAGCACTTGACAGCTTTGCTGTTTTGGGTGTTCTGGAGTGCGTAGGCATGGTTTTTCACATCCGTTTTCTCCGTAAACATTTTAGAAACAATAACTACCATTCTAATTCATCCAAGAGGCTCCCAAAAAGGGATGTAATTATAGGGAACAAGGATTATGCAATAACATCTAAATGTTGAGAATTGTTTAAGATTGAGAGATTAAGTTTAAACAGTTATAGGAAATGTTTCCAATACCAAGCAATGGCTTATGAGAACGATAAGCCTATGATTATAGGTTCATATGTAATGTATTGGAAGATTAGTTCCCTTAAGAAAAGCATTAAATATGCAAATTCATAGTAAATTGTTAGACGTACTTACAAGTGCATAAGTTAAGATTTAATGAGAATGAGAATGCACCTAAGATAGCATGATTAAGATGCACTCAATTAAGTGTGCGTATGCACAAGGAAAGATTTAAAGTTCAAAGTTAAGAACCTATTTATAGGTTAAGCTTTTAAGAATGAATACTCAAAGAATGCATCAGATATGCATAAATTATAATTATAAGTTATATGTATATATACAAAGAATAAGAACAAAGTAATTAAATGGGCTTGATGTGTCTCTTGTATGCTCGTTAGTTAGTATACAAGGGGTTCCTGTGAAGTTATCGCCTTAAATGGCAGCCGGAACGGTGAAGTTACCGCTCGTGAGGGCAGCTGCACATCCAAGTCTATAAAGTTAATGTGTCTCCTGTCTGCTCGTTAGTTAGTATACAGGAGGTCCCCGTGAAGTTACCGCCTTAAATGGCAGCTGGGACGGTGAAGTAACCGCTCGCGAGGGCAGCCGCACAAAGAAAGAGGAGTCCGGTGTTAGCTTGATATGATAGGAATTTTCACCGGTAAGAAGGGAGATGTATTCTAGGGTTACTCCACCTGGATGCACTCCGTAAAATGAACCAAGATAATAATTGTTTGTTCAACGCTGACTTACTAACTTAATGATTAAGAATGATATAAATATATACTTATATACTGATGTTTATGAATTATGATGAGAATATGACAAGTAGTCAGCAGAGAAAGAAAATGATCATAGGATGTCCCCAGATCACTAAGTATAAGTTTAAGTTTAAAGTTAGAATATGATAAGACATGATAAAGACAAGTAGCGATCCTAAGTTTCCCCTTGATAGCGAAATATGTAGAGACTGACGGCGATCGTAGGAATCCCCAAGATTGCCAAGAGTAGGCACGGCGACCCTAGGTTTCCCCCGTGGTTGCCAACAGTAGGTTGGGCTGGAGCTCACTGAGACATTATGTCTCATCCCAATCCTTCTGGTGTAGGTTTTCAGGTTAGCAAGAGATGTTCATGATGATATTCTTCAAGAAGACGCTGGATGGAGTGCAGATGCTCGTTGTGGACAAGCTCAGGAGGTTGTCAGCTTATATATGTATATAAAAGTGTATTTTATAATATTTGGATAATTGTATAACGAGCCAACTTGTACTCATTCAGTTGTATGTATTAATATTATTATTGAAAATTTTAATGTATCCGGTATCAGATTAATACGCATGCTAAATATTCTAGATAATTTAGTATGGGTGTTACAGAGCTGAAGCATGATATCATGCGTTTCATCTCTGAGTTTCATCGGCATGGTCGTCTAGCCAAAGGAATAAATAGTACCTTTATTGCTCTTATTCTTAAGCTTGACAACCCGCAGCGCCTCAACGATTTTCGACCCATTGCTTTGGTGGGGAGTTTGTATAAAATTTTGGCAAAATTGTTGGCTAATCGCTTAAGGAAAGTGTTGCACTCTGTTATTTCTGACACCCAGTCAGCTTTTGTGCAGGATAGAAAAATTCTGGATGGTATCCTAATTGCCAACGAGGCTGTTGATGAGGCTAGTAAATTGAAAAAAGACCTTCTGTTGTTTAAAGTTGATTTCGAGAAAGCTTATGATTCCGTAGATTGGGGATATTTGGACGCGGTCATGGGTAGGATGGCTTTTCCATCATTGTGGCGAAAGTGGATGAAGGCCTGTGTCAGTTCGGCTACAACCTCTATTTTGGTAAATGGGAGTCCTACGGATGAGTTCCAATTGATGAGGGGGTTGCGTCAAGGCGACCCGCTTTCCCCTTTTCTGTTCCTTATCGCAGCAGAGGGCTTGAATGTTATGATGACTGCGGCAGTGGAGTCGGGTCTATTTACTGGTTACTCAATTGGGGCGCATAACCCTACGGTCCTCTCTCACTTGCAATATGCGGATGATACGTTGTTGATGGGTGTTAAAAGTTGGGCGAATGTTAGGGCTTTGAGGGCAGTGCTTCTCCTTTTTGAAGCTATGTATGGGTTTAAAGTTAATTATCATAAGAGTTTGTTGGTTGGCATTAATGTCGATGATTCCTGGTTGCGGGAGGCGGCTTCTGTTTTGTCCTGTAAAATTGGGAGGATTCCTTTTCTTTATCTTGGCCTCAGTATTGGTGGTGATCCTAGACGTTTGGTATTTTGGGAACCAGTTATTGCTCGTATCAAATCTAGACTGTCTGTTTGGAGGAGTAGAAATTTGTCGTTTGGTGGTCGCTTGGTTCTCCTTAAGTCTGTCCTGTCTTCTCTGCCTCCCTATGCCCTTTCCTTCTTCAGAGCTCCCTCAGGTATCATCTCCTCTATTGAATTTATTTTACTTCATTTTTTTTGGGGTGGGTGTGAGGACAATAGGAAAATAGCCTGGGTTGATTGGAACTCTGTTTGTTTGTCGAAGGAGTGGGGTGGTTTGGGGGTGCGGAGGTTGAAGGAGTTTAATATTGCTCTGTTAGGTAAATGGTGTTGGAGGTGTCTGGTGGATAGGGAGGGTTTGTGGTTTCGGGTTTTGTCTTCTCGTTGTGGTGAGGAGAGGGGGCGTCTTTTGGAGGGGGGGGGGCGAACGGGTTCGGTGTGGTGGAGGGAGATTGTGTCTATTCGTGAGGGGATTGGGGTGGAAAGCGGAAGTTGGTTTGAACAGAGCATCCAGAAGAAAATTGGTAACGACTTCAATACCTTTTTTTGGACGGATGTTTGGGTGGGGTCGGTTTCGTTTAGGGAGAATTTCAGGAGGCTGTTTGATTTATCTGTCCATCAGGATGTGTTGGTAAGTGATATGCATTCCTTAGGTTGGGGTGTGGGAGGGGGGGGGGCGTGGAGGTGGCGTCGTCGTTGTTTGCGTGGGAGGAGGAGTTACTGGGGGAATGTAGGTCTCTGCTTTCTAACGTTATCTTGCAGGAATTAAATTCAGATGTTTGGCAGTGGAGCCCTAATGTGGGTGATGGCTATACTGTTCGTGGTGTGTATCAATTGCTTATGAGGCAGGAGGAGCACAGTTACGACGCAGTCTCGGAGGCAGTTTGGCATAAGGGTGTCCCTTTGAAGGTCTCAATTTGTGTGTGGCGTCTCTTTCGCAACAGGTGGCCAACAAAGGATAACTTAATGCGGCGCGGTATTATTCCTACCGATTCCCAAATGTGTGTCTCTGGATGTGGCCATAATGAATCTGTAGATCATCTTCTAATTCATTGTCCCTTTTTTGGATCTCTTTGGCAACATGTTAAGACTTGGATTGGTGTCTACTCAGTGGATCCTCAACATATTTTGGATCATTTTACTCAGTTTGTCTTCTCTTCAGGACGGTACAAACCTCGGCGTTCCTTTTTACATGTTATTTGGCTTTGCACGACTTGGACTTTATGGAATGAACGGAACCATAGGCTCTTCGATAATAATGCTAAATCTCTTTCGCAGCTTCTGGAAAAAGTTAAAATTACTTCCTTAGGGTGGCTAAAAGCCAAAAATGTTTGTTTTTCTTTAGGTTATCATTTGTGGTGGCAGCAACCCCTGCATTGTTTGGGAATTGGCTGAGTGTGTTATTTTCAATAACTTATCGACTTTTTGGTTGTAATTTTGTTCTGCTTCTTCGGCATATCTTGTGCTAGGGAGCAGAATCTGTGGTAATATATCTCATTTTGGCTTGTTCAAAAAAAATATTTTAAATGTTTAAAAAATGTTTTTTTCAAGATAAATGTTTTTTTTAAAACTTTTTTTTATGTGTCAAAAAAAAAAGATAAATCTTTTTTTTAAGAGGATAAAAAACTTTCTTTTTATGAATCGTTAACAAGTATCTTCAGGATTATCGTTAAGATGACTCATTGCTTATAGGCATAAAAGTTGTAACATTCCCTCAATCGATCAGATAGTAACTCATAATTGATTTTTTTAGTGTAGACTTCAATCGGGTCGTAACTCCCAATCAGATTTTTCAGAAAATGCGAGCAATTTGAGGGGTATATTGAACAATCATCCATGTTTTCATGGGATTATTGATTGGTGAGAAGGTACATTGAATAACCCAACGGTGCAGGATTTTAGAGTGCACCTTCAAAGCAAAGTTCATCACATATTGGTTTCGGCTCAGAGAACAGTTATAAAACTAATACTTCACTTGTGAGTTTGAGTAGTAATACTACTGGTTTATGGACAATGTATTGGGTAGGGATGATTTCTTAGACAAGACAGAAAGCAGTTTTTGGGTGTTTGCAACGAGCACATGTTCAAGATTTTTTTTTTCTCTAGTTATCCCTGTTTATGGGTTAGGTTAACATATGTCACTAATAGAGTACTACATTATCCTCTGATATCGTCTCATGATTCATATATTTCCTATTGATGAGTTGTGTCCTGTTTGTCGTAAGGCGTACCTGGATATCTTTAAAGAACATGCAGTTCATTGTAAGGAGCTTCCCGACTTCAAATACAAGCATGACTTTGTTAGAGATATCCTTTTTGATATATGCAGACAGGCGTGAGTACCTGTGAAGAAGGAGGCACCAATGAACTTCTTGTCTAACCCATTTGATGGAAGATTGACACTTAAGCCAACATATGTTATGGTGTACGGGTGGGTAGGAGGAAAACATGCATGTGTGGATTTGACTGAGGTTTTACCACTTGTGAGATTGGGGTCCGGGGCTTTTATGGCGGGACAGACAATCCTTAAAACTTCATTTGACATTTTGGCTTCTTAACGTAAAATGTTGTTTCCCTTCTACATAGAGTTCAAAGGGTCATACATAGCAATATTATGTCTCATTTGTCCATGAATGTTGTGTTTACAAGGATTAGTATTGTCATTCAAAAAAGCTTAGCGGCGCAGCTTGTTGGTCGCTTGCCTTCTACTCACGTGTAATTTTTTTGTATATATATGTAAATAAAGGAAACACAAAATAAAATAAAATTGTTGAAGTATAATTTGTTTCTTTGCATTTTCTTGTCAAAGTTCTCATAAACATCCATATATTTGGTTTTGTTTTTATTGTTTTTTGATTTTGGTCCGCGTATATAATATTTGTTTTATATTTTTAAGAGAATTTATTTTTTACAAAAAAAATTGATAAAGTACATCGATACAATTTAAATTCAAAGTCGTTGAAAATAAAAGGACGAGTTTGCGAACAAACTCACAACATCTATGTTTATAACATAAACAACAAAGTAAATTAGTCTACACATATTCAAGTGTTTGAAATATTCATGCCTTCATATCTGTAACGTTGACAGCGTCAAAATTATTGATTGAATCTGCACTTAATCATGATTAATCTTTCAACCTGAGTCAAATAAACACTGCACTAAGACAATATATAAAAAACTCATCGCACAAAGACAATTTATTATTTAGGTTGATTACGTAAATAATCCTTATAAATATCAAGAACTTCGATTGTAGTATCCATAAAAAAATCACACTTTTTTGTCTTTGTAGTATTTTTAAGGACAAATACCGACGGAAAATTTTACAGAGACTAACTAACTAAAAACGCTGATAGAAAATTTTACAAACACAAAAAATTATTGATAGAGAATTTTATAGAGACTAAAAAGTGTATTTTTTTTTTTGCATGGGCTAAAAACAAAATTCTGAATATTTATATCAATCATTTATTTAATTCACCCTTGTTATTTTACAACATAAAAGTGTTATAAAAAGGTTCACCAAATCAGAGATTTAGAGATGTAACCATATCACTTCTTAAAAACACTCACCAAATCAGTTAAAAAAAACTCACCAATGTGAATGCCATAAACTTATTACAGTAGTAAATTTTTTTTATAAACGAGTACTATATAGTACATACTACCAAATTTCATAAAACTAAGAGAGAAAATTAATTTATAAAATGAAAGATAGATGTAATCAGTTTCCAAGAAATAATGATTTTCTTTTTTCATAAAATAAATCATGATGCATCAATCCAATTTACTGTGATAAAATTTGACCGTTGATTGTGGCTTTACACCAAAGTTTTATCTTTGAAATAGTGGCGGAATTTCACATCATTTATCTTTTTTTTGGTTACTTTCACATAATTTATATGAGAGTGTTAAAATAAACTAAAAAAATATCTTAATATAGAAATAAACTATTTACATACAATATTTAAGGAAGAAAAGCGCGAATAAAATCTTAAATTTCACATGATAGTTTAAGGAAGAAAACCTTTATGCTGTGAGATATATCAAATTAAATTACAATTTTTTTTATTCCTATAGATTCTCTTCACTTGAATTAATCTTATTCAAGACCCTATCTTTTTTTTGACGTGATATTCAAGACCCTATCTTATAGCAAATGTGATCCCTTTATTTTTCGAGCATAAATTGTTCATCACGTTATTGGTGCTAAATTTTGGTGCTAAATTTGCTATTCCAATTGCTGGAATATCAATTTATTGATAAAGATTGAATTTTGAGGTGGATGATTGCAATTGGCACTCCTTGTCCCTTATAAGTTACTATACCCCACTTGATTTCGGTGCTCTATCATAATTCATAAACATGGCAATTGGCAAACAAACTTCTTGTGTTGTTCTCCTACACAGGGAATTGGCGGTGTTTGTGAAATTATAAGTAATATTATAACAACTAGTGCAATCAACAACTGTAAAAAAAAAAAAAACTATGTTGATGATTTTTAATTATATTTGTATAATGTGTTACAATATTTTTTTTGAAGGAAGTGTTACGGTAATTAACAAGCATTATATGTAACTGTAAACAAAACTATGATGATGATTTTTAATTATATTTGTATAAAGTGTTACAACAATTAACAAGCATTATATGTAACCCAATTGGGTTGATTTGGTGGTGTTGACTTGAGACCTTATAATGTGTTCCTCTTAAAGTCTCAAGTTCGATTCTCTCCCGTGTCAATTTTGGTTGATTAGTTTGACTTTTTCAAAAGAAACAAGCATTATATGTAGTGAAATGTAGCAAGTGTGAGTTAGAAATCTTATATTATTTGGGAAAAGATGTAGTGTCTATGTAGTTAAATGTAGCAAGTGAGTTAGAAATCTTATATTATTTGGGAAAAGATGTAGCGTCTAACTCACTTGTGTGGTTGCTTTTAGCCTAATGCGAACGATCTCCGGGTTCTCATCGTGACACAACAGTGGTATCAAAAACGATGGTTCAACCGTTGTAACAAAACTCTTTCTAACAAAGGTGATCAAACGGCGTGTCCCGTTGAGTAAAGCGACAACGACAATCGATGGTTCCAATGTAAGATATGAAGATGAAAAAATTTCCGCTTGTAGGAATGCATAATGAATTTATACGAACTCACTTGATGGAGAGTTTGTTTTGTAGCATATGTGAGTTTTAGAAATCTCATATTGCTTAAAATTGTGAATGTTGAACGACATATAAGTGAGATAATTCATAAATATAATATCGTTAAGGTTTTTGGTTAAAATGTAAGTAGTGTTGCCCTAACCCTAATGATTAACCCTAATTTTTAGTTTTGAAAAAAAATCTTGGTGGGGATCGAACCAGGTACCTCATGCTTCCAATTCACAACTCTTACCACTAAAGTACTGATGTTTTTTATTGAAATATTATTGCTTCTAAAATGGATATGCAATCCTAAAGGCCTTTTTTAAGCCACTAACACCTTGACGGTTCCTTTTTTGATAGCAGTTTCTTTTCATTATTGGCGGTTCCTTTTTTGATAGCAGTTACTTTTCATTTTTCCTTTTTATAGATTTAGCAGCTCTTGCGGTTAGTCTTTTCTGATAGCTGTTCGTTTGCATTATTTGTTTTCTTTTAGTTACTACATAGTAGTTCCTTTTCATTTTTTTAGCAATTCCTTTTCATTATTCTTTTTTCTTTATGTTACCACATATCAGTTCCTTTTCTTTTTTATAGATTTAGTAGCCCTTGCAAACTTTTGTATATTGTACCTTTTCATTAAAGTATTTTCTATGATTTATCATTTTTATTGTGTTTATTTCCACGTTTGATTACTTTCACAGAATTTAATTTATGACTTTCATTCCATATTCATTTTTGTTGATGCAAACTGAATATTTCTAATTTGCTTTTTTGATATCTTGCATGTCGATCACTCTCAATCACCACTTAGTTTGATTGTTTCTATGACTTTGAATGTAACTCTAAAAATAATAATACAACCAGTTTGATACTTATATATGAAACTCTACAAAATCCGTGCATCGTACGATTTGATAGTTATATATGAAGCTCTACAAAACCAGTGCATCGCACGGGTTAGAGTCTAGTTTACTCAAGGATTGAATTATAATCCCAATCTATTGCTGTTTTGCCGGGTTGCAACCAAATGACTATTCAGCATATGAAGTCTTGCCCTGCCTCAGTCACGGAAAGAGGAGAAAAAGTATGTGGAGACAAAAGAGGGTAGCTGGAATTCAACTAACTATTTTATCGCAACATATTCAACTGCATTAAACCACAAATGGACCAACAAAAGAGAGTAGTCGTGTAGAGCAACTGTTTTTTCTTTTCTTTTTATGTAGGTGCCAACTGCAGGACATAGCCTTAAACAAACAAACAAACATTAAATAAATAATTTTGGCCTATTCATTTTACATTATTAATGTTTAGCTTATGGCTCTTGTTGGTTGCCTTGCCGTCAAGAAGTCGAATTTTTTGACCGGTTAAAAAATACTTCATCCATTTTTTTAGTGCGTTTGATTTTGTAAAAAAAAAAATGAGTCGTTTGATTATGAATTTAACATTTTATTTAACTGTCGTTTTTGTATTTTAAAAGTATAATTTGTCAATTATACTCTTTTTAAATTGCTCTTATTTTTTTCATAAAACTAATAAATGTTATCTATTTAAAATTAAAGTTTTTTTAACAATGTTTGTTTTTTTATCTTTAAATTTAAATAAAATTTTGTTATATATAATAATGGTTCATGAAGAGTTGAATTCTATAAATAAGATGAATGACATTGTTAAAAATTTCAAATGCAAAACGAAAGAACAAATTTGATAAAAAAAAACAAAAGACTCCATGAATGTTAAAAAAAAAGAGTTAAAGACTCGTTGAAACAAAAAGAAGGAAAATAGGGAGAAGTAGGTGACAATTGTTTGTTATGGGAGGGAGATCATATGTGTCAAAAAAATAGGAATTTATTGGAAAAAAGGATAACAACTAAAATTTGTTTGTTATGAGAGAAATATAACACTTTAAATTTATTGGAATGAGAAAGTGTGTGCAAGAAAATGATTTTATTGGTTGATTAAAATGAGGATAATAAAAAAAATCCAAAAATTCACTTCCTTAATGTAATATTTTTCGAAAACGACACTTAAAAAGAAACGGAAGGAGCGATTTTTTTTCTTTCTATTTCTCTCTTCTATCCTTCCTTAATCCTAGCCATAACCACTTTTCTTCTTCTTGTACTGAAGAGGGGTGATTTAGGATCACCCATCCGGAATATTTTTCTTCTTTTTTAGTTAAATAAGTGATTTCCATAAATTTTCAGTCTTCTTTTGTTTGTTTTTGTGATTTCGTCGTCTTTGCACGACTCTGTTAGTTTTGATTTCCCATCTTTGTGCGGTGTGTTTTTGATTTCCTGTCTTAGTGTGGTGTTTATTTGATTCATGTTGAAGGAATAACTTTGAGCAAGTGCAGATTCAATCAATGACTTTGGCGTCGTCAACGTTGCATATTCAGAGACACGAGTATTATGGAGACTTGAATATAATCATATTTGTAGCAAGGCCGACCATGTGCAAGTGCAACAAGGCCCTTGACACATGACCTCAAACTTAGAGAGGCCTCAAAATTTTAAAAAATGATAAAAAAAAAACTTGTACCTACGGTTAAAATCGGTCACTAAATGTTCTTTTCTCGTAGTTAAAAGTCTGAAAGACGGCAATTTTGTTGTCAATTATGCATTGTCTATAGATAAGTGTTTATTTGTTTGTAGGTAAAAGTCATGTTTAAACTATTGTTTATATATTTAACTACAACTTAGTCGTCTATCACTGTAAGTAGTGTTAGACTTTTTTTTTCAATTCTTTTTAAATGAAAAATTGTCAAGATTATAACGGGGCCTCCAAATTTTCGGGGACGACCCTGATTTGTAGACGTGTGTTCTCTGTCGTTTTATGTTATTAACATAAATGTTATGAGTTTATTTGTATATTCATTATTTTTGCTTTTTGGGAATTTGAACTTGTATTATATCCATTTACTATATCAATTTGATTGAATAAATATCATTTATTTCCGTAAAAAAAAATAAGAAGGAGGAAAAAGTTTGTTGGCGCACGACAGTTAGTTAAAGTAGTGGCATGACAGTTAAGCTATATTGAAAAGCTAGCTCCTAGCCTCCTAGAGCTTACAGAAAGGAAGTAGTACTATTGGTTAGCAACTAGTATCAGTACTAGCTAGCCATTCTATAGGGGGGTTTTTAGATGCTAACACCTAAACTACTTTATTTCATGATTAAAGCATGAGGACTCGGGAGTAATTTTTTTTATTATTTACTCTGTTTCATCGTTTATATAATACTCCCACCATTTTAAAATAATTGACTTTGTTTTATTATTTTACTCCTACTATATAAAGAAAAATGGTAACATATAGAATGTTGTTGAATTTGTCTTGATGATTATTTTTAAAATATTAATTTTTTTATAATTTTTGCTAATAATTCTTGTCATGTTGCATCATTGGTATTGTTGTGGTTAAATAACCGTATTTAAAGCAACCTAGACACGCATACATAATTAAAAAACTTTGATGTAAAAGAAAACCTCGAAGAGGAGATCACAACAAATAAATCAATCCACAACAAAATCATAGATAATTAAAAATATTGAAGGTCAAAATTACATATTGACATGTGTGAAACAATCAACTAAATCAATTATTTTGGTACAGAGAGAGTAATAGTTGGAGAAATAGTAATATATTTGAAAATTTAAATTTAGTAAAAATTATCTATTCTTTAAAATTATAAGATTGTTTTAACTTTCTGTATGTTTGATATCACGACGACACCGTAATTTTACAAAGCTATAATGTGTAGCTTCTGCGTAATCTTAGTGACGCACTATAACTTTGGCAAACCCCGCCTCAATAGCAAGATACACGACATGCTTATGCTCATGTTGCTGCCTATAAACGTTTGATTGTTTAACTTATCTAGTATCTTACAATGACTAGGCCGAGCTCAACAACTAAGTTAATTCATGCATGCCCCTGTTTGTTTAAGGATGTGACTTTTCTTTCCTTGCTCTTCTGAATTGTACCTAACTTTGGTTTTAGTGATATGCATATTGAGTTGGATGTATTGACATTGGACGTTCAACTTCAAGCCATTGTTTTCTTTATTGGGTGTTACTTAGTTTCGTGGAGGTCAGAGAAACATCAAACAATATTTTGCTCTTCTGCTGAGGCAAATCATAGAGCTTTAGGCTTTGTTTGGCTGGCAAAAGAAAGTTGAAAGAAAGAATGTAAGAGAAAAGATTGTAAAAGGAAAGATTGAGAGTGAAAAATGAGAGGATTGTTCTAGTGGTTTGGTATGAGAGATAGTAGAAGGAAAGAAAGATAAAAGTGAGTAATAATAGAAATGTGTGTTTTTGAAAGGACAAAAATATCCTTATACACAAATTTAATGTGATAAAAAGAATAAAAAAATAGACACTATAATTTAATCAATAAAATAAATCGTGTAAATAAATAGAAAAAATAAAATTATAAGTTGGGTCTCATTTCATTTCTCGTGGATTGGTGATAGCAATAATAGCTAAAAGATGAATGGTATACGACAACAGAGTAGCATAGCGTTTTAGGATTGATTAAATTGAGATTTTCGAACTAAGCCAAGGGTACAATTGTACTTTCAAACAGTTTTGATGCTTTCCTCCAACTTTCTTCTCAATCTGGCTAGGAAAGTTTTTCCCTGTGGGACCCAACAAAAAGTAATCAGTCCTTCCACTTTCGAGTAAATAGGCAAAGACCCCCGAAATTGTAAAATCTTGCAATAATCCCCCTGAAATTTGAAAAAAGGCAAATACCCCCTTCAAATTGTAAACCGTCATGTAAGTTAGTCCTTTCGTTCATTTCCTCCGTTAAAACTGATGACGTGTCTATTAACTGTCCATGTGGCAATGACACATCATAGGGGGTATTTGCTTATATAATAGTTGACATTAAAATTTACATTAACATAATAGTTGAGTCCCTAAAATTACTCACTTAAAGGCAAAATAGTCCTTGAAATTAATATTAAATAAGCATATTAGTCTCTGATTTCATATACCTTTTGTCTAGTTAATACCCCTCTATGACGTGTCACTGCCACATGGACAGTTAATAGACACGTCATCAGTTTTAACGGAGGAAATGGACGAAAGGACTAACTTGCCTGACGGTTTACAATTTGAGGGGGGTGTTTGCCTTTTTTCAAATTTCAGGGGGGTTATTGCAAGATTTTACAATTTCGGGGGGTCTTTGCCTATTTACTCTTCCACTTTCTAAGATAACCAAACTAAGGAAGGGATCTTGGTTTGTGAGCTTTCTCTCCTTCCACAATCAATCCTTCCACCTTCTTTTGAACCAAACACACCCTTAGCCTCTACAACTAGATAACTTCAATGGATTTTCTTTCTCCTTCAAGATTTGGGTCAGCAACCTATGATAATGAGTGCATTATAATTTTTTCATCTTCCATGAGCGAAACAAGCACCTTGACACAATGAATGTCGTCTTGTGTGAGAGAAGGCTCAAGCTGGCCTCGTGTGTTTGCTTCTCGTTTCCAAGCTTGGTGAAATATACCAACCACCCTCGAGGGATATAAGAATTTGAAGATACTTAACTTTCTTCCCTTAGAAGCTAATTGTATCCTAGGTCTGCGTTGCCTTGTTTAGTTAGTTTTTTTTTTTCTGCATGAATCATTTGGTTTTTAGATAAGGGAACATAGTAATTTAGAGTTCGATCAAAAGATAACTAAAATCTAATAAAAAATTGTTTCATCCGTAAATCGAATTCAGGATATCCAGAGCAATTCGTCTTTATGTGGAGTTTCTTAATCAGTTGATACCATTTCTTTTACTTGTTAATAGTTTTTGCTTAGCTATCATTGACTTGGTTAGGACAAGCTATCGTGTCATCTTGTATATATCTCAAAATGGTATTCTTCACATTTCATTCAATGAATCGCCAATTTGATATCCAAAGTTTATCACCGTGCATTTTGAGAATGTTGATTACAATTTGCAAAAAAAAAAAAACTATAAATAAGAATGTTTCAATTTTTTTGTTTTCATTTGAATGTATGGCTGGCTACATATATGGCTGGTTAAGGTAGTCTCAATTTCTCAAAAGAAATAGTTGAAAAATAGTGTTAATCAAGGAGGAGGAAGCATGTCAAAATTGTGATAATGTAGAATATACTTTGGACCTACTAGCAGCATATGCTACTCAACTGTACGTGATTTTAAATAGAAAATAAGAGAAGGAGGTGAGTCACACGTACTAAGTGAGAAGACGATATTAATCACCATTTACAAGGGAAATATGTGATATGTTGACAATTGTACTTACAAATCTTGACAAGCAAGCCAGAAACAAGAAACAAATCATGTTGCTTCTTAAAAAAAAAAGAAACAAATCATATTATGATTCAACTAAATTACTGTTCAGAAAAATTATTCAACTCAATTATCTTATTTTTCTCAACAAAAAAACTCAATCATTTTTTTTTGACAAAAAAACTAAATCATCTTATTAAATCACTGTAATAATCATTTACTCATAATTTACAAACATTGTTGCAGATAACTCCTCTTTTGGTCTAATTGTTTTATTATAATAATCTGAACGAGCAATCCCCTTCATTAGGGAAACTTTTTTTCTTGACAGAGTTCATTTAATTACTTAAAACAGTAAGGAATGCAATGATATTATATTCGTGTCATAATTGATAACAAGAAGGACCACCCAAAAAATATGAGTGAAACAAGGTCAAGGACCACCAAGATTATAATAATTGTTGGTGAACGATGACCACTGATAGAAAATTCTTTGTTGAAAAGCAAACCCAATAATAGAGATAATTAATTAGCACAATACTATATCACTAACGATTCCCAATTGTACACATAGCTATAAACAAACAAAGTAGTAATTGTTGGAATATTTTATTATTTAATTATATTCCGATATCATTATGTGGGCAAATATCGTAATAATAATTATATTAGCTATTTATCAATTTAGAGCCTTAATTGATTAGTGATCAATTTAAGTAATAAGGCTAATTAGATTTCTATTTAGATAATTAATTAATTGATATGGACTCAATATGGGTGGATGTCCGGATGACCCATTAACGGAATAATGGGAAACCCTAATGGTCATCCAATATAAAAGAGGCTATGGTCCCCAATACACCGTACACAACAAACTCTCTCTTCTCCCCATCTGAAGAGAACTTGAGGCATAAAGGTACCGGTTGAGGAAGAACCAAATCAGCCGCCGCTAACTCTATTGTGTGTTTCAGATCATCTCCTCTCTTTGGTTATCCTTGTTGATGAGAGGGCTGCCATGAAAGCTTCATTCAGGTATTCCTAATACCTTAATTCTTAATATCTTTGGTAAGTCAAACATGTTGTAGATCCGATCATAATCATGTTCAATGTTTTGATTGCTTCCGCTATTGATTTATAATGATTGAACATGTTTTATGAATTTTGTTTTTATTAAGACCTAAATATCCAACAAGTGGTATCAGAGCAGGTCTCCTTGTTTGATTTATTGGGATTGATTTAGTTTCATGAATTTTGTTGTGAGAACCTATTTTTATTTTTTTGGGGCTTTTCTCATAATTTTTTTTCCCGACTTAGAAATATATATATTTTTTGTTTCGGTAACTCGTTCATCTGGTTTCTCGAATGAAATTGTTACAATCATTTTTGGTTCATCATTACTTATGGATTATGGTTTTTGTAGTATGTTTTGAATGGACTTTATGTTCTTTTCCCATTTCGTATGAAACCTATTTTATTTGGGAACTTTGTGTTAAGTGATAATCATATGATTGAATAAAGTTTCGATGGATCCAGTAAGTTTTGAAATTAAAATTGGTAATTTGACCCAAAAACTTTTTTTTGGCTTCGTTGGTCAATCATCGTTCTAATATGATCAATCTTTTGAAAATCATAAATTTTTGAAAATCAATAATCAGTGGTTTTAGATTTCGATTTAAATTTGAATTTGAAACAATTTTTTTTAAGGTTTTAAAATTCAGTTGTTGATTCCTTGATTTTTGGATCGTATAGTTGATAATTATTTATATGCGGTTCATTTTGCTTATTTCAGTTTCTTAAAGCAAATTATGTTATTATTATTGAATTTTATTTGGAATTTGAAATCATTGTAGTTGCTTAAATTGTGGCAGTGGCACTTTATGAGCAAATATGGGTTAAGAAGATTTCTTAAATTTTAAAATTTATCATGATTGAAATTAAGGATTTGGACATGGAAAATATTGGGTCCAATTTTAATTTTGGTTAATTTGTTTTGGAAATTAGAAAGATTCTAAAATCAAATGTTTCTATGTGACTTATTTATAAAGTTTATTGTATTGTTATATCTATTCGGTCTTTGATATATCAAATACAAATATATTGTTAATAAATAAGTATTTGGATTTGATTTGTTTTAAAAATTTAATTTGAGATGATTTTCAAATATCATTATCATATCTTACAATTTAATTTCTATTTGAAATTAATTTTGATTCACGAAGATTTTGTACATAAAGTTTGTTTTGAGAAGTAGGCAAATAAAGATTAAAATATATTTTTGATATATTTGTTGCCTTTTAATAATGAATCTCAAAATAATATGGACAATTTTTATTTTGTATAGAAAGTAAGGATTGGATTCTTTAATTTTGGAAAATATTGATTCTAGTTTTGTTTGTTTATTTATAAACATATAAAGTTTGTTTCCTTATTTAGGAAATAATTAAGTTTAGAGTTATTCATTATTTTTTTTAAAGAATCATTGTTATATGTGAATCAATTGTGGCATGAATATTTTTGGCATATAAAGATTCAATTTTTTTATTTGATTTGAAATTGAATATTTGGTTTATAGCGTGATTGTGATGTTTGAGATTATTGTTATTAAGTTTCTACAATAACGTCATTTTTCTTTTCCTCCAATCATGCATTTTTGACATATTTCATGCTATTCATGTTTTCGCTTTTATGCGATACCTGTAAATGTATTGTCATACACACATTGGTGTGATTTTTGACTTGCATCTTCTTTCAAATTCTTGTGAACTTGTCTTCACACTTAAGGATTGCTGAGTGGCCTTATGGTTACTTAGCGACATAATGGACTAATTCGGCCTATATTATGTTAGTAGTGCCTTGTAAATTTAAAGACCATTCTCATTTAAAAATATTTAATTTATTGTGAAATGTCTAGTAATTGCAGTTATTTTGGTTGAAGCGACATGTTGCCAAAGTAACCTCTGTTGCGTAGATTTAATTCAACTGAACTTACAAAAGACGTAGTATGCAATTATTCATGCGAGTTGTAGTCGGCCCCAAGGAAGGCACAACTTGGCCGGATAATTACATGCATGTGACAGTAAATGTGTGGTGATTATAAAGTAATTTTCCATGTAAATAATAGGATACCCTAAGGTGACTATTATTTGACAGGACTTATCCCCCCATTTAATATATATTAAAATTATCTAGTAATTGCAGTTGAGTCGGTTGAAACAATAATGTTGCCCAAGTAACCTCTGTTGCGTAGATTCGACTCAACTGAAGTTACAAAAGATGTAGTGTGTAATTATTTATGCGAGTTGTCGTCGGCCCCAAGGAAGGCACAACTTGGCCGGATAGTTATACATACCTGTGGTGGTAAATATGTGGTGGTTATAAAGTATTTTTCCATGTGGATAATAGGATGCCCGAAGGTGACTATTATTTGACGGGACTTATCACCAATGTTTGATCATTGCGTTGAGAGTATCGCTTGCAGTTAATTTTTACAATCCGAAGATTGGGAATTAATGGTGCGCTTGGTATCTTGTTAAGGTCTTTTATTTACAAATAAAGATGCACGTTTCTATAATATTTTATTGACATGTGTGATAATGTTGTGTGAGTGTAAACTTATTTATACATTTAAGAGTTTGCATCCACACGAATATAATGGTAAACATATGACAATTATAAGAATTTATTCTTTGTTGAAGTAAATTGTCATTGTTTGATCATTGCTGTAAAATACCACTAGCAATTGATATTATTGTTTAAAGACTTGATATTAATGGTGCACTAGGTATTTTTGTGAGTGCTTTTGCTTCTCTTGTTCTCTTTAAGCTAATACAGTTTATATATCTGTTAATTTGAGTTAAATTTTTAACTCTTAAAAGTTTTAACTTTTAGGAATTAAAGAATAATATTAACATTGTTCTTGGATCTAGACCTTATATAAGGGTGGTGAAACTCGCATTCTCGTGCAAATTCAGTATCTAATGTGAGAATCAAGTTTGACAAGTGAGTATACACCAAATCTTATAGGTCTTATGCGATCATAAAGTTAAAAGATCAGAAATCTTATCAGTGTTATTTAAGTTGACAATTTTTGTCATATTTTCTTTGCTTAAACTAAGGTGCTTTTAAAACAATATAGAGAAAGACAATATCTCATTGGAGATTGATATTTCATTAAGATTATTAGGCAAAGAAATTATTGAGCACATTATGTAAATATTTAATCTTGCTGAGACATTATAATTAATTTCGACTGTCAGATGACTTGTTCGAAAATTCAGTAATTTCGACTATCATATGACTTGTTCGAAAATTCAGCATTTAGTATTCTCTTTGCACAATTAAGTTTATAACTGTTAAAGTTAGAAATGATCCTTTAAAAGATCAATTCATAAAGTGTGCAAATAGAGAAAAGCTGAAGCAAGAGAAAATAAAATAGTGCTCATTCGGAAAATACCTCAAAAGATAAGGGCAAATAAAGAAAGGTAATCTTGACTGACTTATACCCAATGATGTTGAAAGATATATCAATTTAGAATGGACAAAGTCGATAAAGATTGTTTTATTCATTTTAAACTAATTTTAGATTGTCGTTACTAGCTTATTTTTGTATTTAAAAGACGATTTGGTGAATCATTATTTGAATTAATTTTTGTTTTAATTTCTCTTTGACTAAATCAAGATATTTTTAGTTTTATTTTCAAATGATGATTCAATGTGTCTTTTAAGTTTAGTTATTAGAGTCAATTCAGCTATGACTTGTGACATTCTATAATTGTTTAAGGGTTTGAAAACTATAAGTTTTTCGTCCCACAACTTAAGGAAATTTGAGACATAAATTGTTAAGTTTCCTTGAGGATATTGAGTTTGGGGGAGAGATATGGTAATAGAACAAAATTGAATGAGGAAGACTTAGTTCTAAACTAATTCATATAGTTACTATTATTATAGTACATTTGGATTCTCATGAGGACATTATTGTTCTTCCTCTCCATCAAGTTAAGAAGTTAATCCATATAGATCAAACTCAACACCCTCAAGAACTAGAGCATCTGGTGTCATAAAGAATTGACTAATAAGAGAAATTCTATTTGAAATACTCCATTAAGACAGTCATGATACTAGTTTGCTTATTATCATTTTGGAGCTGCATAAGATGGATTTCAATATAGTGTTTCTTAATGGTGACATTAATGATATAATATGGTGCAACGGAATAAAGCTTTTGTGTCAATTGATACAAAGTAGATGGTTTGCAAAGTCATGAAATCCACTTATAAGTTAAGAAATTTGTCTCTTTAGTGTTACCACAAATTCTCATAAAGTAATTGTTTCATTTGGTTTTGAGATAATATTAAGTAGAGTTTTGGATTTAGTAAGCTTAGTGGGAGTAAATTTATATTCCTATTTTAATGTGTCAATTTTATTTTATTTATTCAACTATGATATATGTTAGTAATGTGAAACCAAGGAAATCTCTAACAAAAGTTAGTGATGAAAGATCCTGGGGACACCTCTTTTGTATTAGGCATTTTAATGCTTAGAGATTCTTCTCAAGGTATTATTCGGATATCACAAAAGAGTTATATCAGTAAAGTTGAAAATAAATTGACATTAAAGTTAATAAATTTTTGGATGATCTCAATCATCGAGAGAGACTTTTCAGTCTCAAATATTGCCCATTAGGAAATTTATGAATTCAGAAATTTAAGTATTTTCCTACACTTTTCCTATAGGATTTTTATGTATGATTTTATTATACGCATTTGGAAATAGCGTATATAATAAGATTGTTTGGCAGATATTTGAGCAATTCAAAGTTTGAATTGTTGAAAATGCGACCAAAAGGATTCTTTAAAGAGAACAAGAGAGCTTATTCTCACACCAGGGATCTGACAATTTGGAGATCATTAGTGTGTTAGACTCTGACTTTTGGATGTGTGTATATAATACACATCCTAACCCAGGAAATGACTGTAAGTATTTATGTCACTTGGTTGCATAGTAAAAGGGTATTGAAAAACCATTTAAGTTATATAGTGACATAATGTAGTCATATAATGTTTTAATAACAAAGTTTATAAGGTTCATCCCCTTATAAATTATTGTTGTTAAATGATAGAACATTAGAGACAAACTTTATGCTAGGTGACCCACTAATCAAAGACATGACACATAAAGTCTTTCATATGGTTGTTGTCATTAAGGATGTCTTAGATTAGTGGGAGTCTCTTTTATTCTATGTTCTATACTTCTGTTTTGATATCGATACAGACTTTATGTTATGATTTTCTGCAGAAATAAAGTTCATGAGGTTATGTTTGTTATACATTTCTGTATCATTTTGTGCAAATATTGAATTTGCAAACTTCAGTTTGATCTCACTAAAGTTTTCAGTTGGACCTGTTGGAAATAGACATGATTTAGAGATCACATCACATGAAATTTCCATGTCACTCATCCATATCGATCTATGTCATCAAGTGCATTAATATGGTGGTCGTCGGGGTTCCGTCACGTTATACGTCAGTGACGACAGCCGCGGTGGTCCAATTATTAATGTATGAGGTGGACCAGATTGTAAAGTTGAAATCTAAAGATAAATAGCATTCAGATGCGCGCCTAAAGAATTATGGTATAATTATTAAGATATGTAGCCCAAGTAGATTGTTGGAATATTTTATTATTTAATTATATTCCGATATCATTATGTGGGCAAATATCGTAATAATAATTATATTAGCTATTTATCAATTTAGAGCCTTAATTGATTAGTGATCAATTTAAGTAATAAGGCTAATTAGATTTTTATTTAGATAATTAATTAATTGATATGGACTCAATATGGGTGGATGTCCGGATGGCCCATTAACGGAATAATGGGAAACCCTAATGGTCATCCAATATAAAAGAGGCTATGGTCCCCAATACACCGTACACAACAAACTCTCTCTTCTCCCCATCTGAAGAGAACTTGAGGCATAAAGGTACCGGTTGAGGAAGAACCAAATCAGCCGCCGCTAACTCTATTGTGTGTTTCAGATCATCTCCTCTCTTTGGTTATCCTTGTTGATGAGAGGGCTGCCATGAAAGCTTCATTCAGGTATTCCTAATACCTTAATTCTTAATATCTTTGGTAAGTCAAACATGTTGTAGATCCGATCATAATCATGTTCAATGTTTTGATTGCTTCCGCTATTGATTTATAATGATTGAACATGTTTTATGAATTCTGTTTTTATTAAGACCTAAATATCCAACAGTAATTCCCTTCATATGAAACATATATATCTTCTTCATTCCAAAATTATTGATTTTTTTTTGAAGGAATTCCAAAATTATTGATGTTGATATTATTATTTTCTTAACTGTTGGTATTTTAAAAATCAAATGTTTAATCATTTGTTCCGATTTAAACTCGGGGTCTCTAACTCCTTATCTTAAGTCAAATTAGTTAAACTACCCAACCCCAAATAAACTAATAAAATGTATGTGCATATTTAAAAGTTGTTCATTAATCAAAACTATTTCTTAGTTTTTGCAAAACAAGCTGAAAAGCACATGAAGTACGCGTTATATATAGTCCTTAAACTTAACTCATTGTGGATTAACAACATAATTGACACAATCATACAAAAGGATACTAGTACTATATTTTTTGTTTTTATAAAAGAACTAGTACTACACTCCCTCCGTTCCTTTTTAAGTGTCTCTTTTGAAGAAATTTTTTGTTTCTATTTAACTGTTACTTTCAAAGTTCAATGCAACGTTAAATGTTGTTTTATCAATATTATCCTTAGTTATTTATTGCAGAGAGATAAATATATGAAATGAGATATTAAATGAATAAGTTCATTATAGTAAAAGTATAATTTATTGTATCAAAAGCAGTAACATTTATTGATTGTCTTGATTTGTGTAAAATATCAAAAAAATGACAATTAAAAAGGAACGTAGGAAGTAGTATTTATTCAAGTGATTATTAATTAATATCGTTCAATCTCTAACTACTATATTATAAAAAGGGAAATGTCTAGAAATCTAAAGGGAAATTTTTTATCTTGACAACAGTGTATTCAACACATTAAAATTTTAAAAAAGAGATTTTTTCTATATTTTTTAAATCTTTAATCAGGGCCTTTAAAGAACTTGTTAGCATGATTGTTAGAAAAAATATGTCTTCATGTAGGTTAACATTAAAGGGATCTTAATTACATGCATCGTGAGATTAGTTTCTATATTTTGGTTTTTTTGTGTGAATATAAGCACATGGAGCACATTTAATTTATGACACCTTAGTTACTTGGGAGTAGTATACTTCTTAAATATATTGTGCATTAGATTTGATGCATATAACCACTCAACAAAGATATTAAAAACCGGATCTGGAAACGTAAAGGACTTCCCTTGGATTAAATTGTTAAGCCTTTAACGCACATACTTCCCCCCGGAGTATGCACGTACAATTTATTTTTGTCAGATATATAACATGGTAATCTCACTAGACTCTAGCCCGTAGCCGGTGCGATAGAACTTCACATGTAATTATGAAATTGATTATATTATTACTTTTATAGTTACATTTCATATTATGTTATCAAACTACCTCAAAAAGCAACAAAAAACAAAATATGCAATAGAAATGACAAATCGAAAGAAAAAATATATACAAAAACATGCACCAAGAAATTGGTCCTAACCGCAAAAGCGGTTAAATCTATAAAAATGAAAAAGGAAAAGAAACTGCGATGTGATAATCGAATGAAAAAAATGATGAAAATGAACTGATATGTGGTAACCGAAAGAAAAAAATAATAAAGATGAACTGTTATGTGGTAATCGAAAGAAAAAATAATAATGAAAAGGAAGTGCTATAAAAAAGGAATTGCAATGGTGTTAATGATTTTTTTAAAAATGACATTTTCATGTGTTATCTGATTCAATTTCTTGCAGATCTTTTTTTTCTCATAAAAATTAATTAGGTCCGTCAAAAAGGGCGGGATTATGGTTATTATGTTCAATTGCATGATGGTGAGAGAGATAAAAGTGAGTGAGAAATGATTTAGGGATTATGAGATTGAAAGAAAGAGGACTCAAGATTTGTGTTGAATACATAACATTGAAGCAATCACATGTCATAAAAAACATCAGTACTTTGATAAAAAGTTGTCAATTGAAAGTATGTAGTCGGATCCATATTATAAAAGATTTTATATCTTTGATGCTTTTGCATGAAATTAATTTGGGAGAGTTGAACACCTAACCCTTAATAAAATTTCACCGGTATATAAGTCTCATTCAATTGAAAAAAAGCCCCACTACCACATGCAAACAAACCTTCAGCTCTTCCATCCCATCATAGCCATATTTTTCATTTCGTCGGCGGCCTCTGCTGCCCCTCCTTATCTCTACCATTGTTTAATTTAGGCAAATGTTGTTTTCTTTCAACTATAGTATAATGTACTTTATCTTTTCGTTTTCCTTTGGACCATTCAAAGTTTGTTACCAATAAAATATCAATAATGGGTACATCTCAGTTGATAGCTATAATAATAATATTATATGATGGTTGGAGTTCGAATTCAGATGTCTTACTTCTTTGTATTTAAACTATATAAGCCCCAATCACTAGATTATTTGATAAAAAAAAAATATTACTGTCATATAGTCTCAGTATTCAATTATAATCTACTCGTTCTTTAAAAAAAATTATAATCTAGTACTAGTACACGTTACCATAGAGACCAGCGTTATCAATTTATTTCTTACTGGTGAAATGTTCATATAATCATTAAATTGTAGTCTATTATTCACACACAACGCAACAACCGCAACAATGATTAATTTCTCAAAAAAAAAAAAAGATCAAAATAATTTCTCAAGGAGTGCTCATATATTTGTTAAAAAATCAAAATGCATCTCTTTTAAATGCTTGCCAAAACTTTGTGAAAAAAAAAAGCTTTCCAAAACTATCTCATTTGTTAGGTAAAATGGTAATATTAAATGTTCTACATGGTTATAAGGTCACGGGATCAAATATAACATGTGATCGTTTTTTGCATATTTTTATTTGCGCTTTATCAAAGAATAAAATGCATCACTCAAGTTTCAAATACAGGACCTTGTCCTCTCAAAACCAACAAAATACAGGACGTTAATTATGATAAAATATATATATATATATATATATATATATATATATATATATATATATATATATAAGTTTCAACACCACATCATCATATTACTTTTGACGAGCATTGATCAATTATATGTTAATCTATGTATAGATTTAATGGCAAATTTATTACCTTTATAAAAAAACAAGAAAATACAGTACATTAGTAATTAACTGTTTTCTCCCCTCAAATAAATTGGTTAAGTTCTACCCTATGCACACAAAAATTGATATAGGTTAAATTACAATTTTATCCCTTGATTAAGTTATTTTTAGGTTTTGCTTTAGTCCCTTAAATTTGTTTCGTTTCACTTTGACCTTTTAAGTTGCAAACATCTAACAACGTGCTCCCTTAAGTTTTTTTGTTCACTTAGGCAATGAACTTTGGACACTTTAGTCCCTTAAGTTACAAATATTAATACATTTGGTCCCTGATTTGAAGGACACTGGTGTCTAAATTTTGTAACTTAAATGATCAAAGTATCTAATATTTATAAGCTAAGTGACCAAAATAAAATGAAAAAAAAACTTAAAGGACCAAATTTTCTAACCTTTGTAATTTAAGAGGCCAAAATGAATCGAAAAAAAACTTTTGGGACCAAAATGACCAAAGTGAAATCTAAAATTAACTTAAAGGATCAAAAGTGTGTGTGTGTGTGTGTGTGTGTATATATATATATATATGTTTTAGACTTCAAAACACAAAAAACGTTGCACATCCTACACGACTATACAAAAAACATATAGAGATAAAGGAAAATGATTTGTCTACATCCATGCACCTAGTAAATATTATGTAGCAAGTGTGAGTTAGAAGTCTCGCATTATGTAGAAAAGTAAAGATTGAACACTTTATAAATGAAATGACTCATAAACATAATGCCTTAAGGTTTCGTGTAAATATGTGATGTCAAACTCACTTTTATGATTGTTATAGGTCCAATGCAAATAATTTGCTTCTCCTCGTGATCCAGCAATGGTATCAGGTTTGACAAAGGTTTGATCGCCTCCTGGTGTCAAAAGTCTTCATAGCAAGGTGTTTGGGTGGTGTGTCATGTCGGTGCAATAACAATGACGGTACAAGTGCAAGTGTGTGGGGGTGAAAAAACTTTTGTTTGAGAGGGGCATAATAATGGGACACGAGAGGAGCCTGAGATTATCCGCATTGCGTTAAGAGTAACCAAACAAATGAGTTGTACATCACACTTTAACCCAAAACCTTGAGACATCGGGTTTATGAGTCTTTTTGCTTATAAAGTGTTCAACCTCCACTTTTTTAAGCAATGTGTGACTCTGGCTCACACTTGCTACACAACATATAATGAATTGATGGGGTCACACTTAAGAGAAGATTGTTGTGTAGAAAACGTGAGTTAGAAGTTTTATGTTGCTTATAAAAGTGAAAGTTGAACACTTTATTAATGTGGTCATTCATAAACCTAATGTCTTAAGGTTTTGGTTAAGGGTTTTGTGTCCAGCTAATTTGTATGATTACTCTTGGCTTAATATGGATGATCCTCAAGCTCCCCTCATGACCTAACAATAAACACACAGAGAAAAAGAGAGAGAGAGATTGATGTGATAAAAGAAAATAAATTGTTGAATAAGCGTGAGAAATAATGTTTTCAAATATCATTGTTGTCGGAGAAAACTACATACCATAAAATATGTTAAATTATCAAATATTCACATTTTTTACTGGATTTTATATATCTTAACTTTTTAAGAGTTGAAGAAAGCAAGCATAAATTAATATTATTATTATTATACTATGTCGTGTGTAATACAAGCTAAGCCAACAAATGTGTAAATGAGTGGCATGAGATTTTTTTTACGCAGTGAGTGGCATGAGATGGGAAAGCATCGATTCGTATGTGCAAAAACAATAATTTATTGTTTTTGTCAAAACTATAAAAGATAAAAAAAAAACAAAAATAACTCACTGTCTTACATGCAATAGTTTGTGGGGCAGCTATCTAAATTGACCATGTTGTCCCCACAGTCGATTCCAATCTTACATGCGTGTGTCCCTGCCATAGGGATAGGGTCATATCAACAAAGTTTTAAGAGACTCTTATCCAATTGTTAGAGACCAATCGATCATATTCATACATGGACAAAGTTTTTTTTTTTTGTGTGTTTAGTTTTAAAGTTTTAAAAAGAGTTTAAGATTTTTTTTGGAGGAGCCCAATAAATTACAAAGGGGAGAACATAAATAACTTAAGTCAGTCAAAAATGTGGGAGGTCGAAATCGCAAAATCGTGATGCTTTAGTGACAAATGAAATTAAGTATTTTTTTAATAATATACATACATTATCAACATTTCATATATTCTATTGCAAAATTTTGTTAAAAGTGTGGATACGAACAAAATTTTAGAAGATAAGAGATTTATAAAAAAGAAAAGAAATGAATGGACTTATTAATTATGAGAAAAAGACTTCATACACTTGAATGAAAATCTTATCATGCAAATGACATTACCACACCCACGTCAACTCAGATTTTTTGCGATGTATGGATTTATGATACAGGTTATTGAATGGACGTGATATGATATGGTGTATGTGGACGGCCAATAGATAATGAAAAGAATAAAGGGCCATTTTAGTAATTTAACATATTATACTATTCTAATATCTTACCGAAATACTGCGACTGTAAAAAATGTTGAATGGAAAGTCAGTGAGCAACTGAGCATCGCAACAATAAATAGGCAATAACGCCACTCTTTTAGATCAAATAGCATCTTTAATGGTTTTCTTAGTAGGATGTAGTGGTCACAACACTTACACGTTATTTATTCAATCAATTTTAAAATGTAATGTTAGTAAGTATTCATTCACTTCGATCCATCAACTTTTAAAAAAATATTAAGCGGGTCATACTAATAAACTTTACATGTATATATCAAAAACATGTTTGCCCACATTTTTTTAAAATATGAGGAAAACATTTAATAGAGTATGCAATGAGGTCATAATTATACAAGAGAGAGACGATGCTGGTACATTTAATGAGAAAAACATTATATAGAGTATCCTTGCATTTAAATAGCACTACTTTTTATTCCTTCTCCAATGGAGATAGCTAGTAAACTCTACATATTATTAGGCAAAACACCTTCCATTGGAGATGCTCTAAACGTTCCATAATTTAATTTCACATAAATATTCCGTTCTTGATCTTTTTTCACATTATTTTTATCTTTTTAATCAATTTGTATATAAATTTTTAAGATTTAAAATTTGATTTTGATATGAGCTCTCAATGTTTAAATTTGTGGTTCTCTTCGTTTATATTTTCATATGAATTTCAGATTTAATGTTTGAAAATTCATATACAAAAGACTAAAATGAAAAAAATGCCATAAAAAAGACAAAAGACAAAATTGTTGTTTAAAATCAAGACAAGTGACTATAAGTGTAATTTTTCCTAAAATTGATTCTTGATATTTTTAGACGGAGAAAAATTAATTCATCTATAGTAAAGAGTCAAAATTAAGTGAAAGATTAATTTGTCCTCCTAAGTTGTAAGGTTTAGTTCAATTGGCACCGTCAATATTCTTAAATTGAAACACATTCACTCATGTTTAAACATAAGACATCGTATGTCAAATTGAAACACATTCACTCATATTTAAACATAACACATCATAGCTGTGTAGTAAATTTAGTTGTATTTGTCACTTTGCCTGAATGCATTACCAATGACAAGTTTGTGAAAAACTCAAACTTAGTTCCATAACCAATCTTAAATGGTTCATAAAAAGTCATATCATATTTATGCAACTCAAACAAATTTTCTTCGAAATAATTTTTTTATTCAACTTTGATGATACATACATTTTATTTAAACTATTTCAACCATTTCTCTGTTATCTATTTTGCCGCATTATGATTTATTCAAGACTTAAATATGCAAATGATCTCCGTAAATGGTGCTTGTTTGACTTTTAGTCATTGCAAAAAAAATAAAAAGACCTTTGCAAAATTTTCGGTCTTTTAAAAAAAAACCCATAAACCCACTTTTTTGTTGAGTTGGCATGTGTTAGCCCACGTGGCAGTTGCTGACTAGGTAACTTTTGCCACGTGAAAAAATAAAAGTAAAAATACTGAAAATTATTTTTTGAAATAAAAAAAAATCATAAAAGAAATTCCAGAAAAAAAAAATCTGAAAATAACTTTTCTGGAAAAAAAATTTTGAAAAATTCTTTTCGAAAAAAAACTGTTAAAATTAAAATTTTCAAAAATTCTTTTCGAAAATTAACTTTTTTCAATTTGAAAACTATATATTAAAACTTTTTCGAAAATACTGACAATTATATTTTCAAAAATTATAAATTTTTAGATTATATAATTTTAAAAAAGTTTATTTTCATATTTTAATTTTCAAACATTTATATCTAGATTTTAAAAATATCCATATTTAAAAAAAAATTATTTTTGTTTCATATTTAAAAAAAATTGAAAATTATATAAATAAAAAAAAATTGGAAATTTATTTTCAGATTTTTTAATTTCAAAAAACAATTTTCAGAATTTAAAAAATGTTTTTTAAATTTTTTATTACGTGGACTACCACGTTAGCGTTACGTGACAAAAGTTACACAGTCAGCAACTGTCACGTGGACAAAACCATGCAACTTCAGCGCTTTTGTGGGTCCAGAGACTTTTAAAAGACAGAAGATTTTGCAAGATTTTTTTTTACAAGGACCAAAAGTCACACAAACTCAATTTGCAGAGACCATTTATATATTCAAGCTTTTATTCAACTCAAACATATTTTCTTAGAAATAATTTTTTATTCAACTTTGATGATACATACATCTTAATTAAGCTATTTTAACCATTTATTTGCTATCATTTTTGCCACATCATGATTTATTCAATGAAGAAATGTTCATCATCGTTTGTAGATGTGGAAAGTGTCACAAAAATTGGGCCGAAAAATTTGTGAGAGACATTAAAGGTAGCTCTCTCTCTCTCTCTCCTTCCACTTGAACTAAAACGCTTTCTCTCTCTAGAAGCAAAGTACAGCAACGACTTTCTCCTCGAATCTCCCTCTATCACATACAGAGGAGAGAAAGTGAGTGAGTGTGTGTGCGCGCGCGTCACCATTTTTTCAGTTACTGGATTCGTTCTCTTCTTCTTCTTCTTCAACATGAAAGCATCTTTTTCTAGGTAATTGTCATTTCAAACTTTCTCTATCAATCACTCTTAATTTGTTCATCTTAATTTTTTCCCTTATACGGCGATTCATGACGTGGATTGTATTGGATTTAACTTTTGTTTAGGTTCGATGAATTTTGTTGATAATGTGATGTGACGAGTCATTGATTCATTCATTCATTCATTCTCGTTCTTATGGCTACCGATTCATCTTTCCAAGGTAACACACGCTTCCATCACTTGCTTATTTTATCTCTCTTAATATATTCTTCTCAATTTTCTTCAATTTTTCATGTATTATTATATCTCACTTTCTTCGTTACATTGAAACTGAGGTGATTCAATTCTCTTAGATTCGTTATAATATGCGTTTTGTTTTATAATCTCACGTGATTTAACGATCCAACTGTTGATTAATCTCTCTATCAAATCATGTTTTAGCATTGTCATCGGTCATGTACCTCATTTTTCTGTAGATTGATTTATTTGCCATGGCCATATGATATGATGATTTAGCATTGTGATTTGTGTCATATCTGATTTGTATGTGGATCGATTTATTTTTCATGTCAACGCCTCCGATGAAATTGTGGTAATTTTGTATTTACTTGCAGTTTTCCGTTACAAAGATATGATTTGTTATCTGCGTTATGCTTTACTATCCACATGTTGATTAATCGCAATGATATGGTGTTTTGGCATTGCATTTTTTTTGTATCTGATTTTTCCGGCGATTGATTTATTTCCTATGGTCTCTTCTTCCTCAAGGTTTTTTGAGGCCTGACATGTCAATATTTTTTATGTCTACGCGTCCGCAACTGCGTTACTTGAGGTTGATGTATTTAACTGCTCTTTTCGCAATAAAAAGGATCTCAACACGACAAGTATTGGATTTGTTATCCGTGTTATGCTTTACTATTTCGTGTGATTTAACATTATGCTTTATTACCAATTTATTTTTTATGACAAGAGTCCGATTTTTTTTGTTGATTAATTTATTTGTTGTGGCATCTTCCTCGAGGTTTTCTGAGGCTTGACACGTCAAGGTTTTTTATATCTACGTGTCCGAAATTGCGTTAAATTAAATGTGGCTGCTACATGACAAGGGTTGGATTCGTTATCTGCGTTATGCTTTAATATCTCGCGTGATTTAATTGTGGATTGATTTATTTGCCGTGTCATCTTTCTCATGGTTTTTCGAGGCATGACACGTCAAGGTTTTTTATGTCTACGCGTCCACAATTGCATTAATTCTGGGTGCATCAGTTGTGTTTAACCGCGATTTTCTGCAACACAAGGATCACAACACGACAACGGTGTAAAACCTTGTTGTCCATGCGTGTCCTTTCTGAATGTTGGGTTCTGATTAGCTTTGATTTTTTTTCAGAAAAAAGAATGAACTTTAATGAGAGAGTGTTTCACTATTTTATTTGATTTAATTGTAATTTATTTTATTTATCTTTTGTGATTCTGCCTTTTTTGGTTTAAAATCTATGCTATATATAGCCTTTTATTGCCGAGCTGTTGGTGTGAACTGCATTTAGGGGCCAGGCAGTTCAATATTTTATTAATGCATTTTGATTAAAAAAGGAGTCTTGATTGAAGTAGGCTTATAATTTGATATGCGATGTGCCAACAACTAAATAAGCAGGTCCATGGAGGTGCCTATAAAAGTCAAAGGAAGTTAAGTCCAATTACCTAATTGGCTGACTTGATTAGTCCATTACATTTACACTGAGCTATCCAATATTTCTAGATTCCATTCTGCATCAAGTGGTTGGGATGTCCTTGTGATGCAAGGTCAACCAGTTACAGTTTTATATGTTATGTTTCTTGTTCTTGTTTTCTTGGTTATATTATATGCAATCAATATTTTAGATCATAAAAAAAATGCATTATAGTTTCTTCTATAAAATCCATTATTTCTGCGTATAATTTCTTGATGATGACATATCTAGCATGAGTACAAGTTGTAGCAGAAGTCTTTGTTGAAATAGTCTTGTTTCCTTCACCACTTGGAAGTTTTAAAATTGGAATGCTCTCATCTATATAATAATATGGTAATATTTGTTTTCTTTTTCTTTGATCCTAGGTGTTGCTCTTGATCCTTCTAAATTTAGCAAATTGAGTATGGAGGAAAAAAGAGAGCTTGTATATGAAATATCTAAATCGTCTCATGATGGTGCATCTGAGATACTACAGTCATGGAGCCGTCAAGAGATTTTGCAAATATTGTGTGCTGAGATGGGAAAAGAAAGGAAGTATACTGGGCTGACAAAGGTGAAAATTATCGAAAATCTTCTGAAAATTGTTTCCGAAAAGAAATCAAGTGGCGATGATATTGCCACCGACCCTGAACCACATTCTTTTCCTGCAAATGGTCAGAAACCTGCTAAAAGGCAGAGAAAAACTGAGAATCCATCTCGGTTAGCTGTTCCTGAAAACAATATTTTTGTCAATAACGGTGGCGACATGAATAATAATACCACATACTGCAAAAATTCAGCATGCAAGGCTACCCTAAATCAAGGAGATGCATTTTGCAAAAGGTGTTCATGTTGTATTTGTCATCAATATGATGACAACAAAGACCCTAGCCTGTGGTTAATATGCAGCTCTGAAGCTCCATTTCCTGGTGTTTCTTGTGGCTTGTCATGCCACCTTGAGTGTGCTTTAAAACATGATGGTTCTGGAATTGGCAAAGATGGCGAACGCCCCAAACATGATGGAGGCTTCTACTGTGTCTCTTGTGGGAAAGTAAATGATTTACTCGGGTAAATTTTATATTCTTCTTTTATTCTTTTTCCCTGTTTTTCTGTCTTGTCTTGGTCTTATAGTGTTTTCTACACCGGAAACTTTGTAAATGCAAATTATTGTTGATATTATTAGGATTCAAGATGATTATATCTATTTATATGTTGCTTACAAGATACAAAATAGATAGTAAGTACTGAAATAAGTCAACTGAGGCTTAGAATTTTCTTCATACTAAAGAAATAAGTTAAGTCAACCAAGTCGTTTGTCGTCTACAAGATACATCAAAATATGTTCATAATAGACAATGACTAAAGACATAAGTTCACAGTATCTTAGAATTTTTTCCATGCCAAAGTCTTCTCCTTTTTCCTGCTAAAGTCTTCTCCTTCTTAATGGACCAGTTGAAAATCAATCTCTCCTTTTTTAATCCTTCCCTCTTTTGTTTGGGGCTTTCAAGTTCTATATAGTAGGAAATATAATTGTAGCATTTTTTAGTACATAATTTACTTTAAACTTACATAGGTCTGCCATTTCAAGATTAATATTACGTATGATCAGCATTGTGGAATAGAGAGATTTGTAAATTGTTGAATGTTCTTTTGAATTGCTATGCTCTAGTGATCAGTGAACTCTACTCAATACAGTGGAGAAAATATTGCTGTTGTTCAATCAAAAGATTGTAAAGTTGTTACTTTGATATGCACGGGATGCACTATAATCATTTTAGGATGATTTTTGGAAATTGTGTAGGGTATGTACAATCTCATCTAAGCTTGTTTCTTAAATGTAATAGATGCTGGAGAAAACAACTGATGGTAGCAAAGGATGCCAGACGTGTGGACATACTATGTTATCGTGTCTCCTTAAGCCAAAAACTTTTACAAGGGACTGAAATGTATCGGGAACTTTATGAAATTGTTGATGAAGCAGTGAAGAAACTTGAACCTGAAGTGGGTCCACTGACTGGCTCACCACTGAAGATTGGTAGGGGGATTGTGAACAGGCTTTCTTCGGGACCTGAAGTTCAGAAACTCTGTGGTGTCGCTCTTGAATCACTTGATTCAATGCTTTCTAAAAGGATCTCGCTTCTGTCACCCAATCCAACTATTCAAGGTGACCAATAACTCTTTTAAAAAGGATCTTGCCTTTATGGAATCAAATAATTTACTTCTTCCATTTATGGTAATTGGTATAATGGTATAGAATTATTTTAGTGTAAGGAGAAATTAATTTGGTAAGAATGGGTTTTATATTTTAGAATGTTCACCTATAAGTAATTTTGGGTAATTCACATGTAATTTCTGGTAATTGGTGGTGGTACAAAAATGAAAAATTCTTGATCACAGTTGACGGTGTTAATGAACTTTTGGGGCCTACAATGACATATGGAATTGACAGGAAAACACGAAATATTTTACATCCAAGAGAACTTTTTGTGTATGTAATTATATTTGATTTGAATTTCTAAACTATAATATTGTGATGGATAGAACAATTATTAGCATATTGACATTTTGTCATTGTGTTTACAATCTCGAATAAGGTAATTATTGATCAGTCTGTGTCTACATTATCAGATGCAAGTTTACTAGCGCCAAATATGGTGAGGTTTGAAGATGTCACTGCAACATCCCTCACTGTTATTTTGTGTTCGGAAGATCCTTCTGGAGAAAACAGTGCTGGTTACGCTGTGTGGCATCGCAAAGCTGATGATGTGAACTATCCATTGGACCCGACTTGCACGATTCTCCTACCAAATAGAAGACTTGGCATCGAGGGTCTACTTCCAGCTACAGAATACAGATTCAAATTTGTTTCCAATGATCCGAGGATGTTGTGTGCGTGTGAAGTTCAAGTCTTGACAGAGCATGGTGAAGATGAAGTTCCAAATTGCTCAGCAACGGAAAGAAGTCAGAGCCCAGTAACCAACGGTAGCAGCCTTTCCAATCCGTCATCAGTAGAAGATGAAACTAATCACAGCGACCAGACTGATAATCGATCAGATAATTATCCTTCTTATCACAAGGACAGTGACCAGCTTGCTCCTGGAAATCTATCTAATGATGCTATTAACTGTTCTGGTTTGGGTGGAGTGGGAATCCCCAACAATGCAGATTCTTTGTCAGACAAGCAAGCTGCTGTAGGAACAACTGCCATCATAGCTAGTTCTGATGTACTAAAGCTTGAAAACAAGCATTCACAAGAGGAACAAGTAGCCGAGGACATGAGCACCGAGGATGGGTCAGTTCCAACGGGAAGGGAATGTATTCCGTTAGTAGGTAGCTCAAAAGGGGGATTGCCTAATACTCCCTGCAAGTTGGAGATAATTAAAGATGGTCGGGGAAGAAAAGGTAGATCCAAATTCAGTGGCAAAGATCTAGAAAATGGATCCGGGAAAAGGAATGTCCTTCGAGATGGAAGCACATCCAAGAAGAGAAGTGGTGAAAGGCAAGACGAGGGATGCAAGGCTAATAGTTTCTCAGATCGGGATTTCGAGTATTATGTGAAGGTGATTAGAAGGTTAGAGTGTGAAGGACACATTGAAAAGAACTTCAGGCAGAAATTTCTGACTTGGTACAGCTTAAGAGCAACCCCTCAAGAAATAAGGATTGTGAAAATATATGTAGATACATTTCTTGAAGATCCCGCTTCTCTTGCAGAGCAACTTGTGGACACCTTCTCAGAATGTGTATCAAACAAGAGATCATCAGTGCCTGCAGGGTTCTGCATGAAGCTTTGGCATTGACCCTATTTTGTCGGTCCAGCTACTAGCCATGAAGCTTGAAGCCCTCATGGGTTGTGATGAATTAATTCTTTAGATTTATGATATTCTTCATTTAGACAGTTATCAAAAATATTAATTTCAACATTATCATTCATATTGATGATGTAAGAATTTTAGATTTACTTAAGTTTACAATTACTATTTAAAATTGTTAACTTTATAGTAGATAACATTCAAGGGTTTATGTTAAACTGGATCATATACGGTTTTGGTCAAAGTAGACAATAATGCCCTTTAATATTAAGGAATTTGTCCATTAATATACGAACATGTTAATACTTGGAATGCCGTGATCGTTTAAAGAGATAGATTTTTTCTCTTTAAATCTAACAAATCCCTACAGTTGTAGCGTTGTACTGCAGTTAAAGAGCATCCAGATTTGATCTTTTGGGTTTTGGTGGCAGCTGAAAGAATCTTTGATGGCCCTTTAAAATTTTCGTATGAATGACAAAGATTGGACTACAACCAAATGTGGTGACTTTTCTCTGTGCATGCATGCGTGTCACACACACACACACATATATATATAGCAAGTGAGAGCACTTCTTAATGTGAGAGATGAGAGTATTCAATGTTAGCCATTAGATTAACCTTTACTATGATAGTTAATTTTAATAACCGTAGCTTAACATGCATCCCCCCTTTTCCTTTCCTCCTTAAAAAAAAGAAAAAACTCTTCTGCAAATTCTCCCTGTTGCGATTGTTTTTTCTTTCAACGGGTTGCAATTACAAACATTAAAAAATGGTTTTCCCTTAGCAATTTCTGTTGCGTTTGCTTTTGTTTATTCCTTAATTGATTCTTTGTTCTTGCCAAGACATTGAAAAAGTGGTTTTCCCCCAAAATAAAATGCTAATATATGCATGGTTAATTTTGAAGTATGAATAAAATATAGGTGATCCCATTTCCATCATCCATTGAGCAGTATAATATATGCATGGTTGATATCTTTTTTGGTTTGAGGTGGGCAATTCGAAGAGGTTGATATGATCATGAACAGCAAAAAGCTACAGCTTGGGTATAAAGCTTGTTGATATTTAGGACTTATTAGTAGAACAACGTTTTAGTGAATTGTAAAAGGTTATTGGGACTTGGAACATCCACAGTGTGGTACACCCAGCCAAACTTGTCTTCAATTCACCAGAAAGGCCAATAGAAAAATATTGGGAGGAATCATTTGTATATTTTATTCAAACTATGACTTCTTCAACTTGGATGCACACGCAACACCAGGAATTTGCGGGGCACTACCTTCATTCTAATGGTTTACAAAAAATGTTACTAGCATGAAACTTGATACAAAAACTGTTCCATAATTTCACGCCCTATATACATCGGTGATGGTTTCATCAAAGTGGGATGGTCCAAATTTCAAGATTGGTTACTTTTGGTTTTTTAAATTACCCATTAAAAATAAAAAAATAGAGGGTATCGTACATGGTATCAGTTAAAGTAAATGGGCCACAACATTAAAATAATATAACAAGGTAACTATTGAACTGTTTTGACAATAGATAAAATCAATGCATTGTATCCTAATTAAAATCTCCATTTTATTGTCCCCACTGTCTTCTTATAATTACTTAACATATCATTCATGATTACCTAAACCTATTCCTTTCTTCCTTTCATCTTAACTATTCTGCCTCCTTCAAAGATCAGACATTTATTTGATTAAAATGTCTGCTGGAACATTTGCAGCTCCAGTTGCTGGGCCTAGCTTTGTGGGCTTGAAGTCCAACTCATCAAATCTTTGGCCCAGTACTACTTATTCCATTGAATGGAAAAAGAAGACTGTCTCCAATGGTTCTAAAATTCACTGCATGAAGGTTAAGTAATCTTATACAATAGCCATATATTATGATAGCATGGTTACTATATACTAGTGCTCCCCTCTTGGTCTTTTTCTTTTCTTTTCTAATATGCTCTGATTTGTGATATAATTTTGTAACTTAAAACAGACATGGAATCCCATCAATAATAGGAAATTTGAAACACTTTCCTATCTACAACCCCTTTCTGATGACTCAATTGCAAAGGAGATTGACTACATGCTCAAGAAGGGATGGACACCTTGCCTTGAATTTGATGAGGTTACCTAAATCTAGTTTATTATATAAAGTAGTTTTTTTTATTTATTAAAAGGGAAAAAACAATTACGTATACTACTATACCAGAGCTTGTTGATATTGATTCATATGATATAGATTACAGCCATGTTTGGCTAAACAATTTAATTAAGCATTTATAGCAAAAATTAAAATAAAGCCAAATTTTATTCATAGAATCTATAAGTTATCTTCATTAGCTAATCTAGAGAGCTTCTAAAAATAATCTAAAAAAGCTTATTGACATGTCTTAAGTTGTTTTCATAATATTTCTCAAACAATTTTATAGTGTTTATGTCAATAGATAAACTCAAATAAGTCAATATAAACAAACTGTAATAATAATCTAAATATCCATGTCATGATTCAATAAAACTTTTGTATAACTTTATTTTATTCTATGAAGTGGATATTTTTGTTTTTCCTTCTAAGTATTGTATATCTTATTAGTAACATGGAACTTGTATTGTTTGGAAATGAAAGTTTGGGAGTATTCATAGAGCAAATAGCCAGATGCCAGGATACTATGATGGGAGGTACTGGACATTATGGAAGCTACCAATGTTTGGTTGTAACGACTCTTCCCAAGTGCTTAATGAGATTCATGAATGCAAAAAGACATATCCAAATGCATATATAAGATGCTTAGCATTTGACAACAAGCGCCACATGCAAGCCATGGCTTTTATTATTCACAAACCTACCACCACCACAACTTCTTAATTAAGCCATTTTGTTCTTATTTCTCTTCAAATCCTAATAGTACTTGTTTAGTGGCATATGAATAAAATGGATTTGGAAAGTCAAGTCACATCCGTTTGTTTGAGCAGAATACAAATATGTCTGTACATACTAGTGTATTAATATATCTTTGTCGCTTTATTAAACATTATTTAATTTTAATGGGAAGAATCTATTTCTTTTTATCAAAACAACATTGTCACTTGTGGTTATGTATAATCACTTTCATTTTCTCAAATTATTATTATTATTAGTGTATGTGTGTTGGTATCATGCCCGGTGTTCATGTTTGTGTGAGTGCTTTATAGCACATGAGTGGTATGAGGTTTAGAAATCGCATTTAACTTAACCATGCTTGGTAAGTAAAGATGGCGTTTGGTGACCAATACGAATGGACTTATCGCCTCGTCAAAGCTAAATATTTTTTGATTTTTTCAGGGCTCAAATCTCTACTCTTTATAACTTGCTTGGTGTTCTTTATTAGTTAGTGGAGATTAGAGATATCACTCTGTTCCTTCACAATGTTGAGTAAAAGCACCGGTTCAATATCAATAGTATGTATGCTTGTTCTTTTTCTTTGTGTAATAGTGATAATGGTGCTCATGGTTTAAATTATTTTTTTTAATTATGTCCAATAAGCAATTAAGTACCACCTCATAACTCTTAAAAAAAGCACCACTCTGATAAAAATATTCCGTGTAACAAAACCAGCCCATAGATTTAGATTTTAGTGCGCATCCCTTGATTTGGTAGATACGGCATGATTGAGGTTCATAAACAATTATTTGGAATAAGCACTTATGTTAATTGGTTAGGAGAAAACCAGTCCCTGCATCCCTAGGAACTGAGGTATCAATGTGGTCCTTGAGTCGTTAACAAATAAAAGAATGCCAAGTGCAAGCGTCAACGTTGGATATCTGTGTATGTAGTGTGTAGTACACCCCTTTTATTTTTTATTCATTTTCTTCATAATTTATTATCTGTATTATTCATTTTATTTATTTTTTTTTATTATTGTCGACAAAACTGGTCACTTCGATCAAAGTGGGATTTTCACTGTAAATGGGCGTTTGTATAGAGAAAATTTACAAGAGGTAAGTTAAAAATATGGCACATAAATAGGAAGCAGGATACGTATTCAACATTTTGCCTTGATTTTCCGGAAAGAAAAAAAAATGACAACGGCTAAGCAATTTACTTGGTATAAAAGCTTGCAAATAATGTGAATTTTTTTTAGGGAAAATAATGTGAAAGTGGTAGAATAAAACGTCTTGAACAGGGCACAGCCACTCTCCCTTTCCGTTAACCCACGTATGTCAAGTCAATCTAGCTTGAAATTCTTGGTTTCTTTTCATCATTTACTCGATTGAAATTATTATCTGGCACTTACAGTTAATAATAGTGCACGACTGCAAGTCGCGTCGGAATAGATAAACCTCCACATCCATTCGTCATGATATTGCAGTAAGCATCTCATGTTAGCCAAACCCTTGGTAAATTTCAAATATACTCATACCTTTGATTGACCAATTTACTCATAACTGATAAGGTCAGACCATTGATGAAAAAGTGGTGAATATAACCTTGAAATTTGAAAACGACATATAATGTGGATTTTTTTTTTGTTGTAAAAAATGACAATTAAAAATGAGCCTAAAGAGTATTAGTTAAACATAAACCAAAACATGTTTGATATCAATTACATAGGACATTGGTCCCAAGCAGTCAGTTCGATTGAAGGGTTAGGAACACCGAAACCCTACTAACTAACATAACCTACTAATGTTTGTCGTTCCAAAAAAATTACACTGGAGATTGAGCTGAAGGTAGCAAAGGGCATCATTAATTCAACACAAGTAACAAGTGTGTCAAAAAAACAAGAGGAACTCTTACAATCTTGCTTCTTTAGTTTCCACCGACTGTTTCTGCCTTTAGGCTTCCTAAAGATTGAACCGCCACCAAAAGATATTACCTATATGCAGTGAAAATTGCGAGACTTGAGCAAAGAGAATGGTTTATATTGTGCAGAAAATATTTTATGAAATAGACACAAACAAGTCAAAAATAAAACAGCATCTGCATTTTGTATAAAAATTAAAAAGAAAAAAGAAGGCCAATTTCATTCATAAGCATCACGTGGTTGGTTATTTGAATTTTGAACGTTTGTAACAATTTCCTAGAAATCAACGTGTGCAAACTCACTACTCGAGTATAGCTAAAAGGCATGCGACCAACATGAGCGTATACAAGTAAAAATATCCACACCAGGAAATTAGCATTGCATCTTTGAAAATTTAGGGATACAGATGAATATAGCAGAACATATCGTCTCATAAGGCTTAAATATAATGGAACACGTTAAACAGGGATTTCATAGCAGTAATATAATAAATACATATTATCCTTATTGCCAATCATGTAATCTCTCAGTTACAACACAGCTTATATACCTTTCTAAAGCTACTTACTAAAATAGCATCTTTCCCAAAAAAAAATCTCAGAAATAAAATAAATACATTCCAACAGTGTACCCAATGAATCATTAATAAGTAATATACTGTATCAGCAAAATATATAGTTATTATTAATTTATTATCATTACACCCCATCACAATTCACATATGTTCTCACAGACTAACTGCTAGCAATCTCACTCCAGTCTCCAATTTTAAATAAAGCATCCAGGAAAGATAAGTTGATTCTACAGAGTTGTATATAACGAATGTAGTGACACTTTGAATTCCCTAATTTTCACAGAACAGAAATTCCCTCCAACACACGTCAATTCTTTGATCAATAGTCCATTACATAACATGTCCAAGTATGGCATCGACAAGAATATTTCACCAGCCTACACATCCTATGGTGTTTGTTTCTAGTAGAAGCATAGAAGCTGTGAACATAATTTTGGAATATAACAAATCTTAGAATGTCTCGATATTATATTAGAATATTGTAGTTTATCTCATACAATAGGATCAGTTCACATCTTGTATTATCTCCTAGGATTAGTTTCTATATCACATAGTTATTATTTTGATATGCTTCAGAATTTCTGAGTCTTGTACCTCTATAAAGGGGGGTTAGTGTTGAGTATTTTATATCAAGACACTATCACGTTTCTTATAACATAATCATAACTTCAACGTGATATCTAGAACCTGGTTTGATCCTTAAGTGATCTGTCCCGTCACTATTCCACCGCCGACTTTCAGAAAGGTTGGGAATGTAATAATAGATATATTAAAAATTCAATTAATTGAACCCTTTTGTTTTTCCCCTTTGTTTCAAAGGGTTACTGGTTACATATTTTCCAGTGTAATCTGCACTCTTGGCTTCCTCCCTTTGTTGGTTGCTACGTTTTCTTCCCTCACCCTAGCAGCTATAACTTCAGGCCACCATCACCACTGCCGGCCGCCACCGTGAACAAGTTTCACGAAAAATCCTCCACCATTAGATTTGTCTTGCTTTGATCTAAAAGTCCCTATAGCTCAAGTGGTGAAACACAAGGATGCTTCCATGTACTTAGGCCCTAGGTAATGGGTTCGAATCCTTGTTATGGAGCCCACTTCTTTTGTTCAATTGTAATCTCCCTTCGATTTTGTTTTTCTGGTTGCAAGTTGCTGTTTAGAACACAGTTATGCTTTGTTCATGTGTTTATATTTGACAAGGCTTTGCTCATAGTTGGGATTATCCGACAATGATTTTGGTTCGCTGTCCGCTTCTTCTGTAGACAGGTAAGCTTCGTGTTTCAGCTTCTTATCTAGACGGTTAAGACTTGGTAGCTAATGTCTTATGTGGTGGTTAAGCATATTTGCTTCTATTAAGTAGTAAAGGCTTGAGTTGTGGCTTTTGTTTAATGGTTCAGTGTTGCCTTTATGGTTCAGTGTTAGCCAAATGGTTAAGCAGCCTTGAGAAGTTGCTTGTTCTTGGTGATTGAATTTTGGAGAGTGTCGTGCTGACATTAGAATAAGATTGAAGGTCGAAAACTCCTAGCAACTAAGTACATCTGGATGTTGCTTCCACTGTTACATTTTCTCTTTCAAATGGTATATTTGTTACAAATGGTTTATCTCACAGGATCAGTATTACATCCAAGAATATCTTAGATAATCTCCTAGGATTAGTTTCCATATTATTTTGATATTCCTAATTTACCTATTTATTTAGGATAAGGAGTCTTGTATCCCTATACATAGGGACTAATGTTTAGTCTTCTGCATCAAGCTATATTAAGTTTATCATGCCATATTGTAACACAATCAAATTTCTTCTTATTTTATCTAAAATTCAACAACAAAAACAAAGATTTCCATTTCCCTAAAAGTGAAAAAAGATGGAAATACGGGCTTTGTGATTACCACTACCATGACTTGCAACATAGAAGAAGAAAATAAAACATCAACGACAGCCACCATTCAATACCTTTTACAGGATCAACTATATGAATCAAGTGACGACCTAAAGTCCTGTCATAAACTATTCTAATGATACTTTGTGAATCCAAATCTCCCTTAATGATTGTTCAATGATTGTTTAGTCTCTCTCGGCCTCTAAGTATTTCACTATTCCCCATTTGGTCTACCTTCCTAACAAATACATTTACAGGTCTTCTAAAAACGTCACCAATCCCTCAAGCTTGACACTTTACAATCTTTTCTACAGGTTTTCTAAAAAATATCAGGGAAGAAAACAAGTAACTCATCACAAAACTCTCCATTTTGGGGACAATGCTTACCATAGTCAGAGTACGCCAAAAGAGAGGATGAGAGAAGTAAAGGAGTCCAAACAGCAACCACAACCCACAATAATTAGAGAAGAAGATGAGGTGAACTACGGAGGAGGAAGAACAATGACAGCCCCAACTTCAAGTGCAACAACGCCAATAAAGAGTGCAAGAGTGAATCTGCAACTTTTATGTGTTTATTAAGACATCTCCGGGACATTTTACAGATTAAAGCACTAACCAAATCAATCAGCATGATAAGACAGATTAATAACACTCTAGCATTACCAGAATGCTGATAACCATTAACCACCACAATATTGAACTAATCGCAAGCTATTCAGGAATGCTAAAGTTATTAGAACAAAACACTCGGAAATTCGGCGCCTACAATTTTAGCTTCAATTCAAATAAAAAAGTTACCACATTACTCAATTGAAAATTTTCAGTTAACCACATTCTGCAAGAAAATAATTCAACATTCAATCATACGCCAACTAAGCTAAACCCTAACCTAATAGCAAGTCAAAATCTTCAAATTCGAAATAAACCCTAATGTATCATAAATTAGGAGAAATTAGGGTAAAACTGAACAAACCATAGGAAAAACAGAACGAAGCTAACCCTAGCGATTTTTCTCAGCAGGCAATGGACGATTGAATCCACCACGACGATTCATATACTGCCTCGGCTGCCTTTTGGTGACAGCTCTAACACCGCTGACGTCAGCACCGGGTACCGGTTTTCCCTTGGTGGAATCAAAACCAACAGGAATTCCCATCATCTTCATCATCTCGATCTCATCTTCGTTCACATCAACTTCTTCTCCATTCTCTTTCTGCTTTTGCTGCTGTTGTTCCTTCGCGATTCCGTCAACGAAGTCAGACACCACTTTCTTCGTCTCTTTGTGCTCTTTCGGCTCGTCATCGACGGAGTCACGCCGGTGACGCTTTCTAGGAGGGTCTGGGGAAGGTGTTCGGTGGTGGCGTCGACGGTGGGAGCGGTCGACGGGAGAACGGGAGCGAGAGGGACGAGAGCGTACACGGTCAGGTGAACGTGTACGGGATCTCTTGCTGCGTGCTCTGTCACGGTCACGGTCACGGTCTCTGTCACGATCACGATCTCTGTCACGGTCACGGTCACGGTTGCGATCACGATCGACGTCGCGGTCGTCTTTGTCTCGTCTTCGCTCTCTTTCTCTGTCGCGGTGGCGGTCACGGTCGCTCATGGTGGAAGATAGGGTTTAGAGTTCATGATTCAATTTGGTGCAAAACCCTTTAATAAACATCTTCGCTCCCTTGATTGTTTGGGAGTAATCAGCACAGGTATTAATATTGGGAAATTCTTCGATATTCATCTATAAAAGGTGGATAATACTACTCATGTTATGAGTTGGTCTAATCAAAACAATGTATTTAGATAACATTAAAAATAATAGAAAACAAACAAATAACTTTGATTGGTGCCAACTCAACATGGGTTGTGTTACCCACCTTTTATTGATGGGTACCAAGTTGTCACCATTCATATTAGGTTCATTTGGTTCAAAGGAGAGGAGGAGAAGAAATTTAATTAAAAAAATGTTTGGTTGGTAAGGGAGGAATTTTAAAATTAATTTATTGTTTTATCCTTAAATTTAATTAAATAGAGATAATAAAGTAACGAAACAATAACGATGTAATCGATAGTAACACGATGTAGACGATGGAATAATGAGTTACTTACTCACAATTCACATTAGAGGATGTCTGAAGCAGTGGTTGGCGACAACAAAATAGTAGTAGGGTTGGAAGAGTGGTTTTCACGGGTAACAAATAAGAGTGATGGATAACCTAATAATAAAAGTTGTTACAAACATAATATAACCTAATAATAATAAAAGTTGTTACTAGATAATATAACATAATAATAATAATTGTTACATGGATGATATAACCTAATAATAATAAATGTTTCCTTTAAAAAAATGTTTTTATAAGGATAATATTAAGATTTTAAATTAATCTAAAGATAATTTTGGCAGTGCAATAAAATTTGAAAGAGAAAATCTCTCCTCCCCTCCGAAAAACACCAATTTCATGGGAAGCAAAAAGTGGGTTTTGAATGCATTTTGCTCCCCTCCTCTCCCCTCTCGTCCCCTTCTAAAAATTGAACCAAACATGTCAAATTAAAAATATCTCCTCCCCTCCAACACTCTCGAACCAAACAAACCCTTAGTGGGACACTTTTTGTTAAAGAATTTCTTTTTCCATCCACCTTGAAAAAATTGACATTGTCGTTTTAATTGCGGTTGAACCATGACTAACTGTGTTTTATCATCAATTTGGATTATGAAATCCGACAAAATAATCACTTCAGGTTTTATAATACAAAAAAATTGATATTAAATCGACAATCAAAGCATATGAAGTGCCAAGACTTAGACTGAAAATGTTCACAATTTAACGATTATGACGACAAAAGAGCATCAAAACAACGACTGTTCTAAAGCAAAATAAAACACAAATCTTAAGCATGATGTGGCCGCGCCTAAACATCCGAGCGATTGAGAGCTCCATTGATGATAGTCATAGTAGAAACCCTTGACTTTGTTCTTAATCTAAGACCAACGAATAATTTTACCATATAAAAAATAGAGACATTAGAGCAATCATTTAGGTAAAAAATATTATGATTACGCTGCTTCCATATTGACCATAGACATGCCTACCAGGTTACTTAAAGACATCCCTTTACTCTTTCTCCATAAGAACCCAAATTTGTAAATTGATTCATGTGACAAAAGCTATTGTTTGTCAAAGCACAACTAATTCCTAACCAAGATAAAACATCCGACCACAATTTACGACATACCACAAATTCAAAAAAAAAATGTTTATACCATTTAATCATTTTAAAACCAGTCACACATAAAAGTGAAACAATATTTTGAACGCAGCGAATCATCAATAGTTGGGAGACGATCACTCAACAATCTCCAAACGAACAGTGAAACCTTTGATGGAACCATATTATTCAATGTAATTTTAAACATAGGGGAATTTGTTATTGAATCAAAATTAGAGATTGCCTCATAAGCTTCTTTAATCGAAAAAGTGTCATCGGAATTAAAATCACATAGTCATACATCCTCTAAATTACGCTACAAAGAAAAAGAAATGTTAGATTTCAATGTCTTACACTCCCCCACTAACTTCTCCTTCCATACAAATAAACCTCTCCTCTAAATCTACCCATACTCCATTACTACTAACCACATCCTTCGCGTAGACATTTTTCTCAGTCACTGAACTAAATAATCACTATGATGGACTCTTAAGAACCCCCCCCCCAACAAAGGTTCATACCAAACACAAATGGTACACTCATTTCCAATCTTCTTAGACACATTTTAAATAAACCACCTCCCTCCGCTTACCTCATCTCCCATTTCTACGCTATAAGCATCCCTCCATGCTTTTTTTTATACATTACACGATCAACATGCTGGCTCTTGATTTCCATAATTTTCGTTCTAACTAACATGTGTTTGAACTCTAATGGATGCAAAATGATAAATCTTTTTTAAGGCCATAAGTTATCTATATTCTCAAGGTTTGAACTTTGGTCGAGAAGCATACGAGTAGGGATGAGAATAGGTCAGACCGGTCTACAGGGGCCTACGACCTAGCCTACGACAGGTCAGGTCAGGCCAGGTTTTTTTCTTAAATAGAGAAGGCTTAGGCTTTTTTAGAAGCATATTTAGCTTAAAAGGCCAGGCCACAGGCCATTCAAAAAATCTCTTAAGCCTATTAGGCCGGCCTATTTAAGTAAATATGATTAATATTATTTATTATTATAATATATTTTGTACTTTGAATTAAAATATAAATTCGTTAGTAATTTAAGTTTATTAGTATACATTAATTTTTCGCATATACAAATGTATTATTATAAACTAAAATTGAAATATGATGCAATATATAGTTAAATTCCCTAAAAACTCATGTTGATTACTAAAAGAGAGTTTAATCTAATTGATCTATTAGTTCTTTAGTCTATTTAAACTTAGATCACATTGTTTATTTAAAGATGTTCATATGATATAGACTTTTAAACAGGCTAGCAGTGAAGTAGATAATGTAGTCACAAGAAAGGGGGGGTTTGAATTGTGACCCTTTTTAAAATCTAATCCTGTACTTAAAAAATACTTCTCAAGTTGATTCTTGGAAGAACAAAGTTAAACAGACTTCAGAACGTTCTGAAGTGTTAGTTGCAGAATAAGATATTTAAGTTAAGTGTTGTGTATGTAGTGTATGCAGTAGTGTAAAGAGTATAGGGAGAGAAGAAAGACACACAGAATTTTATAGTGGTTCACCCAATGTGGGCTAGTCCACTCCTCACAATCTTGTGAGAGTTTTCCACTATGATGCTTGAGATACCCTCTCAAATCCTGCACCTTACAATCTTGTTCACTTGGAACGGTTACAAACTGTATTCTCTAAGCCTCGGCAGGCTCTCAACTTTCTGTACTAAGTCACACCAGACTTTGTACGATGTTACTCAACCTAGACTTTAATACCCTTAAAACTAGATGAGATTTTCTCTTTTACAATAGATTTGATAATTGAAGAAGTGAGGTTAAGATGAAGACTTTCAGAAGAGAAGGGGGGAAAGTTTATCTTTGACAAGATAAAGAGAATTGATTTACACTTTAAGAGATAATTTGGAATCTCAGTGATGATCAATTTGAGATGCTAAAGCTTCAAACACTTTTCAAATGTTTTCTTGTATGCTTTGCAATTGTGTGTATAATGCTGAGCCTTTCACTTCTATTTATAGAGTTATTGGTCTCTTGTAACCGTTGGAGGGTGACCAATGGTCTAGTGCCATGTGTCCTGGGCCCCACTGATTTTTACTTGAAAATCTGGGTGAACATTCTGAATCTCAGAATGTTGCTGTGTTCTTGAGAATACTTCAGAATGTTGTTGCATTCTTGATGATCTTCATCTGGGTTCATCATGTATGAATGAAGGTATGAATTTCTGGATTGCTGATGGACTTTTGTTTATGCGTACAGTACATCAGAATGTTTCTGTGCCAAGAGCTTTGCAAATCTGTCTTGGATTGTGTGCAGGAGAGAGAAAACTGGAACTATCACTTCATGCCCATGCTTTAGGGGATTTTGCTGGTCTGTAACAGTACCAAATCCCTTAGGTGTCAAAATCTCATGGATTCTGACTTGAGATTGTAATCTTGCTTTTGCTTTACTTTTCCAACTACTTTACTGTTGCTGTCAGAATTAAAGCATGTGCTGTATTGAACATTCTGAACTTCAGAATATTCTTTTTGTTTCACTTAGGATGATTTGTAAGACTTCCATTTGATGTAATCAAATCCCAATAGTGAAACATTAATAAAGTGCAGTAATTTGAACATCTAGGATGATATTCCCTTTTGGAATATTCCTATTAATTCAATGTTCATAGTCTTAAATGAACATTGAATATCCTTTTTGACATTTATCTTGTAAATGCCTTTATTGCTTGATTGATCCATGCAAGTATGCTTTCCTGGACATTTATTCATGCCACGTGTGACTTGTATGTTCTTGAATCTCTGGGCTTGTTTAAAAGCAGCCTTATGACAAGCTTCAGAACTGTGAACAAGCTTCTGAACTGCATTTCAGCTTCTGAACTATGTTCAGCTTCTGAACAACATTGCTGCATCTGAACAGGGTTCCAGCTTCTGAACTGTGTTTCAGCTTCTGAACTGCATTTCAGCTTCTGAACTATGTTCAGCTTCTGAATTGTGTCCAACCTTCTGAACTATGTTCAGCTTCTGAACTATGTCCAACCTTCTGAACTCTTGTTCAACTTCTGAACTTTGACAAAGTTCTTTCTTCTTAATGATCTTTGATTCCTTGTATCTTGGTATGGTTCATATCTTGTTCCTGTCTTAATTTAACACTCAAGAACACAAGTTAAATACCAAGAGACTAATCAAAGTCCATTAATCCTTTAATCATTTAGGGTTTGTTATCTTTAAAATTAATATGAGAGGTTTAAGAGTTGAAAATTATTTTTATGCTCCCCCTCATTTTTATAATCCATGACATTGAGTTTTTAAGAGTTTTTGTTTAAAAGCTCCCCCTTACTTTTATAATTCATGGCATAATTAAGAGATGCAGATTTTTGAACCAAATGCATTTTACTTCATTAATCAATCATGCTCATTACATCATATATGGTTCAAAAACAAAAAAGCTTAACAAACAAAGGTGATCAGGCAAAAGTTGAAGTTTTAAGAACTCCAATAACTATTGATCACTGACTACTTGGGCCTAAAACATAAAGACTTAAAGACTTTAAAATCCTAAAGCTTCTCCCCCTTTTGTCAACAGCAAAAAAAAGTAGGGAGGGACGAGTAGAGGAAATTCAGGGAGTTGAGTCTCCAGAATCTGAGGAAGGCTCAGAATCAAAGATAGAGGGATCCTCAAACACTGGAGGTTCCATGGCTAAGCCAGGAGCAGCAACTTCAGAAGTCCATTTGGCTAGAACATAGGCAATCTTATGGGTTTTAGTTGCAACCCTAAGAGAACGTCTAGCAATTTTTTCAGCTTTGGATATTTTTGATGTGGGAGCTGAAGTGGGGGCATCTAAGTTTGTTTTTGAGTGACCTTCTTTTGAGACAAAGGTTTCAAGTGATGCAAACAGAGTAGGGATGTTTGGTAGTTGAGTGGTTGTTTTAAGTGTGGCTGGAGCAGGAGAAATATTTTGCGAAGTGTGAAGAGGAGAGATCAGAAATTTGTTGCAAATAGCTTCTGATTCCATGGTGGAGGTAGATTGATTCAGGAGTGGTGGTGGTGGTTGTTGAGCCAGATGTTGGATTTGTTCAATAGGCAGAGATCCTGAGGCTATATGAGCAGGGTCTGCAGAGACTTCACATAAGGAAGGAGTGGTATGATCAGGAAGAATGTTTCTTTCAACATTCTGAACTTCAGTTTCAGGCATTGTTTCAGAATTTCCTTTCTGAGAGTCCTCAAATACACCATCTTCTGAGTTGAACTCTTCCACATTGAGATCAAAACCAGCTTGATTTCCATCTGATTTTTTTAGTACCAGTTTCCAACTGGTCAGCATTGTCACTAAACATGTGGGTGACTAAGATTTCTGCAACATTGTGCAGGTCCTGATCCTCAGCAATCTTTTGTTCTCCTTCTTCAATCTGAGCTCCTTCTTCAGCATTTTCTCTATTGTCTTACTGAAGCTCTTCTTCAGTAACTGTGGCTGTCTCAGCATTCTCTTTGTTGAGAAGAGATTCATTATCCTGCTGGCTTTCCTCCTCAGCAATTTCTTGAGCTTCTTCAACATTCTGATCTTCTGCAACTTTTTGAGCTGCTTCCTTGGCAAGATCAGCAATCTCTTGGAGTGTTTCTTCAGCAGGGGTTTCATCTTCTTTTTGATTTTCTGTAGGATCTTCATCCATGAGATCTTCTTGAACCACATTGTTGACAGCTTCTACTTCTTCTTCCAGTGGAATATTTGAAGGGTTATTAACTTTCTCAACCTTTCTTTTCTTCTTTGCCTTTCCAATTTTCTGGTCTGGATGTCTTTTAACAGAACCAGATGTTTCAGATGCTGGAGGTGTGGGAAGATTGGAGGAAGTGATGTGCAACTGAGCTATAGTTTTTGCAGTGAATCTCATAAAGGTGTAATCACATTGTTCATCTTCAAGAGGTACCTTGTTTTCCTTGAGGATAAGAGTGATTGGCATTCCATAGACTAGGGCACTGGTTTGTTTGGGATTCATACATGAATCAATCATGTGTTGAAGGATAATGAAGCAAAGGTTTAACTTTTTCTTGTTGATGAGATGAAACATGATGCAGAGATCTGTATCACTCACAGCTTCATAGGTTCCTGACCTAGGAAGCAAAGTGTGGCGTACCATATTGTGAAGGATTTTGGGTAGGTCAGCAAGGTTTGTGGAGTTAAAAGGAAGGTTAGGTTTGGTGTACTCAAGTATGAGTTTGGCACAGTTTGTTCTAGCTTCAGAGAACCAAGAAGGAAAGAAAAGTTCATTACCTTCATTTGGGATTCTTAGAGCTTTTGAGAGGGAAGCTTGAGTGAGCTTGATCTTAATTCCTTTGACAGCTGTAGTGAGGGTCTTCTTTCCATCTTTGTCTTTGATTTCCATGGAGCTGTAGAATTCCCTTACCAAGTCTGGGTAGGTGAGTTCTTGAAGGGCTACAAAGCTTGTCCATCCTTGTGCATCAGTGTATTCACACAGGTTCCATCCCTTTTTCTTTAGATCAGCAAAATCAAAGTACTTAGCCGTGCTTATGGGTCTAGGTGCTTTTTCCTTTTTGGCTTTCAAAATGGAAGCTATCTTCCCAATGTCTTTTCCTTTTCCATGTTTTTTGGGAGGAGACACTTCTTCCTGCTTATCAGAGGGTATCTCTTCTTCAGATTGAGATTTTGATTGAGATTCTTTTTCAGATACAGAATCCTCTTCTTCTGGTTCAAAGGATTGTTTGGATGAAGTTTTAACCTTCCTCATGTATTGAGAAATGGTTGGTTCAGATTCTTCCTCTGAGTCTGAGAGAAGAATTGTGGAAGTAGAGAATTTCTTGGTTTTTCCAGTTCCAGAAATGATTCTTTGAGATCTTCTGGGATGTTGGGAAGTTGAAACAGATTTCTTAGGTTTAGACACAGGTTTTCTGGGTTTAGAAGGTTCAGCAGTGGAGATGATGATGTCAGGGAGAATGGTGCGCAGAGGTTGAGGTTCATCTGGGTATTGTGGTGGAGCAGAACGAGGAACAGGGGTTTGTTCTTGTTCATTGTTTCGAGAGGTTGTTTTTGTTCTGGCCATGGCAGTGTTTGCGAAGAGACAGAAGAATTTTTATGGTTTAGAAAGTGTTGGTCAGATGTGTGGAGATGAATGAGTTTGAGTGGAATGATGATTTGTTTATAAAGATAAACGTGTAGGAGAAGAGAGAGAGAAACTGATGATGGTGGTTTTATGGGAAAGGATGAAACTGAAAAGTAGTTTTTAAGAGAGAGAAAAGTAGCCGTTCAGGAGGAGAGAGGCTGATTTGATAGTTCTTTTTGTATGGAGGTTAATGGTTTTATCACATTAACTCCTATACAAGCATTTAATGCTGAGATATGGAGAGATTGTTGGAGAAAGATCAAAATCACTTATGAGAGTGACTTACTAACTTCAGGAAAAAATTGTTCTGAATATTCTGAGTTCAGAGTGCCATGCTGAACAGGGTGAATGTTCAGAGCCTGAATGAACATTTTGAACTTTGTTGAACATTCTGAAGTGAATCAGAATGAATCAAGGGGGTTTGTCCTAGGCCCTCAGTGATTCAGTTAATCAATCTTTATTGGGATTTTTTATAATTAGTAATTTTTCTTTGATAAAATTGAATCTATCCTCAACTAATGGTTTTGTGAAAATGTCAGCTGATTGATTTTCAGTATCAATGAATCTTAACTCAATGTCCTTTTTTTGAACATGATCACGTATGAAATGATGCTTAATTTCAATATGCTTAGACCTAGAATGTTGAATTGGATTTTTTGATAAATTAATTGCACTTGTGTTATCACAAAGAATTGGAGCATTGGAGTACCTTAGTGAGTAATCTTCCAACTGATTTCTGATCCACAAAACTTGAGAGCAACAACTGGCTGCAGATACATACTCAGCTTCTGTTGTAGAGAGTGCAATGGTATTTTGTTTTCTACAGGACCATCCAATCAGGGCTTGTCCTAAGAATTGGCAAGATCCACTTGTACTCTTTCTCTCAACTTTGTCTCCAGCATAATCAGCATCACAATAGGCTACAAGATCAAAACTACAGCCTTTTCTATACCAAAGACCAAGATCAGTAGTACCTACTAGGTATCTTAAGATCCTTTTTACAGCAGTTAGATGAGATTCTTTTGCACATGTTTGAAATCTAGCACATAATCCTACTGCAAACATTATGTCAGGTCTGCTAGCAGTTAAATAAAGCAATGATCCTATCATGCCTCTATATTCTTTTTCAGAGACTGATTTTCCATTTTCATCTCTATCCAAGCTAGATGATGGATGCATGGGAGTGACCATGATTTTTGCTTCATTCATTTTATATTTTTTAAGAATATCTTTGACATATTTTTCTTGATTTATGAAAATGCCATTTGGAAATTATTTGATTTGTAAACCAAGAAAGAAACCAAGTTCACCCATCATGCTCATTTCAAATTCACTTTGCATGAGATTTGAAAAGTCTTCACACATTTTCTCTTTGGTTGAACCAAAAATAATATCATCTACATAAACTTGAACTATGAGCAAATCTGTGTTCTGAGTTTTTCTAAATAGTGTGGTATCAATTTTTCCTCTAGAAAATCCATTGTTAATAAGAAATGTGCTAAGTCTTTCATACCAAGCTCTAGGGGCTTGCTTAAGACCATAAAGTGCTTTAGTGAGTTTGAAAACATGATTAGGTTTTTCTTTATTTATGAAGCCAGGAGGCTGACTCACATAAACTTCTTCATTTAAAAATCCATTTAAAAAGGCACTTTTGACATCCATTTGAAAAAGTTTGATGCTTTTATGTGCAGCATATGCAAGAAGGATTCTAATAGCTTCTAACCTTGCTACTGGTGCAAAGGTCTCATCATAATCAATACCTTCTTGTTGGTTGTATCCTTGAGCAACCAATCTTGCCTTATTTCTGACAACTTTGCCATCTTCATCAAGTTTATTTCTAAACACCCATCTTGTTCCAATGATTGTCTTCCCTTGATTATTTGGAACTAAGTCCCACAGTTTGTTTCTTTCAAACTGAGACAGTTCATCTTTCATGGCCTCAATCCATGAATCATCTACTATGGCTTCATTGATTGACTTGGGTTCCATTTGAGAGATCATAGCCATATTGTTCCCTTGGAAGGACATTCTGGTTCGTACACCATCAGTTGTGCTTCCAATGATTTGATCTACAGGATGATCTCCTACCATTCTCCAACTTCTAGGAGGGCTCTGTAGGGATGGGTCCTGAACATTCTGATCATCCTCTTTTTCTACAGAACTTACAGTGTTCTGGTTGTCAACATTCTGAAGTGTTTGATCTTCAGTATCTTCCTTTTCTTGGAGTTGAGAAGGTTCATCATATTCATCAAATATGACATGCATACTGACTTCAACTGTTTGGGTTTTTAGGTTGTACACTCTATAACCTTTGGATGTTGTAGAGTATCCCAAAAAGATAGCTTTATCTGATTTAGGATCAAACTTACCCAATTTTTCTTTTGTGTTCAGAATGTAACAATAGCAACCAAATATGTGAAAATAAGATATGCTAGGTTTGATGTTTTTCCATAATTCATATGGGGTTTTATTTAGAATGTTTCTTATTGAAACTCTATTCAAAATGTAACATGATGTATTGATGGCTTCTGCCCAAAAGTAATCTTCAACATTTGATTCATTCAACATAGTCCTAGCCATTTCTTGCAAGGTTCTATTTTTCCTTTCAACAACTCCATTTTGCTGTGGAGTTCTTGCACAAGAAAAATTATGTGTAATACCACATTCATCAAAGAATGTCTTGAAGGAAGCATTTTCAAATTCTCCTCCATGATCACTCCTCACAGATATGATATTAGAACCTTTTCATTTTGAATCTTTTTGCAAAAGTTTTGAAATGCTTCAAATGATTCATCTTTATGTTTTAAAAATAACACCCATGTAAATCTTGAGAAGTCATCAACAATAACAAATCCATATTTTTTGCCATTAAGACTTGCAGTTTGAACAGGACCAAAGAGATCAATGTGAAGAAGCTCTAAAGGTTTTTGAGTTGAAATATATTCAATTGTTTTAAAACTGCTTTTGACTTGTTTTCCTTTAATACAGGCTTCACAGATCTTGTCCTTTTCAAAGTTAATCTTTGGCCAACCTCTAACTAGATCAAGTTGAGAAAGTTTAGCAATAGTTTTCATACTGATGTGACCAGCTCTTTTGTGCCAAATCCACTTATCTTTTTCAAGAGACATAAAACATGATTCAGCTGGAATTTCATTTAAGTCCAAAACATATAAGTTCTTTTTCCTTGATCAAAAGAAAATTAATTTTTTAGAGGAGGCTTGTCTTATTTCACATATGTTGGGTTTAAAAATAACTTCAAAACCACTATCACATAATTGACTTATGCTAAGTAGATTGTGTTTCAACCCTTCTACAAACTGAACATTTTCTATTTTGGCAGAGTTAGTTTTACCTATTGTTCCTTTACCTCTGATTTTGCCTTTGTCATTGTTCCCAAATGTGACTAGTCCTCCATCTCTACTTTCAAAAGGTTAGAAAGCAGTTCCTATCTCCTGTCATGTGTCTTGAACAGCCACTGTCCAAGTACCATGGCTTTGTCTTTGCATTTTGAGAGGAGACCTACACTTGACATGAACAAAATCTTAGGTACCCATGTAATGTTTGGTCCTTGAGGGTTAGTCTTTCTAAGAGATCTCTTCTTATTGTAACATTCTGTTATTATATGACCAGATTTGTTACAGTAAGAGCATGTCTTCTTAGCCTTTTCAGCCTTTTGTGAACTTTCTGATCTATTGAGATGAGAACGTTCTGAACTAAGATTAATTAATCTATTTTTTTCAAAATGTTTTTTATGAAAACATGCTGAGTCAAGATGTCCTAGCTTGTTACAATATGAGCATTTTATCTTCATTTTTATTTCAGTTTCTCTTGGTATAAAAACAGTTTTAAGAAGATTTTTGTTTGGATCTTTGAATCCTAAGCCAGATTTTTCATTTGTTCCAGCTTGTGATCCCAGAATGTTTTGAAAGGTTTCTGTGGATTTTATGAAACGTGAGAGATCATTTTTTAATCCTTCAACTTCTGTTTTCAAAAGAATGTTTTCTTTTTGTACTTCAGAAGGTTTAGATAAAATTCCTTTTTGCCTTTTATTTAGCTCTCTTTGTTGTTCAGACATTTTAAAATGAGAGTCTTGCAAATTTTGTATGGTTCTTCTAGATTCATCATATTTTATTTGAAGTTTACCTTTTTCCTCTTTTAGTTCAGAAAGTTCTTTTATTAATGATTGACATTTGTTGGATAAAAAAATTGAATCATATATAAGACTGTCAATTTTTCTTTCAAGATCTTTTTGTAAAGAGTTAGGTTCATAGATAATTACCTCTTCTTCATCTTCTAATTTAGCCATCAAACTCAAGTTGGCTTCCTCATCTTCAGGTTCTGCTTCTTCTAGATCATCCCAGGTGATCATGGCTTTCTTTTTGAAGGGAGGTCTCCTTTGTTGTTTCTTGAGATCAGGACATTCATTTTTGTAATGTCCAAGCTTGTTGCATCCAAAACAGGTGACTTGACTTTTGTCAGTCTCAGTTTTGTTGGTGTTGGTGTTGGGAAACTTCTTTCTGATCTGATTTCTTCTCATCATCATTCTTTGAATTTTCTTGGAGATGAGTGCAAGTTCATCTTCAGCTTCCTCTTCCTGGACTCCTTCTATTTCATCTAGTTCTTCCACATCTTGAGTTGCTGATGATGTTTCTTGGGAGGCCTTCAAGGCAAGAGTTTTTACCTTTTTCACTGGTTTGTCTTCTTGAAGTATAACTTCATGAGCTCTCAGTGAACCAATGAGTTCCTCCAAGGTCAGAGAATTTAGATCTTTGGCCTGGGTAATAGCTGTGACCATAGGTCTCCATGTGCTTGGAAGACATCTTAATATTTTCCTGATTCTATCATGAGTGGAATATATCTTTCCAAGAGATCTCATTTCATTTACTATTGTTGTGAATCTAGCATACATTTCATCAATAGTTTCATTTTCACTCATTTCAAAGATTTCAAACTTTCTGACTCCAATGTCAATTCTAGTTTCTTTGACATGAGATGTACCTTCATGGTGTATTTTTAAAGTGTCCCATACTTCTTTAGCATTTTGGCATTCATCAACTCTTTCACTTTCTTCCATGGTTAGTGCACATGATAAAAATAATCTAGCTTTAGAGTTTAGTAATACCTTAGCTTTGTCATCTGTTGTCCATGCACTTTTTTCTTTTATGCCTCCTTCTTTGTTCATTGGAACATGATCTCCTTCAGAGATTACAGCCCACATGTCCGTATCTTGAGATCTAAGAAAAAGTTCCATCTTACCTTTCCAGAAGTAGTAGTTTGAGCCATCAAATAGTGGTGGTCTGTTTGCTGATCCTCCTTCTGTAATGTACTTAGCCTTTGACATACTTCTTCCTGAATCTTTTCTCTAACACTTGTGTAAGTGTTCAAACCCTTAGAGCTGTGCTCTGATGCCAATTGAAGTAGATAATGTAGTCACAAGAAAGGGGGGGTTTGAATTGTGACCCTTTTTAAAATCTAATCCTGTACTTAAAAAATACTTCTCAAGTTGATTCTTGGAAGAACAAAGTTAAAAAGACTTCAGAAAGTTCTGAAGTGTTAGTTGCAGAATAAGATATTTAAGTTAAGTGTTGTGTGTGTGTGTAGTGTATGCAGTAGTGTAAAGAGTATAGGGAGAGAAGAAAGACACACAGAATTTTATAGTGGTTCACCCAATGTGGGCTAGTCCACTCCTCACAATCTTGTGAGATTTTTCCACTATGATGCTTGAGATACCCTCTCAAATCCTGCACCTTACAATCTTGTTCACTTGGAACGGTTACAAACTGTATTCTCTAAGCCTCAGCAGGCTCTCAACTTTCTGTACTAAGTCACACCAGACTTTGTACGATGTTACTCAACCTAGACTTTAATACCCTTAAAACTAGATGAGATTTTCTCTTTTACAATAGATTTGATAATTGAAGAAGTGAGGTTAAGATGAAGACTTTCAGAAGAGAAGGGGGGAGAGTTTATCTTTGACAAGATAAAGAGAATTGATTTACACTTTAAGAGATAATTTGGAATCTCAGTGATGATCAATTTGAGATGTTAAAGCTTCAAACACTTTTCAAATGTTTTCTTGTATGCTTTGCAATTGTGTGTATAATGCTGAGCCTTTCACTTCTATTTATAGAGTTATTGGTCTCTTGTAACCGTTGGAGGGTGACCAATGGTCTAGTGCCATGTGTCCTGGGCCCCACTGATTTTTACTTGAAAATCTGGGTGAACATTCTGAATCTCAGAATGTTGCTGTGTTCTTGAGAATACTTCAGAATGTTGTTGCATTCTTGATGATCTTCATCTGGGTTCATCATGTATGAATGAAGGTATGAATTTCTGGATTGCTGATGGACTTTTGTTTATGCGTACAGTGCATCAGAATGTTTCTGTGCCAAGAGCTTTGCAAATCTGTCTTGGATTGTGTGCAGGAGAGAGGAAAGTGGAACTATCACTTCATGCCCATGCTTTAGGGGATTTTGTTGGTCTGTAACAGTACCAAATCCCTTAGGTGTCAAAATCTCATGGATTCTGACTTGAGATTGTAATCTTGCTTTTGCTTTACTTTTCCAACTACTTTACTGTTGCTGTCAGAATTAAAGCATGCGCTGTATTGAACATTCTGAACTTCAGAATATTCTTTTTGTTTCACTTAGGATGATTTGTAAGACTTCCATTTGATGTAATCAAATCCCAATAGTGAAACATTAATGAAGTGCAGTAATTTGAACATCTAGGATGATATTCCCTTTTGGAATATTCCTATTAATTCAATGTTCATAGTCTTAAATGAGCATTGAATATCCTTTTTGACATTTATCTTGTAAATGCCTTTATTGCTTGATTGATCCATGCAAGTATGCTTTCCTGGACATTTATTCATGCCACGTGTGACTTGTATGTTCTTGAATCTCTGGGCTTGTTTAAAAGCAGCCTTATGACAAGCTTCAGAACTGTGAACAAGCTTCTGAACTGCATTTCAGCTTCTGAACTATGTTCAGCTTCTGAACAACATTGCTGCATTTGAACAGGGTTCCAGCTTCTGAACTGTGTTTCAGCTTCTGAACTGTGTCCAACCTTCTGAACTATGTCCAGCTTCTGAACTATGTCCAACCTTCTGAACTCTTGTTCAACTTCTGAACTATGTCCAACCTTCTGAACTCTTGTTCAACTTCTGAACTTTGACAAAGTTCTTTCTTCTTAATGATCTTTGATTCCTTGTATCTTGGTATGATTCATATCTTGTTCCTGTCTTAATTTAACACTCAAGAACACAAGTTAAATACCAAGAGACTAATCAAAGTCCATTAATCCTTTAATCATTTAGGGTTTATTATCTTTAAAATTAATTAGGGATTTTGCCTCAACAAGCAGACCTTATCGGGCTTTCAGAAGGTCAGACTCAGGCCACAAAAGTAAGCTTATGATAAGTCGCAGGTCAGGCTTAGGCCTTAAAAAATTTGGCAGGTCTTGCAAAGCCTAGCTCGGCCTAACCTATTCCCACTGATGACATTTTGTCATCTTTGTTTTTTGTTAGTGTTTTCTTGACATTTTAGGATGAGTTTAAGGCAATAAAGGCTTCAGAAGCTGATAAATAGAAGAAAAGCAAGTCATTTCAGAAGTTGTAAATTGGGCCACGATTTCATAAATCGGGCCACGATGTGAATCCAAGTCTGAAGGGTGAGCCTGCGTCTGAAGGAAATCGGGCCACGATTCTGTACAATCGGGCGCCGATTTGAAGGCTGATTCAAGACCCTCCATTCGTGATTTTTCGGGCGCCGATTTGTGCATATCGGGCGCCGATTTTCCAGGCGCGTCTGTAACTAAATTTGAATTTCATTGAATCGGGCCACGATTTCAGTTCTTCGGGGCACGATTTTTGCTATGTCTATATAATGCAAACGCGTTTCTGGAAAAAGGGTTCACGATTTTGGAGACTTAAAGGCATATTTTGGAGCTGAAGCTTTGGAAACTCATAGCCAGTTATCAATACATGTATGAATCCTTTAATGCTTGTTAGTTATCTTGTACTTTAGCTATGAGTAACTAATCTCTTTGTGGTTGAGACTTAGATGAATCTGATGTAATCCTATGGGAATCCTAATTTGTTGAACTCCTTTGAATATCAATGAAAGTCTAGTTTTTATTCATATTACTTTGTGCTTAATGCTTTTTGTATGTTCATCATCGACTACTAGCCCTAGCTTTATGAATATGCAAATTGATCGTAGAGATTGAATGACCACTAACCCTGGCTTTTGACTCGAATCTAGGTAATAAGTTTAACCTAAGTAATTAAGCTAGAGATAGACAATTATTAGGTTATGACATAGGGATTAACGGACTGTTAAAACCTCCAACGGTTTCGAACTCGCTTAAGAGATTAAGGTGTTGTCACCTGCGGGGAGAATTCTAGGTCAAGAGATTGGGTGGAATTAATATGTTAATCTGTCGTTGAACTAGATATACATTGATTGAATTAGGAGTGCAAATTACTATAAGAGAACTTCAGAGGAGTCGAAAGTCTTAGCCATTTTTCTCTCTAAATTCTTAAAACCAATCGTTATTACTTTTTAATCAATTTATTTTACAAATCCAATTCAACTGCCTAGGGCAACCCTGAATTTAGTACATCCTAATTTATAACAATAATGCTTAGTCGAAATTAACAACGGTCCTCGTGGATACGAATTTTATTATTACTTCGATTGAATTTGGTACACTTGCCAAATATTCATCAAGTTTTTGGCGCCGTTGCCGGGGACTGTTGAATCATTTCAACAAGGCAATATTGTGATTATTTTGGATTTCTGCAATTTAATTTCTGTATTTTAAATTTTTGTACGAAAAAAAAAACTGAAAACAGTTGCATTATTTTGTATTGTGCAGTGCTACTAAGGTATTCATTTGTTGTTTATGCGAGGTAGAGTGCAGCCTGGAGAACTGTTGCACGATCCTGAGATCGAAAAGACCGCAAGAGCCAATCGGAGAGCTGTCCGGTTAGCTCGATCAGCTGACCCTAGTCCCAGAACACAATACACTGAACCTGCACCTATTGAAACTGAAACTGTTACTATGGGAGATCCCGGAGGTAATCCACCACCACCTCTGAGACCTATGATGGGAGACTATGGGTTGGCGGCCAACAGAGGACAACTGACCCATGTTTTTCAACCAGCCAACCCCGTAGCTTTTGACATTAAGACCTCTGTTCAACAAGGTCTGAAAGAAAACCAATATGAGGGGAGAGATGCTCAAAGCCCTCATGAACATTTAAGCCGATTCTATGAGACCTGTCAGTTTTGTGTACCACCAACCCACGTCACGGAGGATCAAAAGAAACTTAGATTGTTTGCCTTTACTCTCACCGGGAGGGCTAAAGATTGGTTGTTATCTATTCCGAGTGGAACTATCCAAACCTGGGATGAGCTGGAGCTGAAATTTCTTGTGAGATTTTTTCCCATGTCCAGATATTGGGAGAAAAGACATGAAATCACAAACTTTAAGCAGGGAGAAAATGAATCGTTGTATGACGCATGGGAAAGGTTTAAACTATTACTTAAGAGATGTCCTGCACATGACTTGAGCGAGAAAACTCAGATGAAAGTTTTTGAAATTCTGGCCAGGCAATACTTAAGAGATATCAGGTTCTGAACCAAAACAGGTTCTGAACAATGACTTAGCACAATTTAAAGCAGATAAATAGCAGAAATAAAAAGTGCAGGAAAGCTAAAGAACACACAAGGTTTGTTAACCCAGTTCGGAGTAAACACCTCCTACTCTGGGGGATACCAATCCAGGAAGGAATTCCACTATTGGAATTAACCCTTAAGACTCAGACACTGACTCCCAGTTCCTATCCCAAGCAATTAATCTCCACCTAGTCTTGAATTCTACCCAACACGTTGAGTATTAGAAAACCTCTAACTTCCTATTCAAGTAACTACAACCCAGCCACTTGAACTACCCTTAAACAAGAACACTCTGTTTTTCAGAAAACTTTAAAAACACAACTTCATTCGTACCTAGAGGCTTAGAATGAATTACAACTCAATCAAACACCTAAACCAACTCTAACAGAGTGGTGCACAATAAAGCTAAAAGCTTAAAATACTAAGACTCAATTCTCTGATCTTAAACTCTATCAATTCGTCCTTGAATAGCAGCAGCCCTCCTCTTTATATAGCCTTCAGTCTTGCAGCATAAATAACAAACTAATCTTCTGATTTGATTTGTTACTAAAATAAGATTGGTCCAATAATGTAACAAATAAAACTGTACTGAATCTTTTAAAGATTATAACAGGAAAATATGAATTTCATATCTTTGAACCAAATCTTCAATAAAATCTTCTCCAAATAAATCAACATTCTAGAAGCCATATGCGTGGATAAATCTTCAATAAATCTTGCAAAGATTCGCATAGAAAAACCTTGAAAATAACCAGCTTCTGATGAAGTCAACATAAGTCAACGCTGGCATCAGAACCTGAATTCAGCTTCTGAAGTGCTACAGTGCATTCAGCTTCTGATGACATTTTCAGCTTCTGAATGGCTTCAAAACACAAAACTTGCAACTGAAGAAATGTTTCAAATATGGAGATGCTTCTATTCAATACTTTGGTTTTGCCAAAACATGCAGCCAACACCAAAAGACACAACAATCTCCCCCTTTGGCAAATTTTTGGCTAAAACCATCCAAGTTCTTCAATCTCCCTTATAAACAACTCAGCAATGAAGAACTCCACAATAACATATCATAGCAAAAACATAAGCAGCGGACACAACTATGAATAACACAAACCAGCTTCAGTTCTACAAAACATCACAGCTACTCAAGCACACAGCCACCAACTTCTGATCACAACCATGGTATCAGAGCTACTGATCAACTTCTGATCATCACAAACACTCCCCCTTACTTCTGAATCTCCACAACACTCCCCCTGCAACTCAGCTTCTCACACAAACTCCCCCTCACTACTGAACAACAGAGAAACATGGTATCAGAGAAACATCAGAAGCACACTTCAGGATCACAAAAACACTCAGGATCAAAACAACCTTGTACTCCCCCTGAGACACATATTCCCCCTTGATCATATCTGGACATATAAAGCTTGGTATCAGAGCAAAACTAGTCACCTTCAGAATCAATACCACACTTTTTGAATAACACTGACAGCTGAACATCTGAAATGCAGCAATACATCTTCTAAATTTTGGTATCAGAGCCAACACATTACATAGGATTTTCTCCCCCTTTTTAGCCACAAAATTCTGACAAATCTCAGACTTCAAATAGGGAAGGAAAACTGCACAAACATCTTCAACTACTGTCCCAGTTTGAACATCAGACTTAGTATCAGAGACAGCATCACACTTAGCACTAACAAAGCTGGCAGGTACTCTATCTTCCTCACATCCAGTTTGCTTTAATTGCTAGAATTCTTCATATAAGCACACTCCTAACTTGCTTCTCAGATTCTCAAACTGTTTAGCATCCAAGGCTTTTGTGAATATGTCAGCAACTTGTTCTTCAGTAGCTACATGTTCCAGCTGAATGACTTTATCCTCCACAAGGTTTCTGATAAAGTGGTGTCTGATATCTATGTGTTTAGTTCTGCTGTGCTGAATAGGGTTCTTAGAGATATTAATAGCACTCAGATTGTCACAAAATAGGGTCATGGTTCCCTGTTCAATGTTGTATTCCTCCAGCATTTGTTTCATCCACACCAGTTGTGAGCAACTACTCCCAGCAGCAATGTACTCAGCTTCAGCAGTTGACAATGAAACACAATTTTGTTTCTTGCTGAACCAGGAAATTAAATTATTTCCTAGAAAGAAACATTCTCCTGAAGTGCTCTTCCTGTCATCAGCACTTCCAGCCCAGTCAGCATCACAAAATCCCATCAGTTCAGAACTTGAACTATGTGAATACATGATTCCATAGTCACTTGTACCATTCACATACTTCAGGATCCTTTTGACTTGTGCCAGATGACTCATCTTAGGATCAGCTTGGTATCTTGCACATACTCCAACAGCATAAGTGATATCAGGTCTGCTTGCAGTTAAATACAATAGGCTCCCTATCATGCTTCTGTACTGACTCTGATCAACTGATACTCCTTGTTCATCTTTGGTTAGCTTCAGATGAGTAGCAGCTGGTGTCTTCTTATGAGCAGCAGATTCCATACCAAACTTCTTCACTATGTTCTTGGCATACTTACTTTGAGAAATGAAGATTGTATCTTCCATTTGCTTAACTTGTAATCCAAGAAAGTAAGTCAGCTCTCCAACCAAACTCATTTCAAACTCTGATTGCATTTGCTGAACAAACAGTTTGACCATCTTCTGAGACATCCCTCCAAACACTATATCATCCACATAAATCTGAGCAATCATCAGACTCCCATTTTCATCTTTCACAAACAAAGTCTTATCAGAACCTCCTTTTCTGTAACCTTGAGCCACAAGAAACTGAGTCAGCCTGTCATACCATGCCCTTGGTGCTTGCTTCAATCCATATAAAGCCTTCTTCAACTTGAACACATGATCAGGAAACTTAGGATCCACAAAACCCTTAGGCTGTTCAACATATACCTCTTCTTGCAAATATCCATTCAGAAATGCACTCTTCACATCCATCTGGAATAGTTTGAACTTGAGAATACAGGATACACCCAACAGCAATCTTATGGATTCTAGTCTGGCCACAGGTGCAAATGTCTCATCAAAATCAAGTCCCTCAACTTGAGTATAGCCTTGAGCAACCAACCTTGCTTTGTTTCTGACCACAGTACCACTTTCATCTGTTTTATTCTTGAATATCCACTTAGTGCCAATCACATTCAACCCTTCAGGTCTTGGAACCAGATCCCATACTTCACTCCTTTTGAATTGATTCAACTCATCTTGCATTGCTTCAATCCAAAATTCATCAGTCAGGGCTTCCTTCACATTTTTGGGTTCAAACTTAGACACAAAACATGAATCAGTAGCAGCTGGTTCTGATCTCCTGGTTCTGACCCCTTGATCCAAACTCCCAATGATAAGCTCCTTAGGATGATCCTTCTGAATTCTAATAGATGGCCCTTTATTGGTAGAATTATGTTCTGGATGTACATCTGCTTCTTCAGACTCTGGATGAATTTCAGCTTCTGAAGTTTGTTCTTCTGATGGTTCAGACTCTGGAACAACTTCAGACTCACTTCTATCTTTCTCAGCAGTTAGATCATCAATTACCACATTAATGGACTCCATCACAACCTTGGTTCTGGAATTAAACACCCTGTAAGCTCTGCTGTTTACTGAATAACCCAGGAATATGCCCTCATCAGACTTAGGATCCAGTTTTCTTCTATTCTCTCTGTCAGCCAAAATGTAGCATCTGCTCCCAAAAACATGGAAATATTTCACAGTTGGCTTTCTCCCTTTCCACAATTCATACAGAGTTGATGTAGTACCCTTCTTCAAAGTAACTCTGTTATGAATATAACAAGCAGTGTTCATTGCTTCAGCCCAGAACATATATGGCAACTTCTTAGCATGCAGCATAACCCTTGCACATTCTGCTAATGTCCTATTCTTCCTCTCAACTACACCATTTTGCTGAGGTGTGATAGGTGCAGAGAACTCATGCTTTATACCTTTAGAGGCACAAAATTCTGAGAAGCTCTTGTTTTCAAATTCTTTGCCATGATCACTTCTGATTCTGACAATACCACAGTCTTTCTCTCTTTGTAATTGAGTACATAAGTCTTTAAACACTTCAAAAGTATCAGACTTCTCTCTAACAAAGTTGATCCATGTGTATCTTGAGTAGTCATCTACCATTACAAAAGCATACCTCTTGCCTCCAATACTCTCTACTTGCATAGGCCCCATCAAATCCATATGAACAAGTTCTAGTACTTTAGTAGTTACCTGGTGAACTAATCTGGGATGAGACTTTCTTGTTTGTTTTCCAATCTGACAATCACCACAAACACTGTCCTCATTGATCTTCAGATTAGGTACACCTCTGATAGCTTCAGTACTTAGGATTTTTTTCATGCCTTTCAGATGCAGATGTCCCAACTTCTGGTGCCAGAGTTTGACTTCCTCTTCTGAGCTCATAAGACAGGAAGTCAGGCTTCTCTCTTCTTCAGAAACCCATAAATAGCAGTTATCTTTGGATCTGCAGCCCCTCATCTGAATCTTATCTTTCTGATCAGTAACAATGCACTCTCGCTTGTTGAAATTAACCTTAAAGTCTTGATCACAAAGTTGACTAATGTTGATCAGATTAGAGGTTAAACCCTTCACTAATAGCACATCATTCAGTCTAGGTAAGCCTTCACAGTTTAAATCACCAATACCCAGGATCTCTCCTTTTGCTCCATCTCCAAATGTCACATAGCTTCTGGAATATTGTCTGATATTGCTAAGTAGCTTCCTTACACCAGTCATGTGCCTTGAACACCCACTATCAAAATACCAGTCCTCTTTTGAGGTGGCTCTTAATGAAGTATGAGCAATCAGGCCTACATTCTGAACCTTAGGTTTCCACACCTTCTGAACACCGTGTCTGGGTGCAGCAGGTTGCACACTTCTATATTGAAAGTGTTTAGGGTAACCATACAATTTAAAGCAGAATGGTTTGATATGCCCTTTCTTTCCACAATGATGACAGATCCATGTTTGATTCCTCCTCCTTCTGTTTCTGAAAAATTTCTGGGGTTGCTTCTGAGGTAGCATCTGAACATGCTTCTGACCTTGCATCTGAGGTTTCTTCTGAGCTTGCTTCTGAGCTGGCATCTGGACTTGTTTTTGAGGTCTCTTCTTTGATGTTCCAACCATAGAATCATGAGTTTGAGTAGCAGGAACAAAATTCATCTGTTTAGGAATCTGAGTCTGATCAACAAAACCTAAACCAGTTTTTCCTTGTTGCTGATTCCCCAAAATGTCCTCCAACTTATCAGTAGCAGAGTTCAACATCTTCACTTGCTTCTTCATTTGATCAAGTTGGGAGTTCAGTTGGTTCACTTCTTCTTTTAAATCTGAATTCTGCACTAACAGTTCACCTTTTTCAGCCTCCAGTTGAAGAATAGTCTCCTTCTGATCCAAAACTTGTTTGCAAACCTCAGCACTTCTGGCATACAGCTTCTTGTAGTTATCAGCTAGTTCATCATATAAGGTTTTAGTAGTGAAATTCTGGCCAGGCAATACTAAAGAGATACTAACAGGTTCTGATTAACACTGGTTCTGAACCTAACAGGTTCTGAACAGAACTTAGCACAATATAAAAGCAAATAATCAGCAGGAATATAAAGTGCAGGAAAGCTAAAAACACAAAGGTTTGTTAACCCAGTTCGGAGTAAACACCTCCTACTCTGGGGGATACCAATCCAGGAAGGAATTCCACTATAGGAATTAATCCTTATGACTCAAGACACTGACTCCCAGTTCCCAGCCTAAGCAATTAACTTCCTCCTAGTCTTGAATTATACCCAACACGTTGAATATTAGAGACCACTAACTTCCTAATCAAGTAACAAACCTGTTACTGAATCCCTTAACAAAAACTACTCTGTTTTGAAGAACAACTTCAATACATCTGACTTCACTCGTACCTACAGGCTTAGAGTGATTACAACTCAATCAAAACACCTAAACCAACTCAAAAGAGTGGTGCACAAATAAAGCTAAAAGCTTAAAAACTCTAAGACTCTTTTCTCTGAATTTTTCTCTCTAATTCGTGTCTTGAATAGCAGCAGCCCTCCTCTATTTATAGCCTTCAGTCTTGCAGAATAAAATAACAAACTAATCTTTCTGATTTGATTTGTTACTGAAATAAGATTGGTCCAATAATGTAACAAATAAAACTGTACTGAATCTTTTAAAGATTATAATAGGAAAATATGAATTTCATATCTTTGAACCAAATCTTCAATAAAATCTTCTCCAAATAAATCAACATTGTAGAAGCCATATGTGTGGATAAATCTTCAATAAATCTTGCAAAGATTCGCATAGAAACACCTTGAAAATAACCAGCTTCTGATGAAGTCAACATAAGTCAACGCTGGCATCAGAACCTGAATTCAGCTTCTGAAGTGCTACAGTGCATTCAGCTTCTGATGACATTTTCAGCTTCTGAATGGCTTCAAAACACAAAACTTGCAACTGAAGAAATGTTTCAAATATGGAGATGCTTCTATTCAATACTTTGGTTTTTGCCAAAACATGCAGCCAACACTTAAAGACTCAACAATCTCCCCCTTTGGCAAATTTTTGGCTAAAACCAACCAAGTTCTTCAATCTCCCTTAAAATCAACCCAGCAATGAAGAACTCCACACTGATCAATCATAACATAGTAATTAGCAGCGGATTCAGTTATGACTATCATGAGAAACACAAACCAGCTTCAGTTCATATCAGCTACTGAAGCACACATAACCTACTGATCAACTCCTGATCATCACAAATAAGGTATCAGAGCTACTCCACGGTATCAGAGCTACTGATCAACTCCTGAACAACATAAAACTCCCCCTGAAGCTTCACAAACAAACTCCCCTTTACTACCAAAAGGTATCAGAGCACACTTCAGGAGCTGAGCACAAATCTTCTTCAGGATCACTCTTCTTCAGGACCACTACACTTCAGGAATATAACAAACTTGTACTCCCCCTGAGACACATACTCCCCCTTAATGACATCTTGACAGCTCTTGTTATATTGGTTCTGAACTCTGAGCTTCACAAATAACTTCTGAACCACACTGAAAACTGAACATCTGAAATTTGAACTTCTGAGCAGCAACACTTTGCATAAGACTTTTGGTATCAGAGCCAACACATTACATAAGATTTTCTCCCCCTTTTTAGCCACAAAATTCTGACAAAACATAGTCTTCATATAGGGAATAAAATCAAAACAAGTAACACAGATCCTGGAAAAGCTATTAGATTCAGACACAGGATCACACTTAGCATAGGCACAACTGGCAGGTACTCTATCTTCCTCACATCCAGTTTGCAGTAATTGCTATAACTCTTCATGCAAACACACACCTAACTTGCTCCTTAAGTTTTCAAACTGCTTAGCATCCAAGGCCTTTGTGAAAATGTCAGCAACTTGTTCTTCAGTAGCTACATGTTCCAGCTGAATGACTTTATCCTCCACAAGGTTTCTGATAAAATGATGCCTGATGTCTATGTGTTTGGTTCTGCTATGCTGAATTGGATTCTTAGAGATGTTGATGGCACTCAAATTGTCACAAAACAATGTCATAACACCTTGTTTCATGTTGTACTCCTCCAGCATCTGTTTCATCCACACCAGTTGTGAACAACTACTCCCAGCAGCAATGTACTCAGCTTCAGCAGTTGACAATGACACACAGTTTTGCTTCTTGCTAAACCATGAAATTAAGTTATTTCCCAAAAAGAAACAACCTCCTGAGGTGCTCTTCCTATCATCAGCACTTCCAGCCCAGTCAGCATCACAATATCCCATCAGTTCAGAACTTGAACTATGTGAGTACATGATTCCATAGTCACTTGTGCTGTTCACATACTTCAGGATCCTTTTAACTTGTGTCAGATGACTCATCTTAGGATCAGCTTGATATCTTGCGCAAACTCCAACAGCATAAGTGATATCAGGTCTGCTTGCAGTTAAATACAATAAGCTCCCAATCATGCTTCTGTACTGACTTTGGTCTACTGAAACTCCATGTTCATCCTTAGTTAACTTCAGGTGAGTAGCAGCTGGTGTCCTCTTGTGAGCAGCAGATTCCATTCCAAACTTCTTCACTATGTTCTTGGCATACTTACTTTGAGAAATGAAGATTGTATCTTCCATTTGTTTGACTTGTAACCCAAGAAAGTAAGTCAGTTCACCAACTAAGCTCATTTCAAATTCTGACTGCATTTGCTGAACAAACAATTTGACCATCTTCTGAGACATCCCTCCAAACACTATGTCATCCACATAAATCTGAGCTATCATCAGACTCCCATTTTCATCTTTCACAAACAATGTCTTATCAGAACCTCCTTTTCTGTAACCTTGAGCCACAAGAAACTGAGTTAATCTTTCATACCATGCTCTTGGTGCTTGCTTCAATCCATATAAAGCCTTCTTTAACTTGTACACGTGTTCTGGAAACTTAGGATCCACAAAACCCTTAGGCTGTTCAACATACACTTCCTCTTGCAGATATCCATTCAAAAATGCACTCTTCACATCCATCTGAAACAATTTGAACTTGAGAATGCATGAAACTCCCAACAGTAGTCTTATGGACTCTAGTCTGGCCACAGGTGCAAAGGTCTCATCAAAATCAAGTCCCTCAACTTGAGTATAGCCTTGAGCAACCAACCTTGCCTTGTTTCTGACTACAGTACCACTTTCATCTGTTTTATTCTTGAATATCCACTTAGTGCCAATCACATTCAGTCCTTCTGGTCTTGGAACTAGATCCCACACTTCACTCCTTTTGAATTGATTCAACTCATCTTGCATTGCTTCAATCCAAAATTCATCAGTCAGGGCTTCTTTCACATTTTTGGGTTCAAACTTAGACACAAAACATGAATCAGTAGCAGCTGGTTCTGATCTCCTGGTCCTGACACCTTGATCTAAGCTTCCAATGATTAAGTCTTTAGGATGATCCTTCTGAACTCTAATTGATGGCCCTTTACCATTTGGAACTTGATCTGGTTGATCTTCTGCTTCTTCAGACTCTGAATGCTTTTCTGCTTCTGAAGTTTGTTCTTCTGAAGCTTCAGACTCTGGAACAACTTCAGGCTCACTTCTATCTTTCTCAGCAGTCAGATCATCAATTACCACATTAATGGATTCCATCACAACCTTGGTTCTTGAATTAAACACCCTGTAAGCTCTGCTGTTCACTGAATAACCCAAAAATATACCCTCATCAGACTTAGGATCCAGTTTTCTTCTATTTTCCCTGTCAGCCAAGATATAGCATCTGCTCCCAAAAACATGAAAATATTTGACTGTAGGCTTTCTCCCTTTCCACAATTCATACAGAGTTGATGCAGTACCCTTCTTCAGAGTGACTCTATTATGGATATAACATGCAGTGTTCATGGCTTCAGCCCAAAACATGTATGGCAACTTCTTAGCATGCAGCATAACTCGTGCACATTCTGCTAATGTCCTATTCTTCCTCTCCACTACACCATTTTGCTGAGGTGTGATAGGTGCAGAAAACTCATGCTTTATACCTTCAGAAGCACAAAATTCTGAGAAGCTCTTGTTTTCAAATTCTTTGCCATGATCACTTCTGATTCTGACAATACCACAGTCTTTTTCTCTTTGTAATTGAATGCACAGGTCTTTAAATACTTCAAAAGTATCAGACTTTTCTCTAACAAAACTGATCCATGTGTATCTTGAGTAGTCATCTACCATTACAAAAGCATACCTCTTGCCTCCAATACTCTCAACTTGCATAGGCCCCATCAAATCCATATGAACAAGTTCTAGTACTTTAGTAGTTACCTGGTGAACTAATCTGGGATGAGACTTTCTTGTTTGTTTTCCAATTTGACAATCACCGCAAACATTGTCCTCATTGATCTTCAGATTAGGCACACCTCTGATAGCTTCAGTACTTAGGATTTTCTTCATGCCTTTCAAGTGCAAATGTCCCAGTTTCTGGTGCCAGAGTTTGACTTCCTCTTCTGAGCTCATAAGACAAGAAGTCAGACTTCTTTCTTCTTCAGAAACCCATAAGTAACAATTGTCTTTGGATCTGCAGCCCCTCATTTGAATCTTGTCTTCCTGATCAGTAACAATACACTCCTGCTTGTTGAAATTAACCTTCAATTCTTGATCACAAAGTTGGCTGATACTGATCAGATTAGAGGTTAATCCTTCCACCAGTAGCACATCATTAAGTCTGGGCAAACCTTCTCTGTTCAAATCACCAATACCCAGAATCTGACCTTTTACACCATCTCCAAATGTCACATAACTTCTGGAGTATGATCTGATATTGCTCAGCAGCTTCTTCACACCAGTCATGTGCCTTGAACACCCACTATCAAAATACCAGTCTTCTTTTGAAGTAGCTCTCAATGAGGTATGAGCAATCAGGCCTACATTCTGAACTTTGGGCTTCCACACCTTCTGAACATTGTGACTGATAGTAGCTGGTTCAACTTTTCTATACTGAAAGTGTTCAGGATAGCCATAAAGTTTGAAGCAAAATGGTTTGATATGCCCTTTCTTTCCACAATGATGACAAATCCATGGATGATTTCTCCTCCTTCTGTTTCTGAAGAATTTCTGGGGTTGCTTCTGAGGCAGCATCTGAACTTGCTTCTGACCTTGCATCTGAGGTCTCTTCTGAGCTTGCTTCTGAGCTTGCATCTGGGATTGTTTCTGAGGTCTCATCTGAGATGTCCCAATCACAGGATTATCAGTTTTAGTGGCAGGAACAAATTCTTTAACACGAATCTTCTGTTTGGGATTCTGAGTCTGATCATCAAAGCCTAATCCAGTTTTTCCTTGTTGCTGAGCACCCAAAATTTCATCCAACACATTAGTAGCAGTATTCATCATTCTAACCTGCTTTTTCATATGTTCAAGTTGGGAATTTAACTGGTTCATTTCTTCTTTCAAATCTGAATTCTGCACAAGAAGTTCTCCTTTTTCAGCCTCCAGTTGAAAAATAGTCTCCTTCTGATCCAGAACTTGTTTGCAAACCTCAGCACTTCTGGTATACAGCTTCCTATAGTTGTCAGCTAGTTCATCATATGAGGTTTTAGCAGCTTCAGTCACAGATGAGGCTTCAGACTCTGAGTCAGACTCTGAAAAAGTCTCAGACTCTAAAACAGCTTCCTTCTTCAAGATATCTCCTGACCTCACTACCAGACCAGTATCACACATATCAGATTCACTAACATCATCATCTTCAGAACCATCATCAGACCATGCAACAGCTAGGCTCTTCTTTTGTTTCTTGAGGAAAGTAGGACATTCAGATTTGATGTGTCCATAACCCTCACATTCATAGCACTGCACACCTTTAGCTTGATTACTTTTCTCCTCAGACTTGATCTTCTTCTCATCAGTTTGTTGCTTTTTATTGAATCTAAAATTCTGACCTTTGGCTTTGACTTTTTTGTTAACATTCTTCAGAATCTTGTTGAATTGTTTTCCCAGCAACACTAGAGCTTCTGATAAGTCATTATCCTCCTCATCAGACTCAGGTTGATCATCAGCTCCTGAATTAACTGCAAATGCTATTCCTTTCCCTTTCTTATCAGGCTGTTTGCAGAATGCAGTCTCAAAATTGAGCAAAGACCCAATCAGTTCCTCAAGCTTCATAGTGGTGATATCATGAGCCTCTTCAATTGCTGTAACCTTCATGTCAAACCTTCTGGGCAGGGACCTGAGGATTTTTCTCACTAGCTTCTCATCTGACATTTTCTCCCCAAGAGAATCAAAGGAATTAGCCATATCAAGTACATTCATATAGAAATCCTGGATATTCTCATCTTCCTTCATCTTCAGATTCTCAAACTTAGTAGTCAGCAGCTGCAATCTGGACATCTTCACCTTAGAAGTTCCTTCATGAGTGGTTTTCAGAATTTCCCAAGCATCCTTAGCCACAGTACATTGTTTGATAAGTCTGAACATATTCTGATCAACACCATTAAAGATAGCATTCAAAGCTTTTGAATTTCCCAGAGACAAGTCATCTTCAGCTTTGGTCCATTCCTCCTCAGGCTTCAGAACCTCAGTCTTGTTACCATCTTTGTCTGTATACACAGGATGATCCCAGCCTTTGATCACAGCCTTCCAAGTTCTGCTGTCAATGGATTTTAGGAATGCACACATCCTTGATTTCCAGTACTCATAATTTGTGCCATCAAGTAGGGGTGGTCTGTTGACATAGCCTCCTTCTCTGTCCATGCTTGCCAGAAATTAAGTCCTCTGGATCTCACCCAAATTACAGGCAGGGTGCCTGCTCTGATGCCAATTGAAATTCTGGCCAGGCAATACTAAAGAGATACTAACAGGTTCTGATTAACACTGGTTCTGAACCTAACAGGTTCTGAACAGAACTTAGCACAATATAAAAGCAAATAATCAGCAGGAATATAAAGTGCAGGAAAGCTAAAAACACAAAGGTTTGTTAACCCAGTTCGGAGTAAACACCTCCTACTCTGGGGGATACCAATCCAGGAAGGAATTCCACTATAGGAATTAATCCTTATGACTCAAGACACTGACTCCCAGTTCCCAGCCTAAGCAATTAACTTCCTCCTAGTCTTGAATTATACCCAACACGTTGAATATTAGAGACCACTAACTTCCTAATCAAGTAACAAACCTGTTACTGAATCCCTTAACAAAAACTACTCTGTTTTGAAGAACAACTTCAATACATCTGACTTCACTCGTACCTACAGGCTTAGAGTGATTACAACTCAATCAAAACACCTAAACCAACTCAAAAGAGTGGTGCACAAATAAAGCTAAAAGCTTAAAAACTCTAAGACTCTTTTCTCTGAATTTTTCTCTCTAATTCGTGTCTTGAATAGCAGCAGCCCTCCTCTATTTATAGCCTTCAGTCTTGCAGAATAAAATAACAAACTAATCTTTCTGATTTGATTTGTTACTGAAATAAGATTGGTCCAATAATGTAACAAATAAAACTGTACTGAATCTTTTAAAGATTATAATAGGAAAATATGAATTTCATATCTTTGAACCAAATCTTCAATAAAATCTTCTCCAAATAAATCAACATTGTAGAAGCCATATGTGTGGATAAATCTTCAATAAATCTTGCAAAGATTCGCATAGAAACACCTTGAAAATAACCAGCTTCTGATGAAGTCAACATAAGTCAACGCTGGCATCAGAACCTGAATTCAGCTTCTGAAGTGCTACAGTGCATTCAGCTTCTGATGACATTTTCAGCTTCTGAATGGCTTCAAAACACAAAACTTGCAACTGAAGAAATGTTTCAAATATGGAGATGCTTCTATTCAATACTTTGGTTTTTGCCAAAACATGCAGCCAACACTTAAAGACTCAACAAGTAGCTTCAGACACATATGAGGCTTCAGACTCTGAGTCAGACTCTGAAAAGGTCTCAGACTCTAAAACAGGTTCCTTCTTCAAGATAGCCCTGACCTTACAACCAGACCAGTATCACACATATCAGATTCACTAACATCATCATCTTCAGAACCATCATCAGACCATGCAACAGCTAGGCTCTTCTTCTGCTTCTTAAGAAAAGTAGGACATTCAGATTTGATATGCCCATAGCCCTCACACTCATAGCACTGCACACCTTTGGCTTGGTTGCTTTTCTCCTCAGTCTTGGTCTTCTTCTCATCAGTTTGTTGCTTTTTGTTATTGAATCTGAAATTCTGACCTTTGGCTTTGGCTTTTCTGTTAACATTCTTCAGAATCTTGTTGAATTGTTTTCCCAGCAACACTAGAGCTTCTGATAAGTCATCCTCCTCAGAATCTTGTTGATCATCAACTTCAGTATTCACAGTAAAAGCTATACCTTTCCCTTTCTTATCAGGCTGTTTGCAGAAGGCAGTCTCAAAGTTGAGCAATGACCCAATCAGTTCTTCAAGCTTCATGGCAGAAATATCATGAGCCTCCTCAATTGCAGTTACCTTCATGTCAAACCTTCTGGGCAGGGACCTGAGGATTTTTCTCACCAACTTCTCATCAGACATCTTCTCCCCAAGTGAATCAAAAGAATTTGCCATGTCCAGCACATTCATGTAAAAATCCTGAATGGATTCATCCTCCTTCATCTTCAGGTTCTCAAATTTGGTGGTCAGCAGCTGCAATCTGGACATCTTCACTTTAGAGGTTCCTTCATGAGTTGTCTTCAAAATTTCCCAGGCCTCCTTAGCAACAGTACACTGTTTGATAAGTCTGAACATGTTCTGATCAACACCATTAAAGATAGCATTCAAAGCTTTTGAATTTCCTAGTGACAGATCATCTTCAGCTTTGGTCCATTCCTCCTCAGGCTTCAGAACCTCAGTCTTGTTACCATCTTTATCTGTATACACAGGATGATCCCAGCCTTTAATCACAGCTTTCCAGGTCCTGCTGTCAACAGACTTTAGAAAAGCACACATCCTTGACTTCCAATACTCATAGTTTGTGCCATCTAGTAGGGGTGGTCTATTGACATATCCTCCTTCTCTATCCATGCTTACCAGAAATTAAGTCCTCTGGATCTCACCCAAAATACAGGCAGGGTGCCTGCTCTGATGCCAATTGAAATTCTGGCCAGGCAATACTTAAGAGATATCAGGTTCTGAACCAAAACAGGTTCTGAACAATGACTTAGCACAATTTAAAGCAGATAAATAGCAGAAATAAAAAGTGCAGGAAAGCTAAAGAACACACAAGGTTTGTTAAACCAGTTCGGAGTAAACACCTCCTACTCTGGGGGATACCAATCCAGGAAGGAATTCCACTATTGGAATTAACCCTTAAGACTCAGACACTGACTCCCAGTTCCTATCCCAAGCAATTAATCTCCACCTAGTCTTGAATTCTACCCAACACGTTGAGTATTAGAAAACCTCTAACTTCCTATTCAAGTAACTACAACCCAGCCACTTGAACTACCCTTAAACAAGAACACTCTGTTTTTCAGAAAACTTTAAAAACACAACTTCATTCGTACCTAGAGGCTTAGAATGAATTACAACTCAATCAAACACCTAAACCAACTCTAACAGAGTGGTGCACAATAAAGCTAAAAGCTTAAAATACTAAGACTCAATTCTCTGATCTTAAACTCTATCAATTCGTCCTTGAATAGCAGCAGCCCTCCTCTTTATATAGCCTTCAGTCTTGCAGCATAAATAACAAACTAATCTTCTGATTTGATTTGTTACTAAAATAAGATTGGTCCAATAATGTAACAAATAAAACTGTACTGAATCTTTTAAAGATTATAACAGGAAAATATGAATTTCATATCTTTGAACCAAATCTTCAATAAAATCTTCTCCAAATAAATCAACATTCTAGAAGCCATATGCGTGGATAAATCTTCAATAAATCTTGCAAAGATTCGCATAGAAAAACCTTGAAAATAACCAGCTTCTGATGAAGTCAACATAAGTCAACGCTGGCATCAGAACCTGAATTCAGCTTCTGAAGTGCTACAGTGCATTCAGCTTCTGATGACATTTTCAGCTTCTGAATGGCTTCAAAACACAAAACTTGCAACTGAAGAAATGTTTCAAATATGGAGATGCTTCTATTCAATACTTTGGTTTTGCCAAAACATGCAGCCAACACCAAAAGACTCAACAGTTTTCACGGAGGGATTGAAACCTAACCATAGGGTGTTGTTAGATGCCTCAGCTGGGGGGAGTATGAGAATGAAAACTGACCTTGAAGTCCAGACCCTTATAGAGAACATGGCCCAAAATGACTACCATGCTGAAACTGAAAAGGGGAAAAGAGGAGTGTTTGAGGTGAGTGAAAACAGTGTCGTTCTAGCAAACCAGACCCTGATGACCAAACAGATGGAGGCTCTAACCAAACAAGTTCAAGCACTTGCTATGGGTCAATTACAAGCTCAGCAAGCTCAAGTCCAACAAATTCAACAAGCAGCCGCTCTCAAATGTGATTTTTGTGGTGAAGGACATGCGAACGGGGAGTGTGTACCTGAAGGAGTGAGTGAAGAAGTTAACTACATGGGAAATTTTCAAAAAGGGAACCCTTATTCTAACACCTATAACCCAGGATGGGCACAACACCCCAACCTCAAATACTCAAACAACAATACCTTGAACCCTCTTCTACCTAATCCCCAACCTCAACAACAAAGGAAGCCATCAGCATTTGAGGAAGCGATGACCAGTTTCATCAAGTTTACCCAAACTAACCTTCAGGAGATCAAGGCGAATCAGGAAACTGTCCAAAGAAACAATGAGGCTTCGTTGAAGAGTCTTGAGAATCAAATTGGTCAGCTTGCGAAACAAATCGCTAATCAAACAAATGGCGGATTTTCTGGAAATACACAAGATAACCCAAAGAATGAAAGTTGCAAGGCAATTGAGTTGAGAAGTAAAAAAATCTTGTTACCAGTAGCTCCAAAAAGTGCTAAACATGGTGTAGTTGAAAATATTGAGGAGGAAGAGGTGTTGGTTGAACTAAAAGAAGGTGGAGTTGAAAATGAAAAGGAAGAAAAAAATTCAGAGGGAGAAAAAAGTGAAAAAAATTCAGAGGGAGAAAAAAGTGAGAAGTTGATTGATGTAGACTCTATTGTTACGAGGACAAAGAATCAAATTTTAAAGGAGGGAGACAAGAAGCAGGAGATACCATCTTATGTCAAATTGATGAAAAAGAAGGAGAAGCAAGAAGGACAGTTCAAGAAGTTTATGGAGTTGTTTAGCCAATTACAAGTGAACATTCCATTCAGTGAAGCTCTTGATCAGATGTCGGTATATGCTAAATTTATGAAGGACCTGTTAACGGGACGAAGGAAGCCTAGAGATGGTGAAAATATTGCTTTATCTGAAAATTGTAGTGTCATCCTTCAAAAGAAACTTCCTCCTAAGCTAAAGGATCCTGGTGCTTTTACAATCCCTTGTATTATTGGGAAGGTGAGTATCGGTAGGGCGTTGTGTGATTTGGGGGCTAGCGTGAATTTGATGCCTCTTTCCATGATGAAAAATTTGGGATGTGGGGAGCCAAAGCCAACCAAGATGACTCTCACTTTAGCAGATCGATCTGTCTCTTATCCGTATGGTGTGTTGGAAGATGTGCTAGTGAAAGTTAATGATCTGTTGTTCCCAGCGGATTTTGTTATTCTAGACATGGAGGAAGATGACGAGACCCCTTTGTTGTTAGGGAGACCATTTTTAGCAACAGGGAGAGCCCTTATTGATGTGGAGATGGGGGAATTGATATTGCGTTTTCAAGATGAGCAAGTGGTGTTCAACATTTTTGAGGCGATGAGACATAGAAATGAAAATCCTCAATGTTACCGAGTTGATGTAGTAGATGAGATAGTGGAAGAAACTACATTCGAAGAATTTCCAACCCAACCGTTGGAGAGAGTCATCGTGAATTCAATTGGATGTTGTGACAAAGACAGTGATAATGCAGTTGAAGAATGTGTTAGGCAGCTTGATGCCTCTAGACATGAACTTGAACCGTCTAAGTTTGAAAAGTTGAATGTCTTTGATATTCATGAGGGACTTCACGCAAAGACCACCAAAGAAAAGGAGGTTACCACACCACACATGCCTGAATTGAAAGAACTTCCATCTCACCTTAAATATGTGTTCTTAAGTCAAGATGCATCCCAACCTGCGATAATCAGTAGCTCGTTGAGTACCTTGGAGGAAGAGAAGCTTATGAGAATGCTGCGAGAGAACAAAAAAGCTTTGGGATGGAGCATTGCGGATTTGAAGGGTATTAGTCCAGCTTATTGTATGCATAAGATTCACCTTGAAGCTGAATTCAAACCAGTAGTGCAACCCCAACGAAGGCTAAACCCAACGATGAAAGAGGTTGTAAAGAAGGAAGTTCTACAGCTATTAGATGCGGGCATGATCTATCCTATCTCTGACAGTACTTGGGTGAGTCCCGTTCATGTCGTCCCGAAAAAAGGAGGAATGACAGTGGTTGCAAACACTAAGAATGAGTTAATTCCTACTCGAACTGTTACCGGGTGGAGGATGTGCATAGACTACCGGAGGTTAAATCAAGCAACAAGGAAGGACCACTTTCCTTTGCCTTTCATGGACCAGATGTTGGAAAGGTTGGCCGGACAGGCCTTCTATTGTTTTTTGGATGGGTATTCAGGGTATAACCAGATAGCTGTGGCCCCGGAAGATCAAGAAAAGACGGCATTTACGTGTCCATTTGGGGTGTTTGCTTATAGGAGAATGCCATTTGAGCTGTGTAATGCGCCGGCGACATTTCAAAGGTGTATGCTCTCCATTTTCTCTGACATGATAGAGAAAAACATCGAGGTATTCATGGACGACTTTTCGGTGTTCGGTAAGTCTTTTAATCAATGTTTGTCCCACCTCGATGATGCCCTTAAAAGGTGTACCGAAACTAACCTGATTTTAAATTGGGAAAAATGCCATTTTATGGTAACTGAAGGTATAGTTTTGGGACACAAAATAAGTGGTAAAGGCATTGAGGTGGACCAAGCAAAAATTGAGGTCATAGAAAAACTACCCCCTCCTGTGAATGTCAAAGGGGTAAGGAGTTTCTTGGGGCATGCTGGTTTTTATCGGCGTTTTATCAAAGATTTTTCAAAAATTGCTAAGCCCCTTTGCAACCTTTTAGTTAAGGAAAATGATTTCTATTTTGACTCTGAATGTTTGAATTCTTTTTCTTTGATTAAAAACAAGTTGGTGACTGCACCCGTGATCATTGCTCCAAACTGGGATATCCTTTTTGAATTAATGTGTGATGCAAGTGATTACGCGGATGGAGCAGTCTTAGGCCAACGAAAAGAGAAATTTTTCCATGCAATTTACTATGCAAGTAAAGTTCTGAATGAAAATCAAATTAACTACTCCACAACTGAAAAGGAACTGCTTGCTGTAATTTTTGCTTTGGAAAAATTTCAGTCTTATCTAATTGGGTCCCAAGTCATTGTTTTCACAGATCATGCAGCCTTAAAATATCTATTGACTAAGGGGGACTCGAAACCCAGATTATTGAGATGGATCTTGTTGCTACAAGAATTCGATCTTGAAATCAGGGACAAGAAAGGAGTCGAAAATGTGGTAGCAGATCACCTCTCTAGATTAGAAAACAGGGAAGTGACAGAAAAAGAAAAGGCTATTGTAGCATAATTCCCGGATGAGAAGTTGTTTGTGGTGGTAGAGAGGCCATGGTTTGCTGATACGGCTAATTTTAAGGCCGGGAACGTGGTCCCAGATCATATGGATTGGCAACAAAAGAAGAGGTTCTTCAAGGAAGCCAATCACTACCTTTGGGATGACCCCTTCTTGTTTAAGGTAAGCACTGATGGTTTGATTAGACGTTGTGTTGCAGGTGACGAAATAAAAAGCATCATGTGGCACTGCCATAGCTCAGCTTATGGAGGCCATCACAGTGGTGAAAGGACCGCAGCAAAGGTGCTACTGAGTGGCTTTTGGTGGCCAACTCTGTTTAAAGATTGCCACAAGTTTGTCAGGCATTGCGACAAATGTCAGCGGACAGGTAACATCACCAAGAGGAATGAAATGCCCCTCAATGGTATTCTTGAGGTTGAACCTTTTAATTGTTGGGGCATTGATTTCATGGGGACCATTCCCATCCTCTTATTCCAATCTCTATATCCTGGTGTGTGTTGACTATGTTACTAAATGGGTGGAAGTTGTTGCCTGTGTTGCTAATGATGCCCATACTGTTGTTTCTTTTTTAAAGAAAAATATTTTTCCTAGGTTTGGGACCCCTAGAGTTCTGATCAATGATGGGGGGAAGCACTTCTGCAATAAATATTTAGAAAGTGTGCTTGCAAAATTTGATGTCAAGCATAAGGTTGCTACCCCGTATCACCCTCAGACTAGTGGGCAGGTTGAGGTCTCAACCAGGCAACTTAAGCAAATTCTGGAAAAGACTGTAGCATCCTCTAGGAAAGATTGGTCTAAGAAGTTAGATGATGCGTTGTGGGTGTATATGACTGTGTTTAAGACGCACTTAGGCTTGTCGCCTTATCAGTTGGTTTATGGAAAAGCGTGCCATCTCCCAGTTGAGTTGGAGCACAAAGCGTTCTGGGCTATAAAATTTCTTAATTTTGATCAAACGCTAGCTGGTAGGAAGAGGCTTTTAAAATTGAACGAGTTAGAGGAAATGAGGTTACAAGCCTATGAAAATGTTGTGATTTATAAGGAGAGGACTAAGAGGTATCATGATAAAGGTCTGGTGAGGAGAGAGTTTAACATTGGTCAGTCTGTGTTACTTTTCAATTCCAGGTTGAAGCTTTTTCCTGGGAAGCTCAAATCAAAGTGGTCTGGTCCTTTTGTGATACAAAGCATATCTCCGTATGGAGCAGTAGAGCTGGTTAAGCCCGGAGAGGTTGAAACCTTTAAGGTCAATGCCCAAAGACTAAAGCCATATCTGGGAGGAGAGCTACCGAAAGTAAGGGTAGCAATGGTGTTGAATGACCCTTGAGGGTCATCTGAAGTCAAGCTAGTGACGGTAAAGAAGCGCTGAGTGGGAGGCAACCCACTGTTTGAGTCAGGTATAATTTTCTTGTTCATTCTCATTTAAAAAAAAACAAAAGAGAGTGCAAAAACTCAACATCGGGGGCCGATGTACTAGAATCGTGGCCCGATTTTGAGGTAAAAAAATTGTCTCTGAATCGTAAAACTTCGGGCGCCGATTTCAACAAATCGTGGCCCGATTTTACGAAAGCTGGAAACTCAAAATCGGGGGCCGATGTTCTAGAATCGTGGCCCGATTTTGAGGTAAAAAAATTGCCTCTGAATCGTAAAACTTCGGGCGCCGATTTCAACAAATCGTGGCCCGATTTTACGAAAGTTTGAAAATTTTTAACCGTTACAAAACAAATCGGCGCCCGATTTGTACAAATCGTGGCCCGAATTTGAGCAGTTTTTGAACTTTTGCCCGTTACAGACGAAATCGGCGCCCGATTGTATGAAATCGTGGCCCAATTTTGGTTTTTCTATAAATATGGAGCGAAGGGCTCAGTGTTTTAACTTCCATTTCACATACTGTTACTCTGCCAAATTTTTACCAGAGCCACAAAAGCACCAAATCACTTCATCTTCCACCTTTCCTTAGCATCTTCACAAACTTCAACCACCCAAAACCAATCCTATACCATTCCCCCATTCAAAAGAGTTCATCACCTTCCTTTACAAAAAGCTTACCCTCACTTCCCAATTTTCAATACCCTTCATCAAATTCTGTCACAAATGGCACCCAAGACTTCCAAGAACACCAACTTAGCCGCAAACAAGAGAAGAAGAGGAAAGGAACCTGCGGGAACCTCCACTGACCTTCCACCAACTCAGCCACTCACCCAACCACCACCCTACATATGGTTCATATCTGAGACGGCAGAGGAAAGATACCACAAAATCAGGGAGTATGAGTTCACAAAAGAAAGAGGTTTTGATTTTCAAAATTTGACAACTTATCCTATTTTTGAGTCAATGATGTTGATCAAAAGCAAGTATATTTTTATATCGATTCCACAGGGATTATCGCGATATCATAAACCGTTCAACGTCGATTATCATTTTAAGTTAGGGTTTCATCTTTTTGTTTACTAACACTACTCGACTTTAAAAAACATTATAAATAAACCGTAGAGTAATAGGGCATAAAAAGTGTTAGGATTAAAGTACGTCAATCAAACGTCGATTGTATTCGATTGATCATAAATATGGATTCTAGCTTTTCTTATATAAGACATTATCACGTATCATTCGACAATGTCATTCGTGTCCAAATGACGTCGTGAGATCGATCGTATCGTTTAATCGACGATTTCTCAATCTATTAAACGATTCGAAAGCTTTACGTTCCGACACTTTGTGTAATTATCAAAACCAAATCCCATGTCTAGAATTTCTTATTTTGATAGAATATTATTCTAAACTAGATTCAAAAGTATTTTTCAATATCATTTAAATCAAATATAAGAATGGAAAACAAGAACAAATTCAATGATATATAAAAGGCTAGAATCATATATTTAAAATATCAATAGGTTACAACTAAGAGTGATTGATTACCTAATAATCCCAACAAAGGAGATTAGTTGTTCATTCTCATGACAACAGTACAAAAGTAGAAAGGAAGATGGAGATCAAATGTTAAGACTTGATTTCTCAAAGTTGCTTAGTTCAATCTTCACTTGAATCACTTTTGCTCAATGAAGTTTGCCTCTCTTTAGCCCTATTCTCTTTCTGGAAGTTAAAAATCTTAAGCTCTAAAAGTTATGAAAACTGATAATCAGCTGATAATACAGAAAAAATGAGCTAAAAAGCTTTTATACTCTGAGTTTTTGTACGCTCGCTACAAGCGACGAGCCTGTCGCTGTAGCAACGGCAGACTTCTTGGCCAATGAGGAAGCTCCACGTCAGCATATAGCATTAAACCACCCTTGGTCGCTATAGCGACGAGATCTGTCGCTATAGCGATGGAATCTTCAAATCTTCCTGCCTAAGGTCGCTTGAAGCGACCGGTCCAGCGCTTGTAGCGATGAACTTCCATTTTCCCTGCCTAGGCTCGCTTGTAGCGAGGCATCCTGCGCTTGTAGCGATGAGGCTCTGATTTTCCCTGCCTACGCTCGCTTGTAGCGATGAAGCTTGCGCTTGTAGCGATGAGGCTAAAACAAAACTTCATATTTCTTTGCTCAATTCAGGTCCAAGCATGAAATTCCTGCATAATTAGATGGGGGTAAGACCTAGGATCACAAATTTGACATTTAACCAAAAATATGAGCTTATCCTAAGATAACTTGCAAAACAAGTAACCTAAGTGCCTTAAAATATATCAAAAGATAACTACTTTTAAGCACTTATCAGTCAACAATCAGAAGAAGAGGGTGGGAAAATCTGGTCAGAATGGTGACGAAGACAAGCAATAAGAATCTGGCGTTGGAATTCTTTGCCAACGCCTTTGATCAGAAGGAGCAAGACTAGGTGTCCAGAGTAAGAGGAAAGCTTATTGAGTACAGGCCGTGTGACATAAATCGTGTTTTGGGGATAACAGCAACTGAGGAATGTGACGTGGTGCGTAGAAGGGATCTTAGGAACTGGCCCGATACTCGTGCACAGTGGGACGAATTGTTGTTTGGTTTAATGCGAGAAGGTACAGGATGGAAAGGGCTGACAGTTAAGCCACAGAGGATCAATACCGCAGATTTGTTACCGGAGTACAAAGCATGGGCTTCTTTTATTTTATCCACCATTGAGCTCACCTCCAGTTCGGCTGAGATGATAACTTTGAGGGTTTTTATTCTGCTGTCTTTAATTTCTGATGGGGAGATCGATGTAGGAAGGTTGTTGTCAGTCAGTTTGAAGAATACTGTGTCGTCAAAGAAAACCACTTTGGGACACAGTTGCTTGATTAATCTGTTGTGTCAGGATGTGGAGGTCCCAATTGAGCCGTCTGATATTTACATCAAGTCGCAGGGGCCGATTAACGACTCAGCAATGCTGTTGTATGAGAAATTGCAGTCAGATTTTGAGAGAGGAAGGAGGCAGCAAGGAGGTCACAGTGAGCAGCAGACTGAGCAGCCACAAATGATGGAAGAGGACCCAGCACCTCAGATGCCTCAACAACAATCTCTTCCTCCTTATTTCAGTGAGTACATGTACAGTATGGCAAATTGGGCTCAAGATATCTCGTCTGAGATAAGGTTTCCGCCACCGTTCTTTCCACAACCATTCCTCCAGGCAGCAGAGCAGCATCGACAGGGTCCTCTGTGGACAAATGCTTTTGAGAGATTTGATAATGAGGAAGCCATGGAGAACTACTTTGCGGAAGAAAGGCAAAGGGCAGCTGAGAGGGAACAGCGCATTCGAGTGGAATACCACAGAGTCAGAGACGAAGAGGCTGAGCATACTCATTCGATGTTTCAGGACCTGAGCCAGTTTCCACCGTCGGGACCCGGAGGATTTCAGTGACTTGGACAGCTTGTTTAGTCCTATGTCTTTCTCGTTTTCATTTTCTGCTTCTTGTTTTACTTGATTCAGTGTAATTTTGAACTCTCTTGTTTTTTGCTTCTGTTATTCACTGTTGTAGAGTCGAACTCGAATTATGTCCTGTTTGTGGTGTGTCCCCATAATTTGTAATGCATCTGCACTTGTTTTTTTTATCAATGAATTAACTTGTTTTGAATTTTACCAGTTAGTAACAAAGATTTCATCACTGGGTTGTCAAAAGTTCAATGGAGGTGGTTGCTTGCATGAAATCTCAAAGGGAAGTGTACGGCAAGGATGGATGCTTAGGTAGCCACAACTTCCAGAAACCTCAGCTTGTAAGGTTAAGCCTAAATTTATTTTTCAATTTTTTACAAATGAGTGTTCCGTGCAGACGCTATTGCTAGGACTTGTGATTTTTCTTTGTTATTAATTGGTTATATTGTGTACACACTAAGGCAAATTGCTTGTACCTTGGGCCTTTGAAGCCAACCTGCGTTTATATTGAATTATCCTTTGTTTAAGCCAAGTTGAGCCATTAGGTCAGATCCCTTTGTTTCGGTGACATACCACATTACAAGCCTAGAGACCATAAGAATATTCACCCAATGTATATTGGAGTTAGGCATTGTTTATGTGTTCTATCATGAAAAAGTTCAAGTTTGGGGTTGCTCATGGAACTAGCAACCATTTAAGTTTGGGGTAAGGGTACTAGAGAACAAGAAGATCACTTTGTCACTTTGTGTCTTATATAAAAAAAAATGTGTGAAAAAGAGAAGCATGCAAATTAAGCTGTTCTGCAGCTCAAAAAAAAAACTCAAGAAAAGTGCTTCAAGACATAAGTTGATCGGTATTTTTTTTTGTAAGATGCAATTCTCTAGTCCCTTAAGGTTAATTGGTGTGTGTATTGTTGTGTAAACCAGTAGGAAGATGCTTAAATCCATTATTGTTGAAAACCTACTTTCCAAATGATCCCACCTGTAACCTAAGCCCCATTATAACCCAAAGAAGTCCTTAAAAGTGTGTGCATAATATTGACTTTGATTGATGCTTAGAAACTTTTCAAGTTTTGGTAATATAACAGTTCTGCATGTCGACTGTGTGAACCTTGTAAATTTTCAATACTGTTGCGTGAAGTTGTGGAATGGGAGTGTTACCAAGCAAGTTAGCCAATCAATTGCTAACTAAGGCGATGAACTTTTGACATGACCATTGGTGAAGTAAGTGTTGTTTTACTGTTATTGTTCATTTTAAGTTGGTTCCTTGAGGACAAGTAACGGTGCAAGTTTGGGGTTGTGATGACATTTTGTCATCTTTGTTTTTTGTTAATGTTTTCTTGACATTTTAGGATGAGTTCAAGGCAATAAAGGCTTCAGAAGCTGATAAATAGAAGAAAAGCAAGTCATTTCAGAAGTTGTAAATCGGGCCACGATTTCATAAATCGGGCCACGATGTGAATCCAAGTCTGAAGGGTGAGCGTGCGTCTGAAGGAAATCGGGCCACGATTCTGTACAATCGGGCGCCGATTTGAAGGCTGATTCAAGACCCACCATTCGTGATTTTTCGGGCGCCGATTTGTGCATATCGGGCGCCGATTTTCCAGGCGCGTCTGTAACTAAATTTGAATTTCATTGAATCGGGCCACGATTTTAGTTCTTCGGGGCACGATTTTTGCTATGTCTATATAATGCAAACACGTTTCTGGAAAAAGGGTTCACGATTTTGGAGACTTAAAGGCATATTTTGGAGCTGAAGCTTTGGAAACTCATAGCCAGTTATCAATACATGTATGAATCCTTTAATTCTTGTTAGTTATCTTGTACTTTAGCTATGAGTAACTAATCTCTTTGTGGTTGAGACTTAGATGAATCTGATGTAATCCTATGGGAATCCTAATTTGTTGAACTCCTTTGAATATCAATGAAAGTCTAGTTTTTATTCATATTACTTTGTGCTTAATGCTTTTTGTATGTTCATCATCGACTACTAGCCCTAGCTTTATGAATTTGCAAATTGATCGTAGAGATTGAATGACCACTAACCCTGGCTTTTGACTCGAATCTAGGTAATAAGTTTAACCTAAGTAATTAAGCTAGAGATAGACAATTATTAGGTTATGACATAGGGATTAACGGACTGTTAAAACCTCCAACGGTTTCGAACTCGCTTAAGAGATTAAGGTGTTGTCACATGCGGGGAGAATTCTAGGTCAAGAGATTGGGTGGAATTAATATGTTAATCTGTCGTTGAACTAGATATACATTGATTGAATTAGGAGTGCAAATTACTATAAGAGAACTTCAGAGGAGTCGAAAGTCTTAGCCATTTTTCTCTCTAAATTCTTAAAACCAATCGTTATTACTTTTTAATCAATTTATTTTACAAATCCAATTCAACTGCCTAGGGCAACCCTGAATTAGTACATCCTAATTTATAACAATAATGCTTAGTCGAAATTAACAACGGTCCTCGTGGATACGAATTTTATTATTACTTCGATTGAATTTGGTACACTTGCCAAATATTCATCACTCATCCCTACATACGAGGCCCTCATCTTAATTAATGAAATCGGACAAGCATTTATAACTGATATGTCATATTAAATATTTATAATTAAACTGAATCTTTTTAAGCTTTTTTTTTTCTCCAACATTTGAAGACATAAAGTCCAAGTTTAGACCGCTTGATACTTAGACCAGACCTGTCTCAAAATGAGCAAACGTGTCCCAAAGTTAGTTCCAACACTAGTATCAAACAAAAGTGGTCCAATGCTTAACTTAATAACAACGTTAACAATGGTATGCTTAAATGGGTACCTGCCATTGGGGGCCATGTATGTTCCAACACTAATGGATGAAAAATGATAAATCTTTTTTAAGGCTATAAATTATCTATAAGTTTGAACTTTGATCATCAAAGATATATGAAATTCTCATTTAAACTAGTCGAGCTGGGCAAATATTTGTAACTAATGTGTCATATATTATATATTAATAATTAGATTAAATCTTTTTACGTGTTTTTTTTGCCCAATATTTTGAAGCATAAAGTTTGAGTTGTTTGACCTCTTGACCAGGGGCGGATGAGAATAGGTTGGGTCGACTTAGATGGGCCTACGACAGGTTAGACCAGACTTTTTTCATAATAAATTCGTTAGTAAATTTAAACTTTATTAGTATACATTAATTTTTTGCATATAAGTCAGACTTGGCCTTGCAAAAGCTAGCTTATTCCCACCCTGAACTTTAGAAAATTGCACCAACATCCTTATATATTTGAATTCTGCACACCCTGAATTTTTTATTTTGCACCTTTAGCCCAAAGAGTTTACATTTAAACCTCAAAGTACCTATCAGTCAGCTATCACCTCATTTACTACTTCTTTCTGACATATATTTCAGGGGTGGACAACGGTCGGACTCGGACGGTTTTCGGCCTGAAATCGTCAATCCGAACAATACCGTGGGTGGAGGAACTCAGCCCATTCCCGTCCGTAGGTGTCTCCGGTTAGGTCGGTTAACGGTTTAATCGGTGTCGGTTTTGGTGGGTGGATTCAAACGGTTATTGAATCATTCCAAAGTTAGAACTTTAAAGGGAAAAAAAATCCAAAACAAAACTGAAACACTGTCAAACCCAGAAAAATCACAACAACAAACACTTCTTTTATTCTTGATTCTTACAACTATTGCTTTGTAATGGTAAAGATGGGGAGCGCTTGTGAGAGACGATGGAAGGTTGAAATAGACAAGGTGAAGAGAAGAAGAACAAGAGGAGATTGAGAATTAGAGATGTATTGGATTGTAGAGTTTTCAGAGAGGACCTCTAGTGAGAAGAAATGAAAGTAGAAGATCTTATGAGTTTTAATAGTTAATAAATGAAAGGTCAAGTAAAGGTCTTCTGTCTTGGAAAGACAAGTGCATGTTATAGTACTGTGAAGTGTGTGAACGGTGTGAAGTTGAAGTGTGTGAACGGTGTGAAGTGTGTACGCAAGCAACTGTGGGCCTGTGGCAACTGTGGATGTGAAGTTTAACTGGGTCGGTCGGTATTGGCTTTCGATGGGCCAGTGATTTCAAACCGAACCGACCCAAACATATCCAGCCCAAACCAGTTTTATAAACCACCATGACCCGGTTTAACCGAATAACCCGACCGAATCGGTTCGGGCTAAACGGTTCGGGCAGTTTGGACCGGTTTGTTTCTTTTTTGTCCAGCCCTAATATATTTCCTATTATTTAATTTTCTGTGCCCATGACATGACAATTGGGGACTGGGGAGTCGAACCCACGTTGCTTAAGTTGGAAAAAGTTGCCTTAACCACTGAACTAAATTGATCATGTCGTATTGGAATCACAAATACTAGTATAATACTCCCTCCGTCCCAAATTGTATGTCGCTTTGGGAAAAAAAAATTGTCCCAAATTATATGTCGCTTTACAATACCAATGAAACATTAATGTTATTTTTCCTATTATATCCTTAACTATTTATTACTCTATATTTTTTCAGTTCTTTAATTTATCTTTCTCATACCATTTATTAAGAACAATTTTGTAAAACAACTCATAATATCTCTTTCTCACACAAAATTAATTATATTTCTTAATACGTGTGAAATACCCAAAACGTCATACAATTTGGGACGGAGGGAGTATATAGTATGAAATAAATTGTTTTTTCCTTCCTTCAATACATACTACGCATATAATCACTAAGGACATATTATTAACAATGATCTTTATCTTATAAATTTTAATTCAAGGTATTAAATATTAAAATTCATAATGTCAAAAATATCATCAACAAATAAAAAAAAATTACTTAACAAGATGAAAAATGATAAAATTATAGGTTTAGTAGTTTAAATAAACGGCAAAACAATAATAATAAATTAATATACTTAAACTTGTTATCTTTCTCATGGTCTTATATAGTGTAACAAAAAACAATATAGTTTTTAATTTTATTTAAATATTATAATATATTTTAATTACATTAAAAATTCTTCACCCCTGACCCAAGGTTTTGTATTTGACCCGACCCTTCTTAAAATGAACAAACTTTTGTCTCAAAATAAGTTCCAACACTAACCGATAAAGGACCGAATCTGAAATAAAAATCAAACGTAAAGGATTATAGACATAATTTTGCCTTAAAATAATTCTTGTAAAAAAAATTGAAATAAAAAATTAATAGCTTATTCATTTTGTTCTCTCCGACTCCACATAACCCTCGTTGTCGTTGACGGGATCAAGAAATACTCCTACTACTACTAGATACTTTATAAAGGAGCTTGACTGATTAGTTATTTTCCAATTTTTCATTTTTGGGGCGTCTAAACTTTTTGTTCCTTTGTGATTGATTAAAATAGATGAAATGCATACACAATAGTAACAAGAAGTTATGTGAAGCTCGTGAAGAAAAAGCAAACTAAATTAATATAGCAATATCTCTAGTTATGAGCATGGCTTGCTTTGCTTGCATATCCAATTTGAATTTTCATTGAAGACTGTTCTTGTGGTCTTAGCTGAGCAACTTTAATGGCTAAAGGTGACCACACAGGCATGTTTGCATAATTAGTTGGCTAGAAAGGGACTCTGTCTCTTCCAACTTCCCAGATTATGGTGGAACAAGAACATGCCCCATTGATTCTGCTGCATGGCTTGCATGTAGTGGTCCTGTAAGTATAGTTGTGGTACTGTGCTTCGTGGCATCGTGCACACATACTAAAAGTTCATGTGTTGAAGCTCGTGACTCTGTTTATTTCAAATTAAATATGACCGATAATTTCAGTACAAATAATTTCTAAATAAACTATATTCAAAAAGTGATACACAGATAATATTTTTAGTATTATCATTTAATTTCTACTACGTTTAAACCGATATTTGTTTCTATGCAACATTAGTCTTGTGATATTTTAATTTAATTTCAGATAACAATTTCGTCATTTATCTTTTATTCACGTCATTTTGATCAAATTTTAAATTTATGATATTATTTTGATATGATCTCTTAATGTTAAAATCTATGGTCATTCCCTCATATTTCATATGGATTTTAGTTTTGATGTTTGAAAATTTATATACAAATGGATCAAAAGGACAAAAATGACATAAAAAAGATAAAAAAAACAAAATCATTATCTAAAACTTGCGGAAAGACAGATGTTCGGTCTTTTTATTGCGCTGAAACATGTAAATAAAAACAAAATCTAATTTTTGATTTAGATTAAAATATAAATATAGATATATGTGACTTTCAAATTGTAACAAACTCAACGAAACATGTTTATCTTTTTAATGACACCAACAACATAATATCAACAACATACCATTTTTATAGGAAAAGCTGTTTAAATGTATAATTAAAATAATAAAAAACCTACCCAAAATCTCACATCCTCTTTATATATAATATAGATTAAGTTAAAAGACAACATGTGTAATTTTACTTTGTTTCTACCAACTTTATCATGTTAAGCAAGATTGAAATATTTCCTAACTTGAGATATGAACCGTCCAATTGAGATTAGATGCTCATGAATCTTCTCCATCGTGTGATTGCATACACTCTGACCATAGAGAATCCCGAGTCCTCAATCATGACATGTGAAATAGAGACACATTTATAACCCTTAAGTCATAGTGAAAAGAGTGACCAGCTATTACTCCGTCAGTCTCTTATTATAAGAGTAGTTTACAAAAATCATGTGTATTAAAAAAAATTGTTGGAGTAATAAAGTTGTCACAAATGTGTGTGACTATTACTAGATTACCCTTAATTAAATATATATTTAATGTTAACTTTTCATATACCAAGACAAATTTGTAGTATTAATAAGGGGTATATTTGGAAAAAAGAGGAATCAATGCATCTAGGAATTTATATATGCTCTTATATTTAGGAACAAATTTTTTTGTAAACTACTCCTATAAAAAGGGACGGAGGGAGTACTTACTTCTAGAATTTTTTTTTTTTGGAAATGTTAACCAGTGCCTCCGGGACACTAGTTAAGGACTTTAAATGGTACTACCTCCGTTCCTTTTTAACTGTCACTTTTTAATATTTTACACAAAACAAAACAATCAATAAATGTTACTACTTTTAATACAATAATTTATACTTTTACTATAATGACCTTATTCATTTAATATCTCATTTCATATATTTCTCTCTCCGCAATAAATAACTAAGGGTAATATTGGTAAAACAACATTTAATATTGCATTGAACTTTGAAAGTGACAGTTAAATAGAAACAAAAAATTTCTTCAAAAGAGACACTTAAAAAGGAACGGAGGGAGTAACTTTTTATGAAAGTTTGTGTAATAAAGTGCATTGGAAATTAAAATCTTTGACTTTTTAAAGAATAATTACTTAATTTAAGAATGCTTAAAGAGTGTCCTGGGAACACTCGTTAATATGACCTTTTTTTTTACGCGACTTCTTGTGGCAGATTTGTAGGGTAATTGTATGCATGGAGTATAACAAGTTATACAATCATTATCCAAGTAGATTAACAAGTTATAATCATTATCCAATTGTAAACTATAATTTATAAGCTTGTTTGTTTTAGGCTAAAGTGTACTTTTGACCCCTTAAGTTTTAAAATGTTGCGATTTTGGCCCCCTATTAAAAAAAATAAAAAATTTGTCCCCCAAGAATTTGTTCCTTTACAATAGTAGTCCTTTTGGTCAATTTTGACCTAGTCAACGTCCATGTGGCAGGCTACATGCCACATGTGTAATTACTAAATTAAAAAAGCCACATAATCATTTTCTTAATTAAATAAATAGAAAAATAAATTAAAAAAAATCAGAAAAAATACAAAATTAAAAGGAAAGAAAAAGGAAGAGGTTCGAATTCCAATGCTTCTTCTCCTTCTCCTTCATCTTCAATTCACAGCAACTTCATCTTCTTCTCATTCTTCACCCAATTCTAAAACCACTATTCACATTCAATCACAACCAGAACAACCCTCTTCAACCAATGTACTAGAAATTCAAAACCCTAAAAAATCACCCTTTCTCCCCTTTTACACACCAAGTCCAGCTCACAATTTATTCTCCGGCAAAACTCCGGTGACACCAAGAACTCCGAGGAGATTCTTCCGACCACCGTCGTAGGCGAGGCACATTAGGTCACTGCTAGCTCGCCGTCATGGCTCTGTAAAGCCAAACGGTGCAGCTAGTATATTAGAAGGAAGTGAAGGTGAAGCTGCTGCTCCTCTTGATAAGAATTTCGGGTTTTCGAAGCATTTTGGTAGTAATTAGTATCAGCTTGGTGAAGAAGTTGGTAGAGGACATTTTGGTTATACTTGTTCTGTTGTTGTTAAGGTTAATTATAAGGGTGAGATTAAGGGTCATCGTGTTGCTGTTAAGGTTATTCAGAAAGTTAAGGTTTGTTTCATGATTTGTTTTATAAAAATTGTTTAATTTACGTTGAAATGAAATTGCCTATGTTGATTTTGTTTGGTTTTTGAATTGTATATGACTACAACTATTGCTATTGAGGATGTTAGAAGGGAAGTGAAGATCTTGAGAGCTTTCAGAATTCCAGCAGATGCTTCTTCTCCTTCTCCTTTTTCTTTCCTTTTAATTTTTAATTTTTTTCTTATTTTTTTATTTTTAATTTCTTTTTCCACTTATTTAATTAAGAAAATGATCATGGGCCCTTTTTTTTTAATTAAGTAGTTACACATCTGCCACATGGGCGTTGACTAGGTCAAAATTTGTCAAAAAAACTACTATTGCAAATGAGCAAATTTTTTGGGGGTCAAATTTTTCATTTTTTTTAATAGATGGCCAAAAGTACACTTTAGTCTTTGTTTTATGGTCTTGCTAAACAAAGCTATAGTGGATGAAATCAGCTTTTGTTTGTTTGTTTTTTAGTGCTACATCTTTCTTTGGAGGTGGCGTTTAACCTGGGAAAGGAGACTTTTTTCCCACCATGGGAAAGTCCCTTTACCCAGGACAGCTGTCAGTTTTGAACTGATAAAAAAAAATTCAGTTCAATTTTTTAATGTTGTTTTTAACTTTACTACTGCACCTCTCCATTTTGTCATTACACTGCAAAGTACACCTCACCCACTACGATTAAAACATCAAATTTTCTTCTTCTCAAAAATTAAAGAACGCAAAACATAAGAAAACCAAGAAAAAATGCTTAACATAGGATAGTGACTTTGGAACACCGAACATCAACTCTTGTTCTTCTCTGGTTCGATAACTCTTCTTCTTCTCTGGTTAGATAACCGTTGTTGTTCTTCTTCTCCTCCTCTGGTTTGAACAAAAAAGCTTACCAATTAGATCTGACATAGATTTCGCTCCCAGACACAAAGAAAGGTAAGATTTACATTGATATGTTGTTTTTCTTCTTCTCTGATTTACATTGATGGACAAAACTGTTGTTTCTTTTTTAACAAAGAAATGTTGTTGATTTTGAAGAAATTTACAAATTTTAAATTGAAAGAGTGTTATATTTTGATTTTATGATAATTAATTTGGTTAAGCATTACTCTTTCAATTATATGGAATCCGTGTAGCGTGATTTTACTCACCCTGCTTATTTTAACAAAATTCAATTTTTTTTTGCCCCTTCATTTAGATATTTCTATATTCAAATTGTTGACTTTAGATTAACATTTAAATGAATTTTTAAATTGAATTTGAATGCGAGAATTTTGACTTTATTTAGATTGATTTTGATATTGATTACAGAGTCTGAAGTAGTAGCTGATTTTTTTTTAAGTCATGTGAAGAATTGAGATGAAACTGAATCAAGCAGGTTCTCAGTTACCTGGACTAGCCCAACTCAATTAAGTATTACAGTCTGCAGACGATGCCATTTTGTTGTAAATGGAGGAGTTGTGTGAAGAAGATTTGGACATGGTGGTGTGAGTGTTAGGGTGCTGGTGTTGGTTTAATAAAGAAGAAGAATGGGTGGGTCGCAGATCTATCCCTATTTACAAAGGGTTTTTATTTAATAAAATTGATTAATAAAAACATATTTTAAGTTACTTATTTAAAAAAATGCCCTTGTATGTGCCACGTGGCATGCCATAATTGGGTCATCTGGCATTCAATTATTTATGAATTTTAATAATTGGTTAAATATGTTATTTGTCGATATAATAACGGGAACTTTTAAGTTTAGTCCTAACCAAAGTTTTAAAACTCGGCTCGATAGTCGACTCGGTGGGGGTACTGAGTCACAAAGTCAATGGTCGAACTGTTGGGTCACTGGTTGAACCGCATTACTAAACCGGATGACTCAGTTATATAACTCGGTCTTTAAATTAAATTGTATAGATATTTACTAGATTAAATCGAATTAAACCGGTGACTCGCTCTAAAAATGATACCTATAAAATAAAAAGAAAATATGACAACAAATTAAGACAAATAATGACAATAAATAAATCAAGACAAGAAATCAAGTAAAAAAGAATATTCTAACTGAAAGAATATTCTAGTCAAAATCTTAAAATAAATGGATTTGTCTAAGATGATCATTCAAACTCTTACCCTACCTGAAAGAATATTCTAGTCAAAGTCTTAAAAGGAACGAATTTGTCTGAGAGGACCATTCCAACTCTTATCATAACTGAAAGAATATTCTATTCTAATTCTTAAAAGGAACGGATTTGTCTAAGAAGATCATTCAAACTCTTCCCAACTGAAGGAATATTCTAGTCAAACCTTGAAATGAATGGATTTGTCTAAGAGGATCATTCAAACTCTTCCCAGCTGAAGGAATATTCTAGTCAAACCTTGAAATAAATGGATTTGTCTAAGAAGATCACTCAAACTCTTACCGTAACTGAAAGAATATTCTAGTCAAAATCTTAAAAGGAATGGATTTGTCTAAGACGATCATTCAAACTCTTACCCTAAGTGAAAGAATATTCTAGTCAAAATGAAATTCTGGCCAGGCAATGAGGTACTTAACAGGTTCAGGTTCTGATTAAAACTTAGCAGGTTCTGATCAGAACTTAGCACAATTATAAAAGCAATTAACAGGCAGAAAAATAAATGTGCAGGAAAGCTAAAAACACACAAGGTTTGTTAACCCAGTTCGGAGTAAACACCTCCTACTCTGGGGGATACCAATCCAGGAAGGAATTCCACTATAGGAATTAATCCTTATGACTCAAGACACTGACTCCCAGTTCCCAGCCTAAGCAATTAACTTCCTCCTAGTCTTGAATTCTACCCAACACGTTGAGTATTAGAGACCACTAACTTCCTAATCAAGTAACAAACCTGTTACTGAATCCCTTAACAAAAACTAGTCTGTTTTGAAGAACAACTTCAATACATCTGACTTCACTCGTACCTACAGGCTTAGAGTGATTACAACTCAATCAAAACACCTAAACCAACTCAAAAGAGTGGTGCACAAATAAAGCTAAAAGCTTAAAAACTCTAAGACTCTTTTCTCTGAATTTTTCTTTCTAATTCATATCATGAATAGCAGCAGCCCTCCTCCTTATATAGCCTTCAGTCTTGCAAAATAAAACTAATCTTCTGAATAGATTTGTTACTGAAATAAGATTGGTCCAATCAAGTAACAAATAAAACTGTTTTGTATCTTTGAAAGATTTAAAACAGAAAATACGATTTTCATATCTTTGAACCAAATCTTTAATAAAATCTTCTCCAAATAATTCAGCATTCTAGAAGCATTTATACAAAGATAATTCCTTGCTAAATCTCCCAAGATACGCGCAAAAATTAATCTGAAAACCCAGCTTCTGATGTGGTCAACAAAAGTCAACGCTGGCTTCAGAACCTGAAATCAGCTTCTGAACTGCTACAGTGCATTCAGCTTCTGATGATATTTTCTGCTTCTGAATGGCTTCAAAACACAAAACTTGCAACTGAAGAAATGTTTCAAATATGGAGATGCTTCTATTCAATACTTTGGTTTTGCCAAACAATGCAGCCAACACCAAAATACTCAACAATCTCCCCCTTTGGCAAATTTTTGGCTAAAACCATCCAAGTTCTTCAATCTCCCTTATAATCAGCTCAGCAATGAAGAACTCCACAATGATCAATCATAACATAGTAATTAGCAGCAGCGGATTCATTTATGACTATCATGAGAAACACAAACCAGCTTCAGTTCATATCAGCTACTGAAGCACACATAACCAAGTACTGATCAACTTCTGATCACAACCATGGTATCAGAGCTACTCCAAGGTATCAGAGCTACTGATCAACTCTTGATCATCACAAACACTCCCCCTTACTTCTGAATCTCCACAACACTCCCCCTCAACTCAGCTTCTTACACAAACTCCCCCTTACTACTGAACTACAGAGAAACAAGGTATCAGAGCATATCAGAAGCACACTTCAGGGTCACAAAAACACTCAGGATCAAAACACTCTTGTACTCCCCCTGAGACACATATTCCCCCTTGATCATATCTGCATATAATGCTTTGGTATTAGAGTAAAACACCTTCTGAAACAAAGACACACATATCTGAAATGCAGCAATACATCTACTATTTCTTGATATCAGAGCCAACAGAGCCAGCACATTGCATAAGATTTTCTCCCCCTTTTTAGCCATAAAATTCTGACAAATCATACCCTTCATATAGAGAAGAAAAACTGCACAAACAACTTCAACTACTGTCCCAGTTTGAACTTCAGACTCAGTATCAGAGACAGCATCACACTTAGCACTAACAAAGCTGGCAGGTACTCTTTCTTCCTCACATCCAGTTTGCTTTAATTGCTAGAATTCTTCATATAAGCACACACCTAACTTGCTCCTTAAGTTTTCAAACTGCTTAGCATCCAAGGCCTTTGTGAAAATGTCAGCAACTTGTTCTTCAGTAGCTACATGTTCCAGCTGAACAATCTTGTCCTCCACAAGGTTTCTGATAAAATGATGCCTGATGTCTATGTGTTTGGTTCTGCTGTGCTGAATTGGATTCTTAGAGATGTTGATGGCACTCAAATTGTCACAAAACAATGTCATAGTTCTTTGTTCAATGTTGTATTCCTCCAGCATCTGCTTCATCCACACCAATTGTGAGCAACTACTTCCAGCAGCAATATACTCAGCCTCAGCAGTTGACAATGACACACAGTTTTGCTTCTTGCTAAACCATGAAATTAAGTTATTTCCCAAAAAGAAACAACCTCCTGAGGTGCTCTTCCTGTCATCAGCACTTCCAGCCCAATCAGCATCACAATATCCCATCAGTTCAGAACTTGAACTATGTGAGTACATGATTCCATAGTCACTTGTGCTGTTCACATACTTCAGAATTCTCTTCACTTGTGTCAGATGACTCATCTTAGGATCAGCTTGATATCTTGCACATACTCCAACAGCAAAAGTAATGTCTGGTCTGCTTGCAGTCAAGTACAATAGGCTCCCTATCATGCTTCTGTACTGACTTTGATCAACTGATACTCCTTGTTCATCTTTGGTTAGCTTCAGATGAGTAGCAGCTGGTGTTCTCTTATGAGCAGCAGATTCCATACCAAATTTCTTCACTATGTTCTTGGCATATTTACTTTGAGAAATGAAGATTGTATCTTCCATTTGTTTGACTTGTAACCCAAGAAAATAAGTAAGTTCACCAACTAAGCTCATTTCAAATTCTGACTGCATCTGCTGAACAAACAGTTTGACCATCTTCTGAGACATCCCTCCAAACACTATATCATCCACATAAATCTGAGCAATCATCAGACTCCCATTTTCATCTTTCACAAACAAAGTCTTATCAGAACCTCCTTTTCTGTAACCTTGAGCCACAAGAAACTGAGTCAGCCTGTCATACCATGCCCTTGGTGCTTGCTTCAATCCATATAAAGCCTTCTTTAACTTGTATACATGTTCTGGAAACTTAGGATCCACAAAACCCTTAGGCTGTTCAACATATACCTCTTCTTGCAAATATCCATTCAGAAATGCACTCTTCACATCCATCTGGAATAATTTGAACTTGAGAATGCAGGATACACCCAACAGTAGTCTTATGGACTCTAGTCTGGCCACAGGTGCAAAGGTCTCATCAAAATCAAGTCCCTCAACTTGAGTATAACCCTGAGCAACTAACCTTGCCTTGTTTCTGACTACAGTACCATTTTCATCTGTTTTATTCTTGAATATCCACTTAGTCCCAATCACATTCAACCCTTCAGGTCTTGGAACTAGATCCCACACTTCACTCCTTTTGAATTGATTCAACTCATCTTGCATTGCTTCAATCCAAAATTCATCAGTCAGAGCTTCTTTCACATTTTTAGGCTCAACCTTTGACACAAAGCATGAATCAGTAGCAGTAGCATCTGATCTCCTGGTTCTGACACCTTGATCTAAGCTTCCAATGATTAAGTCTTTAGGATGATCCTTCTGAACTCTAATTGATGGCCCTTTACCATTAGGAACTTGATCTGGTTGATCTTCTGCTTCTTCAGACTCTGAATGCTTTTCTGCTTCTGAAGTTTGTTCTTCTGAGGCTTCAGATTCTGGAACAACTTCAGGCTCATTCTTTTCATTCTCAGCAGACAAATCATCAATAACCACATTTATGGACTCCATCACAACCTTGGTTCTGGAATTAAACACCCTGTAAGCTCTGCTGTTTACTGAATAACCTAGGAATATGCCCTCATCAGACTTAGGATCCAGTTTTCTTCTATTCTCTCTGTCAGCCAAAATGTAGCATCTGCTCCCAAAAACATGGAAATATTTCACAGTTGGCTTTCTCCCTTTCCACAATTCATACAGAGTTGATGTAGTGCCCTTCTTCAAAGTAACTCTGTTATGAATATAACAAGCAGTGTTCATTGCTTCAGCCCAGAACATATATGGCAACTTCTTAGCATGCAGCATAACCCTTGCACATTCTGCTAATGTCCTATTCTTCCTCTCAACTACACCATTTTGCTGAGGTGTGATAGGTGCAGAGAACTCATGTTTTATGCCTTCAGAAGCACAAAATTCTGAAAAACTCTTGTTTTCAAATTCTTTGCCATGGTCACTTCTGATTCTGACTATGCCACAATCTTTTTCTCTTTGTAATTGAACGCACAGGTCTTTAAAAACTTCAAATGTATCAGACTTTTCTCTAACAAAGCTGATCCATGTGAATCTTGAGTAGTCATCTACCATTACAAATGCATACCTTTTCCCTCCAATACTTTCTACTTGCATAGGCCCCATTAAATCCATATGAACAAGTTCTAGTACTTTAGTAGTTACCTGGTGAACTAATCTGGGATGAGACTTTCTTGTTTGTTTCCCAATTTGACAATCACCACAAACATTGTCCTCATTGATCTTCAGATCTGGTACACCTCTGATAGCTTCAGTACTTAGGATTTTCTTCATGCCTTTCAGATGCAGATGACCTAACTTCTGGTGCCAGAGCTTGACTTCCTCTTCTGAGCTCATAAGACAAGATGTCAAACTTCTTTCTTCTTCAGAAACCCACAAGTAACAATTGTCTTTGGATCTGCAGCCTCTCATCTGAATCTTATCTTCCTGATCAGTAACAATACACTCTTGCTTGTTGAAATTAACCTTTAAGTCTTGATCACAAAGTTGGCTAATGCTGATCAGATTAGAGGTTAAACCCTTCACTAATAGCACATCACTCAGTCTAGGTAAGCCTTCACAGTTTAAGTCACCAATACCCAGGATCTCTCCTTTTGCTCCATCTCCAAATGTCACATAGCTTCTGGAATATTGTCTGATATTGCTAAGTAGCTTCTTTACACCAGTCATGTGCCTTGAACACCCACTATCAAAATACCAGTCTTCTTTAGAGGTGGCTCTCAATGAAGTATGAGCAATCAGGCCTACATTCTGAACCTTAGGTTTCCACACCTTCTGAACACTGTGTCTGGGTGCAGCTGGTTGCACTCTTCTATATTGAAAGTGTTCAGGATAGCCATAAAGTTTAAAGCAAAATGGTTTAATATGCCCTTTCTTTCCACAGTGATGACAGATCCATGGATGATTTCTCCTCCTTCTGTTTCTGAAAAATTTCTGGGGTTGCTTCTGAGGTAGCATCTGAACATGCTTCTGACCTTGCATCTGAGGTCCCTTCTGAGCTTGCTTTTGCGGTCTCATCTGGATATGCTTCTGACCTTGCATCTGGGCTTGCTTCTGAGGTCTCTTCTTTGATGTTTCAGCCATAGAGTCATGAGTATTAGTAGCAGGAACAAAACTCATCTGTTTAGGAATCTGATTCTGATCAACAAAACCTAAACCAGTTTTTCCTTGTTGCTGATTCCCCAAAATGTCCTCCAACTTATCAGTAGCAGAGTTCAACATCTTCACTTGCTTCTTCATTTGATCAAGTTGGGAGTTCAGTTGGTTCACTTCTTCTTTTAAATCAGAATTCTGCACTAACAGTTCACCTTTTTCAGCCTCCAGTTGAAGAATAGTCTCCTTCTGATCCAAAACTTGTTTGCATACCTCAGCACTTCTGGTATACAGCTTCTTGTAGTTATCAGCTAGTTCATCATATGAGGTTTTAGCAGCTTCAGACACATATGAGGCTTCAGACTCTGAGTCAGACTCTGAAAAGGTCTCAGACTCTAAAACAGGTTCCTTCTTTAAGATAGCTCCTGACCTCACAACAAGACCAGTATCACACATATCAGATTTACTAACATCATCATCTTCAGAACCATCATCAGACCATGCAACAGCTAGGCTTTTCTTCTGCTTCTTAAGAAAAGTAGGACATTCAGATTTGATATGCCCATAGCCCTCACACTCATAGCACTGCACACCTTTGGCTTGGTTACTTTTCTCCTCAGACTTGGTCTTCTTCTCATCAGTTTGTTGCTTTTTGTTATTGAATCTGAAATTCTGACCTTTGGCTTTGGCTTTTCTGTTGACATTCTTCAGAATCTTGTTGAATTGTTTTCCCAGCAACACCAGAGCTTCTGATAAGTCATCCTCTTCAGACTCTTGTTGATCATCAGCTTCAGAGTTCACACTAAAGGCTACACCTTTTCCTTTCTTCTCAGTCTGTTTACAAAAGGCAGTTTCAAAATTGAGCAATGACCCAATCAGTTCTTCAAGCTTCATGGCAGAAATATCATGAGCCTCCTCAATTGCAGTGACCTTCATGTCAAATCTTCTGGGCAGGGACCTGAGGATTTTTCTCACCAACTTCTCATCAGACATCTTCTCCCCAAGTGAATCAAAAGAATTTGCCATGTCCAGCACATTCATGTAAAAATCCTGAATGGATTCATCCTCCTTCATCTTCAGGTTCTCAAATTTGGTGGTCAGCAGCTGCAATCTGGACATCTTCACTTTAGAAGTTCCTTCATGAGTGGTTTTCAGAATTTCCCAAGCATCCTTAGCCACAGTACATTGTTTGATAAGTCTGAACATATTCTGATCAACACCATTAAAGATAGCATTCAAAGCTTTTGAATTTCCCAGAGACAAGTCATCTTCAGCTTTGGTCCATTCCTCCTCAGGCTTCAGAACCTCAGTCTTGTTACCATCTTTGTCTGTATACACAGGATGATCCCAGCCTTTGATCACAGCTTTCCAAGTCCTGCTGTCAATAGACTTTAGAAAAGCACACATCCTTGACTTCCAATACTCATAGTTTGTGCCATCTAGTAGGGGTGGTCTATTGACATAGCCTCCTTCTCTATCCATGCTTGCCAGAAATTAATCCTCTGGATCTCACCCAAATTACAGGCAGGGTGCCTGCTCTGATGCCAATTGAAATTCTGGCCAGGCAATGAGGTACTTAACAGGTTCAGGTTCTGATTAAAACTTAGCAGGTTCTGATCAGAACTTAGCACAATTATAAAAGCAATTAACAGGCAGAAAAATAAATGTGCAGGAAAGCTAAAAACACACAAGGTTTGTTAACCCAGTTCGGAGTAAACACCTCCTACTCTGGGGGATACCAATCCAGGAAGGAATTCCACTATAGGAATTAATCCTTATGACTCAAGACACTGACTCCCAGTTCCCAGCCTAAGCAATTAACTTCCTCCTAGTCTTGAATTCTACCCAACACGTTGAGTATTAGAGACCACTAACTTCCTAATCAAGTAACAAACCTGTTACTGAATCCCTTAACAAAAACTAGTCTGTTTTGAAGAACAACTTCAATACATCTGACTTCACTCGTACCTACAGGCTTAGAGTGATTACAACTCAATCAAAACACCTAAACCAACTCAAAAGAGTGGTGCACAAATAAAGCTAAAAGCTTAAAAACTCTAAGACTCTTTTCTCTGAATTTTTCTTTCTAATTCATATCATGAATAGCAGCAGCCCTCCTCCTTATATAGCCTTCAGTCTTGCAAAATAAAACTAATCTTCTGAATAGATTTGTTACTGAAATAAGATTGGTCCAATCAAGTAACAAATAAAACTGTTTTGTATCTTTGAAAGATTTAAAACAGAAAATACGATTTTCATATCTTTGAACCAAATCTTTAATAAAATCTTCTCCAAATAATTCAGCATTCTAGAAGCATTTATACAAAGATAATTCCTTGCTAAATCTCCCAAGATACGCGCAAAAATTAATCTGAAAACCCAGCTTCTGATGTGGTCAACAAAAGTCAACGCTGGCTTCAGAACCTGAAATCAGCTTCTGAACTGCTACAGTGCATTCAGCTTCTGATGATATTTTCTGCTTCTGAATGGCTTCAAAACACAAAACTTGCAACTGAAGAAATGTTTCAAATATGGAGATGCTTCTATTCAATACTTTGGTTTTGCCAAACAATGCAGCCAACACCAAAATACTCAACACAAAATCTTAAAATAAATGGATTTGTCTAAGAGGATCATTCAAACTCTTACCCTAACTGAAAGAATATTCTACTCAAATTCTTAAAACGAACGGATTTGTCTAAGAAGATCATTCAAACTCTTACCCCAACTGAAGGAATATTCTAGTCAAACCTTGAAATGAATGGATTTGTCTAAGAGGATCATTCAAACTCTTACCCTAACTGAAAGAATATTGTAGTCAAATTCTTAAAAGGAACCGATTTGTCTAAGAGGATCATTCAAACTCTTACCCTAACTGAAAAAATATTCTACTCAAATTCTTAAAATGAACGAATTTGTCTAAGAGGATCATTCAAATTCTTACCCCAACTGAAGGAATATTCTAGTCAAACCTTGAAATGAATGGATTTGTCTAAGAGGATCATTCAAACTCTTACCATAACTGAAAGAATATTCTAGTCAAAATCTTAAAAGGAATGGATTTGTCTAAGACGATCATTCAAACTCTTACCCTAAGTGAAAGAATATTCTAGTCAAAATCTTAAAATAAATGGATTTGTCTAAGAGGATCATTCAAACTCTTACCCTAAACTGAAAGAATATTCTACTCAAATTCTTAAAACGACAAATTTGTCTAAGAGGATCATTCAAACTCTTACCCCAACTGAAGGAATATTCTAGTCAAACCTTGAAATGAATGGATTTGTCTAAGAGGATCATTCAAACTCTTACCATAACTGAAAGAATATTCTAGTCAAAATCTTAAAATGAATGGATTTGTCTAAGAAGATCATTCAAACTCTTACCCTAAGTGAAAGAATATTCTAGTCAAAATCTTAATATAAATGGATTTGTCTAAGAGGAGCATTCAAACTCTTACCCTAACTGAAAGAATATTCTACTCAAATTCTTAAAACGAACGGATTTGTCTAAGAAGATCATTCATACTCTTACCCCAACTGAAGGAATATTCTAGTCAAACCTTGAAATGAATGGATTTGTCTAAGAGGATCATTCAAACTCTTACCCTAACTGAAAGAATATTGTAGTCAAATTCTTAAAAGGAACGGATTTGTCTAAGAGGATCATTCAGACTCTTACCCTAACTGAAAAAATATTCTACTCAAATTCTTAAAAGGAACAAAATTGTCTAAGAGGATCATTCAAACTCTTACCCCAACGGAAGGAATATTCTAGTCAAACCTTGAAATGAATGGATTTGTCTAAGAGGATCATTCAAACTCTTACCATAACTGAAAGAATATTCTAGTCAAAATCTTAAAAGGAATGGATTTGTCTAAGACGATCATTCAAACTCTTACCCTAAGTGAAAGAATATTCTAGTCAAAATCTTAAAATTAGTGGATTTGTCTAAGATCATTCAAACTCTTACCCTAACTGAAAGAATATTTTAGCCAGAATTTTAAAAGAAATGGATTTGTCTAAGATGATCATTCAAACCCTAACCCTAACCCTAACCCTATCCCAAATTACAAAAAGGATGATACTATATTCAATGATTAAACAAAACTCATATTTTTTTATATAATAATGTGTTGTTTAATTCAGTCCACAAAATAAAAAACTGTGATTTACTTTTTTGTGTAATTAATATTACTACTTAGGAAAAAGACATCCAACTTTTTTTTTATTTACATATCATTTTCTTAAAATAAACTATCATTATTCCTTTTAGTATTAATCAATAAAAAAAAAATTATTTACGGTTCTTTCTAAAAAAAAAAATACACATATTCCCTAAAATAACAAGTATATACATATGAATTATATTAGGGACAAAACTTATGTACAATTCTTTAGGTGTTTTTCGTATGGTTCTTAATTAAAAATACAAATTTTTTGGATATAACAAACTTTGAGAAAATTATAGATTTAAGGAAATCATACTGAATTTAGTTAACAACCGTACGAAAAACACCTAAAGAATTGTACCTAAGTTTTTTTTCTTATATTACAACATTTTCTTTATGTATATATGAACCGAAATATTTCTGCAGCCAGGCCCACTACCACAAACAAAACAGAAATTGTTATTTAATTATAAGGTGGGGTCACAGTTTTTATTTTATATGACCTATCAAAAAGTTAATAGGTAACTGATCTCAGCCGTCCAAATTAAAAAGTATTATATCTATGGCCCTGCTTTAACTTTCCCATCATGGGAAACAAGTCTTCTTTCCCATATTAAACCCCACCTTCTTTGGATTAATGATTAATCAATGGCTTAACAAAAAATGATGAAACGGATGACAATGTGTCTCTTATTGCTTGGTCGAGTTCATTTTAATTAAATTGATCTCTATTCGATGTTGTTATGATTAGCTGGTTGTTGAATGTGTTCGGTGATGTGAGATGAATTATTGTGTGATTATTAAGCAACAAAGCCATGCTTAAAAAAGATACTCCACGTATAAAGTGGTTTTAACTGCTACACTAGACATATAAAGTTGTTAGGTCTTTATTCCTTCACTATGCATATACATTTAATTAATGAAATCTATTTTTCTGTTTCACGCATCTTTCTTTTTAGCGTCGTTTCCATTTTAATAATTTCCCTACTTCACTATATAAAGAGGGTTTAATATCCACCAAAGCTTGCGGATTCTGCATTGAGAACAAATGAGAAGAGAGATGCACCAGGGATATTGCTAGTTATAGCGACAACTTTTATCCTGAAAACAATCAGATAGTTAAAAGTGTATCATTAACATGATTTTTATCATTGCCATCAATACATGTATTCCAAATAATACAAGATCTAACGCTTGTGCTTTCTTTGTAATAAGATCGTGATTGATTTTTTCGGGATAAATAGCATCACTCATGCGCCAAATTAATCAATTTCAAATCCACTAATTAAGTTCCACTTAATTCCCCTAAAAAAAGTCCCACCTACTTAACTCTATAATGTGGCAGTTTAGTAGATGTATAACAATAATCATTCCCGATAACTTGAATTCAAATTCTAATTAAAATATTTTTTTACAAAAGAGGACAAAAGCCAAGAAAAAAAACTATAAATCTAATCGAACATTCTAAGACATGCGAACGTCGGATATGTCATCAAAAAATATTCTGAAGCTTCCTAGGAGGAGTCTCCATTACATAAAAATCAATAGAGTTCAAAGTCAAACCAAAGTTAGTTAATCATTTAGTTGATCTATTACCTTCACGCAATGTATGATTAATTTGCACTTGTCAATTCATGTTTTTAATTTGCACTTTCAACTTGAAGGTGTGTAATCCCCCGTTCATGAGTTAACTTCCTACCTAAATACATGTCCAACATCTCTGCATGAAAGGATCACAAGCTCCAATTTTATGAACATAACTGATCAAACAAATGTCATTGCTATATCGAAGAAGACCACCAAAACAGGAAAGGTTAATTGAGCTTCTATCTGAGTTATCACAGTTGAGCTTAACCCATCCATCACGAGACCATTTCCACCCAATGAAAAGTGTATCCTTGTGATGAGACCATCCTCTCACATGTGTCTACTCACAACTAATCTTGATTGCCATCTTGGAAATATCATTAGTTGAATTGTTGGGACGATGAAAATCTTCAAATATTCATTTGTTCCTCCACTTTCACAAGTACCGATAGGGTACACCACCATAAAAATAAAGGGGCGTATAATATACAATCATTATTGGCTTGACTTTTAAGAAGTCAAATTTTGGCTCCCCTAGGAAGGTAAATAATTTTATTTCATAGTAGTAATTTTTTACCTAGAATTAAGAAAATTTTAAGCAGGTGCTTGGTAGTAACAATAAAAATATATAAAATTGATGGTGTACCTACACATTTTTCACGTATAGGATTCGATTCCACTTCATTATTTACTGGGAAACTTTATCTTCACATCACATTTTTTAACTACACTATGTATATCCTCTAAAAAAAAACTACACTATGTATATATCCACCCAAAAAAGGACTACACTGTGTAAAATCAGTACAATATTATAAAAAGAGCTTGACCATCTTTACGAAAAATGTGTAAATAATTGATAAGAATAAGGATATAACCGAGAAAAGTATCTTAAAATTGTCAAATCGATCAACAAATTGTTGAGTACCGTTGAGGAGTAATATTGTAAATTGCAGTAGGAATATTATATATTGTCTGTAACATTGAAACTCTGATTCATCACAATAATATAAACGAAACTATAACTGTTTTAGAGTCACATAGATAGACGTCGTTGACAAAATTGCGTTAATAAAGATCGACCATGTACATTATCTTTTATTTCCGTGTTCTTTTAATCTTTGTTTCTAGTTGTTCTAACACAAATAAATTGACAAAAATTATTCTTAAAAATCAACAACGTTGTTTCAGAAAAAGTGATTATCATAACTTACATTTTTTAATTAAAGAAGTAAAAGATTCAATCTCCATCCTCAACATAAAAAAAGCCAGCTATGCTCATATTTGTTGTTTTAGAAAAGAAAAAAAAAGTTATCTAACCATGTTGTGGATTAACCTCGCTATGTTTTTCTTTTTTAACCTTCAATGACTAACCTCAGTACCTCACCATGCATTAAAATACCCGATCTCTAGTCTTTCGTATGATTAGTAGTAATCTGAAACATATAGTAGCAACTTTTTCGCTAAAGTTCATTTTCTTTCATAAATGCAAAGTAGTTTACCTGAACCATTACCAAAATTGGGGTATCACTAATTACATCTACAAGTACTGATAGCATCACCCTCATAAACTCACATATAATAAGCTTCCATCTAGTATTTCTCCTTGTGTCATCTAAAAACAAGGATTTTTTTTTTACCATTGACTTCAAAATGATACTAAAGTACCGTTTGACCCGATTTTTTTTTTTACTTTTCTTCAATTTGAAGGAGAAGATAGGCCAAACACAATAACTATTAAGTACTTATTAAAAAAAGTACTTTTTTTAGAATGCATAAAATTGAATGGAATGAGCTTTATAACTAAAAAAAAATAAAGTAACCAAACAACTTTAACTTCTTACTTAAAGTCCTTAATTTTAACTTTGTTCTAAAGTAACTTTTAGATCGTAAAAAAATCAGGCCAAACGATACCTAATACTAGAAAAAAAAAAGTTAGTTAAAGAAATAAAAAAAAAACCACGAATTTAAATTTTACTAATATTAACCAAATATTTTGTTACATCACTAATTGAAGAAATAGTCACGGAACACGCATCTCTCCGGGGACTAAGATATCGAGATGGCATGGATAGCAACTATTGCTACAAATACAATTACATATAATTATTTTTTTCAAGTTTAAATTTGAGGCTACAAACTTTTTAAACTCTTTAATTCAAATCAATTGAATTTCCCCAATTACATATAATTATCACAAATCTAGCAATTCATGTGACTTCGTGTTTCACACCGCACTAAATTACCCAAAAATACACTAATTATCGTTATTTTTTAAAAGATACACAAGTATTTTCTTTTTGAAGCATACACAACTACCGTGACCTAAACATACATTGAATTAACCAAATTGAAACCCATTTAAAAATAGTGTAGTAGATAGGGTCACCCCATTCTAACCATAGCCACGCCACTTTAATTATTTTTTCTGCTTTCTCACACACGTCTAAGTTTCATTGCTATTTGTAATAACTCTAAAATCTTGTACATTTTCAACAGACAAAGCATTTAATCTCTCTCTCTCTCTCTCAGACACCTATACACATATACATGGCTCTTCTTCAAGCTACACCTTGAAACAAAACACAGTCTTGGCTTTGTCTCTATGTTTGTAGACTCAAACACAGACACAGAATTATCTATTTCATTGTCCTCTGTTTTGCATGAAACAGAGTACTCTGTTTGATATTCATTGTGATGAGGTATATAAGAACAAGCAGCTTCAAGAGGCTCTTCTCATTTAGCAAACGTGGTTTAGGGGAACCAGCTCTGAGTCCCAAAGGTGAAGAAAACGAAAAGAGCTTGAAGATTCTTCCATATGAAGAAGAACCTTGTCAAAGACCAACATGGAAATGTTTCTCTTATGAAGACTTGTTTGATGCTACCAATGGCTTCAACTCAGGTGATTAAATCTTGTTTGTTTTTTTGAAAAAGTTCATAGTATAATATTAATGAAATTTTTGGGAATAAAAGTTTTTTATTTGTTTGTTTTAGAAAATATGGTTGGAAAAGGTGGTTATGCTGAGGTTTACAAGGGAACATTGAAAAATGGTGAAGAAATTGCTGTCAAGAGATTAACAAGAGCTTCAAAAGATGAAAGAAAGGAGAAAGAGTTCTTGACAGAGATTGGAACAATTGGTCATGTTCGTCATTCCAATGTTTTGTCTCTTCTAGGTTGTTGTATTGACAATGGACTTTACTTTGTTTTTGAACTATCCACAACTGGTTCTGTTTCATCTATTCTTCATGGTAACTACATAAACCTTTTTTTACATTATTTGTCATAGAAAATGGTGTTTTGGTATGAAAAATTGAAATGAAAATAGGGTTGTTAGTTAATAGTATATGAAAATCTTGTTATCTTGTAGATGAAAAGTTGGCTCCTTTAGATTGGAAAACAAGACATAAAATAGTTCTTGGGACAGCGCGTGGACTTCACTACTTGCACAAAGGTTGCAAGAGGAGAATAATCCATAGAGATATCAAGGCATCAAACATTTTATTGACAAAAGATTTTGAACCACAGGTTCTTATAACCTTCAATGTTTCAAATGTTGTACAGCTTTTTTATGTGTGTTTTCTAATGAAAGTTTGTTTTGATTGTGTTAGATATCTGATTTTGGACTAGCAAAATGGCTTCCATCACAATGGACTCATCACTCAATTGCTCCAATAGAAGGGACATTTGGGTATTTTTTTTTTCTTTTCAAAATCATTCATGATATTCATGTTAATATTCACTTTTTTTAATTTCTTTATAAAAATAAAGGTTTAAATATTGGAGTGGTTTATGTTTTGTAGACATTTGGCACCAGAATACTACTTGCATGGAGTTGTGGATGAGAAAACAGATGTATTTGCTTTTGGTGTGTTCTTGCTTGAAGTCATTTCTGGTAGGAAACCTGTGGATGTGTCTCACCAAAGCTTACATGGCTGGGTAAGTAGAGTAGAGTAGACTAGCCCCGCTTTTGATTGTTTTTTTCTCATTGTAAATGTCTTTTTTGGTTTCTTCTAGTACTAGGCCAGAGTAGTGTTGTTATTTACATTCATTAGTTTTCTTAATGATTTTTTTCGTCGTATGGGTTGTGTATAGTCGCAGTTCCTTGAAGTGACTCACATCAATAATTGTTGGATCAAAGATTTGACGGTCCAAAATTTTTTAAAAATCAAAATTTCTATTGAAATCTATTGTTAATCCAACAATCACTACGTAGAGATTGTGAGTGCACAAACCCATTTGGATGATTGGGGTAGTGGTGATTTTTACATTGATGTTTAATAACTTTGTTTAATGATTTTGTATGAGCCTTGATATTTTCATTTTTTGAATGAGTAGGCTAAACCAATTTTGAACAAAGGTGATATAGAAGAGCTGGTAGATGCAAGACTTGAAGGAGCTTATGATGTAACACAGTTAAAGAGACTTGCCTTTGCTGCCTCTCTTTGCATCCGGGCATCTTCCACTTGGCGACCCTCCATGACTGAGGTATAGTTTATTTTTGTCTTAGATTAATAATAATAATTCTTCAAATACCATCAAGATTACTTCTTCAAATAATATGCCCATTTATTAATATGGTTGGCTTGATTTTATTCTTTTGCTATGACAAAAACACCAAGTCATTCATGGAGCCCATCTAGACATTGTGTAGGGTTTGGATAAAATACTTAGTTTTTTATACATATTTTTATAAAGAAATATCTATATAACATGTGAGCAGTGTTGTTTTTGGCCAATATGAACAATGATTAAGATTAACTAGTTAACTTAAATATGGTTTATTCCTAATATGTTTTTTTATTACAAGTTGAATATTTAGGTTTTAAATGTGATAAACTGATATTATCTGTGATTAATTAATAAAAAATAATATTGATTGAAATTATAACATAATCAATCGAAGTAATACTAAAAAAAAAATCAAATTTTAAGTATAAAAAAATTACAATAAATCAATTTAACTTAATTCAAAAACAACATAATAAGTTACTGAATAAGTTAATTAAATAAAAATATATAAATTAATACATTATTATAGGTTCCCCAATAAAGTTTTTTTTTTTTTTTGAAAGAAGGTTCCCCAATAAAGTTAAATATCAATTTTTCATTCCCCCCCCCCCCCCCCCCCCGAACTTTGTGCCATATAGTCATCCATTCCTCCCCCATCCATTAATTTCTTCTTCCCAAAGAAGGAACTAATCACCAACTTCATTTTGGTCATCATTTTAGGACATACAAATAGTAAAAACTGGTACAACTACCACGGTAATGCACAAGACAAGTAAAGCGAGGTGTCTTCTCTAGTAATAAATTTTTATATCACTTCATCGAATTTGTGCATACTTTTTTCAAAGAATTTCACAAATTTTACTAGAAATATACTCTTTATTTTAGAACTAGAAAAATATATCTAAATGTATCACAAAAAGAGTAAAGATTTAAACTAGGTGGACACCTCAATTTATCACAAAATTTGTATAGAAACTAAAGAACACAATAACATAGGGGGGCAAAACCCAACACCCATAAAGAAAATAAAAACTAGTTAATCTTAAAATTAGGAAGACTCAATCTATTTCGAATTAAAAAGCTATCTCTATTTGAATTATTATGAATAGTATTCTAACAAGTAAATCTTTAAGAGTGCACACTAGTCTAATTTTGCATGATAAGATGACGTACGTGAAAAGGAGGTACACAATGTTCATTTACATTTTATGTAGATGAAAATTGTATCTAGTCAATTGATACGTAGAACAGACTAGGACTCCTCCACTTGACATTTTCTTAATTTATCCCATTGATTGGTGAAATATTATATATTTAGACTTTATCTCTGCATGAGCCCTCATATACATTTTTCAGTATATACTATATTTCTAAAGTAAATAAAAAGTATATATACCTTTCTATAAGCAAAAAAGTAAACCCATATATACTACGAAATTTGCGGTATTAACACATACTTGTAAGCAGAAGGAAACAGATCAATGCTTTCAGAGGTAGAGCTTACTTTGCTTATGTGATTTCGTGGATATAATTTTTTTTCTTTCTAATTAGATCGTTGGTATTTATAAAAAATAAACAAATTGTTTTGCATCCGTGACATATAATTTTTTTCATCGTGGCAAATTTCGAGTTCATATCTTCGTAGATTTCGTCAATTTGTCACCATTATCTAAATTGGCATGGCGTGTTCACTTGTCCAATTAATGCCTTTTATTTAGACAGTTTGCCAAGTTACCAATAAACTATACACAATAACATCAATTTCAATGCTTCAAACAATCAAATTGTAAATAATAGCAGAATATATTTATCGTATGTTATCTTTCTTATGCATGAATTAAGACTTGTTCGAATTTTCTTAATGCCATTCAGTGGCGGCATTTTTTTTCTCATACAAATTGACTAATCAGTTGATGTTGTGTCTTACCTAATCTTGACTTTTATTACAATAGGACACATGTTAATATATATGGCAGTCACACACACACAAACAAAATGTGTATATAATTTAAAATACACTAGAAGACAAGTTAAATTATTAAATGTGTAGGTTCTATTCGATTTCATGTCACACTTTAATACTATGCAACAATAACAGTTGCTTAATTGTTAGTTTATGTTCAATTGATGACAGGTATTGGAGATAATGGAGGAGGGAGAGATGGATAAAGAGAAGTGGAAAATGCCAGAGGAAGAAGAAGAACAAGAGGAAGAGTTCTGGGGTTTTGAGGATCTGGAATTTGAATATGACAGTTCCTTTTCAATGTCTTTAATTGATTCAATTGAAAGTAATTAATTAGGATAAAGTAGTTCGGCGCATTCAGTTACATATGTATGTATATACATGTCTTAATTTTGAGGTTAAAAATGAATAAAGTGTAGATTTAGCCTATAAACTATCCAATCATCTTCAATTTATTAGTCTCTAAATTATACTATTAAGAAAAAAAAATGTTAATAAGTGCTCTCAGAATATTGATAAAATAATAAAAATTTTGCATAACAAAATGTTGCATTCAACTTTTTAGAAGTTCAAAAGTTGTTGTTTCTAATACAAAAATTTGACTTTTGGCTTTCTTAATTAGTGTGGGCACTTGTTAATTGTTGTTTAATAACCACTCTTTAATATATGAAACCTGTCAATTTAATTCTTGTTATTAAGATTTTAGGGATTAAATTGATAGATTTTTATATTTTTTAAGGACAACTTATTGTATTTTTATATATGGGTTAATCAGTGGTGTTGGTTTGGAATCTTGACTGTGCTCCTCTTTAATGTATTTGACTTTTTTTCGGTGTCAATTAGATGAGCTTGTTTAGTTTTTTTAAAAAAATTATATAGTTTATAGACTAAATTAGAGAGGAAATGATAGTTTATAAATTAAATTAATATTTTATTCGATACAATTGAAGGGTTATGTTGTGGTACAATGTTACTCCTATCTAATCAATCTCTATAATTAATTTTCGTTTTTGTTTTTGTTTTTGTTTTTGTTTTTGAGTGTGTATGTGTGCTTGTGGATGTGATGTGAATTTATGATCATATATAATTGAACTCCAATCCATATTATGTCGGCAACACAAGAGGAAAATGACAATGCATGGTTGTTTTCGCGTGCAAATTACTGCTCACGGGATATACAAACTCTTTATGTCAAACAAGGCAGAGAAAATTTTGTACATAAAAGGTCCACTCCTTTATGCAAATTTGGCGAATAATAATAACAAATTCGTAGATGTTTTCCTTAAATTGTTCATAATGAAATGGTGTCTCATTTTTCAAGCTAATTTTACATTAATTCTAGTTATATAATAATTTGGATGTGGTGAAAAAAAAACCCAGTGAATTGATTTTGATTTAAGTGAGTTGAAGGTAACAAAATTTATGTTCTGTTTCATTCATAAAAAATAAGTTGAACAATAAATTCAAACTAAAAAATCAATTGTAGAGGTAAAAACTTTAAATAGTAGCTTTAAGTTCAACTTAGAATCAATTTTTTAGGCTAAATTAATTATATTCGAGAACATCTAATTATCTAAACATCTGTGTGTTTTTGTTTTGTTAAAAATTAACTTAAAATTGAAATTATTCTGTAAAATTCATTATCATCAAAATAAAGTTAATGCAAAGTAATTTATGTTTGGATAAATTCATTCATTTAAAAGTGGGTTGAACGATAAATTCACAAGGCAGAAAATCAACTGTATAAGCAACGCCTCCAAATTATTATAGATTTAGTTAGAATCGATTCTACTCGATAACATCTAAATATGTGAAAATCAATTTTCTACCTCTAGAATAAATTTCACCTCCTCCCAAAGTGGAATCAAACATAATCAATTTTATACCTCTAAATCATTTTTTTCTCTTTAAAAAATAAACCAAACATGCACTTATGTTATATTTGTTTGTGCGGTGGATTGGGTTGTCAACGCGTGGTCAAGGGAATCTCAAATACAGAGCTTTTGAAATATCACAACTAAAGTTTCTAGGATACGAGAATACACTACCAACTCAGGACAAAACATACAGATAGTGTGTTTGGTTCTACGGTAAAAAAAAATTGATTTTGATTGAATTGATCATGTAAATTTGATTTTAGTCAAAAGTGAATTGAATTAGGGATGACAAAACGGGTTGGGTCCGTCGGGTCGGCCCGTTTATTTTGGCGGGCGCGGGTTGAAATTTTGAATCCACCATTAGTAGGGTGTCCGCCCCGCATAACCCGCTAAAAACGGGGCGGTGATGGGGCGGGGCAGGTTGGCCAGTCAGGCTTAATAAAAAATAAATAAATAAAAAATCCAGACCCGTTGTAAATTGTTCATCGTCAACATTCAACCAAGCATCAAACATCGTTGTTAATTTGGATTGAAGACTACTTATTGTTATCGCTTACTATTTAATTTTTTTGTTGGTGTGGATTTAGACATTGAATCAAAGTTTTGTTTTTGTTGGATTCAAGTATTTTCTTATGGTTATCTTCTTGTTGGTTTAATTTTTGTTGATATGGATTTAAACATAGAATCCAAGTTTTGTTTGAGCTGTTGGATTTGAGACTATTTCATTAAGGTTTTATGGTTTTCTTGTTGTTTTAATGGATCATGGATGTTTGAAGTTTAGTTTTATATTTTGATTCTTTGAATATTCTTTAATTTTATGTTATTTTTACACGTTTTTGCAAATTTATCAATTATTTTCTAAAAAAAATAAGTTGACGGGGCACCCCGCCAATCAGCCATGAAACGGGGCAGGGGTGAGTTTTCAATCCGCCATCACTAGTTGTCCCTCCCTGCTCCGCCCCTTTTTTGATGGGTTAATGATGGGGCGGTGCGGGACGGGTTGGACCGCTTTGCCATCCTTAAATTGAATTGAGATGATTTATGTTTGGATCCATTTACAACATTAGCATAAAATTGATTCAAACAATAAATTTGAGCGTAAAAATGACGTTTTGAGTCAAAAAAATATAAATTTTATTTTACAAACAAAGTAAAATGGAAACGAGATTACTAAAACATGTCAAAGTCAAATTTATGTGTTTCAAATGTCATTCCAGTTATAATAATGTGGGAAATAACCATTAGCTCATATGGCTTAGTCACCTTCTGCAACTACTGTTGCATTCATGTATATCACAAAAATAACAATATTGCAGAAACAAGTTTTATGCATATGTTGGCTGTCATGCAAGTTGCCATATGCGTTATGTTAATCATAATTCCTCGTTTGGAAATTGCAAGGCCCGTTAGAGCTGTCTTGTACTTTTGTAACCATATGACATTAATTAATACCGTAAATATCAATTGGGGGTTCACATGTACTCTTTTTAAATGCATACTCCTAAAATAAGAACTAAATCCAAGGACATACAAAGTTTGATAATTGATATATACTAATATTGTTGAGGTTTAAAGAATCCTTTTGTTTTGGTTACCCCTTCTAGTACGTTTGTTTTTAGTCACGGCATTCAATAGTGCATGTCTCCAAGTCTACTGTTGAAAACAATACTTGTACTCCTATAAGTTAAGGATGCACCAAAGTATTGGTAATAGCATGTATGAGTTAGACTTTTCACATATATAAGTGAGATAACCCGTTTACCTTACATATTAATATTTTAGGTTAAAATACGACGTCAAGTTATATAAGGACATGTCCATACAAGACAAAGATCATGGTAAAAAAATTAATATTATAAAGTCATGGTAAAATAACATGTTTGATGCAAAATATAATGTATAATAAACTAAAAATTAACATTAAAAATACAAAGATCAGTTATCTTTAAAATATATGAAATAGTAAAGAATATATTTAATTAAATTAATAAGAATTTTTTAATTATAGAAACAAACAATTAATGGATTAATGTAATATCTCATACTTCGAAAAGTGGAAACAAAATTTTGTTAATTTTATTCTTTTACAAATTTAAAAATCAGAATAAATAATAGTCTATGATAAATGTAGATCAACTGAAAATAAACTTAGGTTTGCCATGCCATATGAATATTATATCATATGTCCCAATAAAAACTATAAGTGGATAGATTTAAATAAGCAAAAGTGGTCCGTTGACAGTTCATGCATTCAGGAATGAATTCATTCATAGGAACATAGATTCTGGTCTAGATCATATTATTTTCAGTAATGGTAATGTACTATTTTATTGTGAGTGTCTTCTATTAATAGTTTTGAATAACTTCGCATGAGAGTTGAGACCTTAAATTTGATCTACCCCGCATAGTTTTGTTTTTCTTTTTAATCAGCACATTTTATTAGGCAAGAAGAAGCAACAGAGAGGCCAAAAGAGTATATAAACACAAAAATACACCCCGCATTGTTAATAAGTTATGTTCCAAAAACAAATTCAATGTATGATCCATTCATCTTCCAAGTGTCAAACTGTACACAACAATCAGAAGAACACCGGTATTCCTTTTTAAAAGAATCATTTGGGAAAAAAAAAAAAAAAGATTGCCCTAAATATAAGATCCCATTCTCGTAAAAAAGTCCTAATTCAAATTATTACATGTTTTTATTATTATTTTTTAAATATAATTATTAATTATTACTACTAATTTGTTTTAGAAAATAAATAAATATATATATATATATATATATATATATATATATATATATATATATATATTCATTGACGGATCTTGAAATTTCAACGGATGGGAGCAAGATTAGTTAGAGAGAAATTTCATTTTTTCCGTTACCAAAATTCGTCCTTAAATTTATTTCTTTAGTAGTCATCATTGGCATCATTATTATTAAATAAAAGTTTAGAGATTAGAAATATCAGTAAATTATAATTGTTTTCTATGTAAGTAGCATTCATTAATTTATCTCTCACAATTGAACATTTAAAGTTTTCACAAATTACACAATATTTTTTAATTGGGACAATGCTTATTTTTTAATAGAAAAATGATAAATTTATTAAAAGACTACTACAAAATCTAACATTTTAGTGGCAATTCTCCCAATTGGATGCAAGTGTTTGCATCCCCGTATACACAAAAACAATTTAATAGTTATACACAAAATATAAACATTAATTGTACTACCAAAAATAAGTGGGTTTATGTTAGCAACTCTTATAGGCATTTGCTAGAATACACCCACTTATTTTTTAGAAGGAGTATTTTAGCAAGTTATAACTAAAAAGTGACTAAATACACCTAAAGATGCATGTTGTTAAAATACTCCCACATAAAAACTAGTGGGTGTATATTAACAAATCTCATATATATATATATATATATATATATATATATATATATATATATATATATATATATATATATATATATATATATTTTGAAGAATATATTTAAATAATTTGTTAACTAGTTTTTAGAACTTTTTATATTTATCAAATTAATTAAACATTTTAAAAAATACCAAATCATTAAAAAAACCGTGGAAGTAGAACTTTAACTTTATGATGTGTTCATTGGCATCATTGCCTTTAAGCCTTTACATTCATTTCCAATTGTCCACCACCAAAAACTTAAACCCTTACTCTCCTCTTTTGTAAGACGGCAACCTATCCAACAAAAGAGATATTACACACCAAGAATCAGCAAGTTGCAGATCTGGATCCTTCTATGTTGCACCTATCCAACAACTGAGATATTACACACAAAAATATATGATTTATCCCTTTCGCACAATTCCTTTCTCACATGATTGAGTGCCTAAGAGAGATAAAAAAAGCTACAACTGTCCAACGACCTAGCACAGTGACGATTTATTTGCAGAGAGGGGTGATTGAATGAGGGCACAACCCAATGGTTGGCACACGGTAGAGACGTTAAGAAATGCATAACTACCTTGCAGCGGTGGGGTTAATTTTGTTGACGGGTCCAGTTTTTTACTTTGGGTTTGATATTGCTGTTTATTATTCTGGAAAAAAAAAAAAAAAACCCTCCAGAAATTATCATGTTTCTTGCTTCATTTACTTTTAGAAGCTTAACAATTGGGAATCAAATCCTTAATTGTAATTCAGTTCGTAGTGGCAATCCAACGAATTCATAACTTTGCTATACATAATGAATAGTATAAAATTGTTAGGAGGAAAAAATGATTATGAATAATGAGCAAAATTTAATTATGCCCTTAAAAATTTGAATTAATATGATTGACCTGAATGTTAAAATGAAAAATACTCGCAAGATGGTGCTTGTTAATGAGCAGGCGAGTTAGGAGGTATTTTTTTTTTTGACAAAATGACTTTTAAATTACTTGATTTGAACAAATGAAATGAATCTAACAAGCTGAACCGAACTGTTCGTGAGTTTGAACCGAGTCGAATTCGAGCTAAAAAAAAATTTGTAACGAACTCGAGTCGAGTTTCGAGTCAAACCAAATTTTATCGAGCCGAGTTCGACTCGACTCATTTCCAGCCCTAGGTACAACACTACCAATTGTTTTTTAATATTAATACAATAACTAATTGCTAACATTTGTTGTTAAAAAAATTAGATAGACAAAATGACAAATAACCATTAAAACTCACAAACAAACTTGATTTAGGGCTTATGGACAATTGTTTTTTAATATTTGTTAAAATGTGAAATGTACTTTATAAAGAATGACGGATGGAGTAGAAGTTAAATTATGCACCAAAATAATAACGACAATATGAAAGAAATAGTAGTAAATGGTAGTAACAAAAAAACAAGCAGTTGATGAAGTGGTAGACTTTTCCGTCGGCATGTTCATTGTTTCAAGCTGAGTGATTTGATGAATTATAAAATCCGCATTTATGTTAGTTGAAAACGCTACTCAAAAAGTTGTTCTGGTAGTGAGAATTAACATCAAGTCTTAATATCAAAATATCCAAGGTCTGTTTTCAATACTAACTTGAAGGTTTTTCAACATAAACAAAAAAAAAAGGTCTCTGAGTGAAATGGCAGTGCACGTGCACCGAAGTATAGGTTGGATATCAGAATTCAGAATGTACTATTGCTTGTCTTCATCGTAGTTAACACTAGATGAAAAATGTATTTGTAATTGTGAGTTGAAGTTTGTAATCATTGGTAAAAACAGAGGGTTCATAGCCATAGGCTGCGTATTTTGTACACCAAACAGAGGGTCATTGGTGTGCTGTCTTAAAGCCATAGCACTTAGGTGGTCCTCTCCTCCCTTTAAAACTCTGTAGCTACATCTTTATCACCACATCCACCAATTCCTGTACACTACCAGAAGAATATGGTGTGATATAAATTCATTCACTAGTGCATCTAACTTTGTGATGCAGACTCCTCCAAAAAACCAAGGTTTGGAAATGCATCACACCGGACCAATTACAACGAAAAATAGACAGAGAAATTAGGTAAGCGTAAAAACAGAGAAAGCAGATGTATGGAATGCAACAAACAATGAATTGGCATGTAAATCACAATTAACAATACTGTTACACGAACTGTATCTCCCATAGCATTCCCAACCAACTATCTAGACTCAGTCACAGTACCACAAGCCTACAAAATTGCTACACTGCAAGCTTATCATTTTAAAACATACTGAAGTCAACCACATTTGTTACTATCAAAATTTTCATCCAAGAAGGGGATAACTAAGAATATATATAACTAAAAAAATAACTAGCAAAATTCTTTTGGAGTGGGGGGGACCTCTCTCGTACACTAGGCAGTCTTAACTAACCATTTAAAGCTGAAATCTTTAGTTTTCCAAACTCTTTCTACATATGCTAACCATACAAACAGTTCCCATCAAGTGTCATGCCAACCTGCAGCAGCTAGTTGGTAGGTTTTACACTTGTCTCATAGGGAACATCTCAACTTCAAGCCCAATCCTTATGACTCTTCTGCTCTGTCGAATTAAGTGTAAGTGGTACCAAAGAAACAAATATCCTACAACAACGGATCCATGCATGTAGTATGTCATTCTACCATCGATGTCCTTTTCTCCATCAGAGACTCCATAAATTCAGAACACAATTTGGTGAGGGGTGGCAACATATGTGATGACCCACCAAATATGGTTTCCCAAGGCCTATTTGATACACCAGAGAAAAATGATGATGTCTTGTTCCTTTTTAATTCAAACGCGGGTAACTCTGGATAAATTGATGTATATCCAAATTGTCCTGAAATAGTGGAGAAGAGGAAAAATGAAAAGCTAAATCTTAAACAAGTACCATAAGAACAGAAAGAAAAAGTGGAAGTATTTTACATTTTTACTGACTAATTTTCAATTAGCTCATTCTTTCATCCTGCATAATCAAAAACAGATCTAAAAAACAGTAAAAGAAGCAAAGTAAACCCACCATTTTCTTCAAGCCTAACAAGATCATCCTGCATAGTCATATTAAGCTCACGTGCTTCCTTGTCATATGGATCGAAGAGAACATATTCACGATCTCCATTTAAATATGCAAGCAGTGTTTGTGATGTTTTTCCTTTAATAAAAGCAATGCTCCCTCCCTTGGCCTGAATAAGGAGAGTAAGACAAAGAGCAGAAACAGAACACCACAAATTTCATTCACCGTTAAAGAATTCATTCCGGCACTAGACTGGCTAAAAATTAAATTAAAAGATAATTCTGGAACAAAACTAAATTTTAGTCAATTTTCATTTCCTGTTTTTAATTTTAATTACAAAACTGAACTTTTTTTTTTTACTTTATTTCATGTTTTCAAAAATTTGTATATAAAACATTGAAAACAAGTGTTTTGTTTTCATACAAATCTTACAAAAAGGAAACAAAATGAATACATGATGGCAGTTTTATAATTAAAAGTGAAAAATAGGAAATGATAAAATCAAACATTTAATGAAAACAAATAGACCCAGTTTCTATCTCTAAGACGATGCACAATACTAGCTTGCACTTATTTCTTCCCTGCTTATTATTAACAACTGCTTTTTTTTTATTCCAACAGTTATTTTTTTAAAACCTTTTTATTTTAAACAGTGTTTTTTCTTATTTCAACAGATGAACTATTTTCAGTTCCAAGCGACTCACACAACTCAATTCTCATGAAATATAGTTGAGGTCAGTAATATTTAACCTGTGAATTAAAAAAAAAAAAAAAAAAACCTTCTCTTTACCAAACACGATGCAATACAAAGAAAAGCTTGTGACTCTACCAAACACGATGCAACACAGAAAAGCTTGTGTTATAAAGATTTTTGGTGCCTCGTGTCAAGTAATGTGCCCATGCTTCTCAGAAATTAACACAATAGTACACGTTGGAGGAAAAAAAGTGCAACAGAAATGCTAAAATCCTAATGTCTAAATTCATTAAATAGATTTACAAAAAAACAAGTTTCAAAAGCACTGGCAATGTGCATTTAAAAAATCATTCTCAATCTTGATTGTTGCATTTAAAAACACTAGCAATGTCATTATATTTTATAGAAACAAATGGTTTTGTAAACAAACAATACCTTCGTTACAGACCAGGAAGCCACTGGAATAGGGTCTGTTGCGTTGAATACTAAGATTATTCCATCACCTTTAAACAGATGTTCCTTTGATTTGGGAATGAGAGCAATGATAGCAAAATATGATAAATCTAATGCACAGGAAACAGCTGCATGAATATGAATAACAAATTTGTCAGATCAATAATACCCCATTCAATGAGTCATAGGTTACAAACAAGGACTATACGGTGAAATGCAAAGAACGGAAATGAAAAAAAAATGCTTATCAATAAAAAGGCGAGAGGAAAAAATATCAACACAGTAGGGTAAAACTTGATTGACGTAACTAGCATTAAAAAATCGTAGAGAAAGATATTTCTTCTAACCTTCTATTTGAATCCTATATGACCAAGATGCAGCTAACTTTGACATACTCCAAACAGACAACTGTGGTGTAGAACCATAAGATACGGAAAGAAGATACTCTGAATTTCCAACAAAGATGAGCCTCCCAATTGGCTGAAAGAATAAAAAATTAGACCAACAGAGATGAGTACAGGTACAACTTAAGGACCCTAAAATACAGAACCCAAAGCAACACTTATAGGCATGCATTCTAAAAATATAACGGAGAAATTTTTTTCTTATGTGCCATGCTTTCTTTCTTATTATTTTTATAATCCTGTGTTTGATGCTTTAATGCATGCTGCAAGATAAAGATCCAATATATGTAAGCTTTGCTGCCTCAAATAGCAGCCATAATCTTCATGAAGACTCTACAAATTAATCACACAAGCAATAGCGAATGAACTTTCACAAACATCTGAGTGAGGAGCATGCATGTCTTATTTGTTGAAATGGAACACGTTTGAAATATCCCCGTGTGAAGAAACACACAAACACACAATACAAATAGACATGATTAGAGTTCAAAAAATCACCGATGGAGTCTCTCCTACAACAGCAATGAGCTCATTCTTGTCAGGGTCCCACAATGTAATAACAGTGTCAGCTGCAACCGCAAGCACAGAACCATCAGCTGAAAAAGCAGCAGCTCTCATTGCTTTATTTCTGTAGGTAACAGCATGATCAGTTAGTCGTAATTAAAATCAAGTATTCAATTATGCAATTGACTGATCTTACTGAAGATACACCAAGGGGCCAAATGACAGTAAATATAAAATGAAGGAAATCTTGAAATTCAAAAGAGAACTTTCAAACCACCGCTAATCCTACATTTTTATTAAGAAAAAAAAACATGCTCAAGTACGTTAACCACTTTATTACAGCCCAACAGGCAAGAGATGACTTGGGGCTGGTGAAACTTACATACTGAAGGCAAAGCTTTAAGCTTGTTAGTAAAGTTTTGGTTATTTTTTATTTAATATCTATAGCCTAAAAAATAAAATATTAAATGTAGCAATTAAAGTAGGATTTATACTTATATGACCCAACAGCATGGCACATCCAACTAAAATTTCGATGCGTCTGGTCTTTCTGCTGAGTCTCTTCCCTGCAAACCCATATCTGAAAGAGAGCAAGAAAGACAAAAGTGTTACCAGAAAAATTCCTAAGCATTCAAAAAAATGTATCTAAAAAGGGTATCTAAAAATACCTTGAAATCTCCACCATAAGATGCGCTGACAGCCATATGACGGGTCGGATGAAACGTAATAGCGGAAATATGAGCATCCCTATTAATAAGCAGAAATGTGTCAAAACCACTTTCTAATATATCTGAAGCCACAATACATCTACAAATATGTACTGAAACTACAAATATAACAATGACACACATTTTTATAATTCTTGTTCAAATAATCCGTTGACACACCTGTGAGGTTCATAAACAAGGGTGGACATTGAAAATCTTTTGGTATCTGAATCCAAATTCCAGAATTTCAAACAAATAAGACCTCCTATTCCTTCTTCAGGAAGCTTGACTTCTACGGTACCCATCATAGAGCCGTCAGTAGACAACTCCACCATGGTCACTACTACCTGCAACCACGTTATTTGATGAATAAATGTAACAAATCAATTAAATGATTAATTAGCTGAGACAAGATGTGCAAATACTTATATGCAAGACTATCAACATATCATATTTAGAAGCAAAATGCGTGAATTCACATACCGTGACCACGTCAACTGGTTGATAATTTCTTTCACATACTTGAACCTGCAACATACTTCAACATTTTAAAACCCATGTGTTCAATTTTGAAGGTTGTTATCAAAGTTTAAAGGCAAATTCCAAGGAGTGTTTTTAGAGTAAGGAAATAAAAGGAAATTAATGAAAAGGAAAACATTTATTACATTTAAAAAACAAATCATTTACTAACTGTTTTTAAGTACTTCTACGAAACATTTAATAAATACTCCTTAACCAGTTCCCTGAATCATTAACTAGACCCTAAAAGTAATTATAAATTAATCTAGAAATACCAGACCAAACACCAAATTAACAATCAAAAATAAAATTGAACATCAAGATATTACCTCATAAAGTCCACGATTAGCAAACAAGCTGTAGAATTGGATGCCATAATTATCTGTTTGTACAGCCACTAAACCAGAAGAGCAGTCAAAGGCTGCTTGGCTGGAAATACTTTCACATATTTCTTGAGAAGACAAAGAAGGCTGGAGAAAAGCGAATGTCAGGTTCTTATCAAACCTTCAACAAATGCATTTCTTATGCATGTTATCAAAACAAACATGTAATGTATAGATAAATAAAAAATCAGTTTTCCCATTGTTCTTACAAGAACATTTTCAAAAGGCAAATGTCCATTTAGCATAACAGTTTTTATATATTCTCAGCACAGTTGGTTGTGGAAGTGAATTAAAAACACTCTTCATACCAAATATGGTGTTTAAAGTGACTAACGTGATGCAAGTTTGCATGCCTAATTAAGTAGAAAATTTATAATGATGGTCAATAGACATTTGAGACTTAAAATTGTAAGACCAAATAAGGATATGTAGCATACAGTTTTTATATATTCTCAGCACGTTAGTTGTGGTAGTGAATTACAAAGTCACTCTTCATATCAAATATGGTGTTTAAAGTTGACCGACGTGATGCAAGTTTGCATGACTAATTAAGTAGAAAATTTATAATGATGGTCAATAGACATTTGCGACTTTAAAATTGTAAGACTAAACACTGTTGTGTCATGCCAAATATATTTTAAGACACACTGATGACTGATCCCAGAAACAATATTATGAATAGACCAAATAAAGGAACTAACCTTGATCCCTGAAATAGACCTCATTATCTCCATAGAAGAGATCTTCAATATATGAATTTGGTTATCTGCACAAGATATCTGCAGACCCTTGATCACTTTAAAACATTATAAAGAGCTAGTTTGCTGTTGGGACATACCCACAGACTAACAATCATATATTCGACTACATAAAGGTAATCCTCACCGAGGCAAATGAAGGATCTGGAGAATCAACAAAATACCGAAGCGGAGATCCAATTCTTGGTAAAAATTTCTTCTTTCCGGTGTCTAGTTGCCAAAGCACGAGAACTCCTTCCTTCCCACCTATTATAAAATGATGACACAAACAAATTTTATATTTGAAAAGCCAATAATTTTCTGCTCAACAAAGGATAAGACAGTTAAACCATCATCAACCTTCTCTTATAGTCATTTAGCACAACTGCTTTTTGAAAGACTCGGTTACCGCTAAGAGTTTAAGATATACACATTATTCAAAACAGTTTGAATGGTTACTTGAAACCCTAAAGACAACTACTAAGTAAATCATTAATGAAACCTAATTGGAGCAAATATTGTTGCATATGAGCCATCAAATAATATAGGATATGCCGCCTCTAATACATGTGACACAGGAAGTTAAAGTCCATACAAGATAATTGGAAAAGTTTTCAAACCAAACAGAAGAATAATTACAAAACAGCCTAGTTCTAGCTCCGCGGACAATCATTGTCCAGTTCAATTGTTTTTATAATAATTCCAAGCGTATGGTTTACCTGAATACAAATAGACTCCATCTGAAGAGAAGGATAAAAGATTCACTGCATCAGAGTGCCAATGCCATGTGGAACATGATTCGGCATCATCATTTTGCCTTACCCCAGGCTTACATTCCTCATCAGTCATTGATATTCTGTTCAACAGCGCATCATTTTCCTGAAAGTTCTTAGCACCAAATCCTCTAAATATTAAAATTCTTCCGGTTACATCGCCTGCAGCCACAATCCTTTCAGTTGGATGGAATGCAAGAACGGAAAAGGTTTTTGTATGATGCAGGGCAATCTTCTTTGAGACAGCAGAATTAGAGTCCACTTTAGGAACTTTCCATATATGAAGTGTGCGTTTTTCCTTTATGCCCAGAAATTTCCCACAGGGACTAACAATCAAAGGGTGAGGCTTTTTAGTCTGAAAAAAACATTCATACACTTCACAACAATCATACATAATATTTAAATCATATTCTCATAAATGTTGACAACTTAATAGGATCAAAAGTAAGACTACGTTCGTTTCCACTTTTTGATTAGCCAAAATTGATTCTAGAGGTGTAAAATTGATTTTGATATGCTTGGTTGATCTCAAGTAGGAATTGATTCTAACTTGGAGCTAGAATTTTGGAACTTCTCATTCTTGAATTGATTTCTAAACTCACTTTTACATGATGTATCCAAACATAATCACTTTACTGTCAACTAACCAAAATCAATTTTACATGAACAATTCACTCAAAATCAACTTTTTGTCACCGCAAAACATAACATACACTCAAATTCATTGTTTAACTTTTTTTTACATAAATGTAACCAAACATACACCACTTTTAACCAGAATCAATTCATTCAAAATCAATCTTATCACAGCAGAACCAAACACACACTAATTCAAATTACTTCCAAGTACAAGAAACATTAATATAAGTACATAACCCTCACATTATACAATCATTCACAAACTCCACAACCACAATAAAACCTAAAAAAAAAAAAAGAATTAAATAAAAAGTAGAAAATAGTTATACCTCTTTCAATGTAATTGTGGAAAGCTTGTGAAAATCAGTCAAATTACACTTCCTAATCTGTGCAGAACAAAGTTTAGGTCTATTATCTTTCCCATTTTCAGTTTGCATACACACATACGCAAAATGCTTCTTTCCACTAATCTCTTCTTGCGGCGACAATAACGAAGGTATCACCTACAATATTCATGATAAAAATTAATAATAAAATAAATTAAAAACAAAAAAACAAAATCGTTAGAGAGAGTACCATGGAGAAAATGGGAAGTTTTAGGTCAATTATTTTGATGCATTTGAGAAGGGAGAAATCCCAATGGCGAATGGTGCCGTCGAGGGAAGAGGTCCAACAGTAGGTAAGAATGTTGGAACCGGGGACGACGATGACGGAGGTGACGGTGTCGGTGTGGCCGTCAAGGGAGGAAATTTGTAAGGCGGTGGTGGCGGAGAAGATAGCGACGGAAGTGCCGGAGCCGACTAGAAGACGGTCGCCGGAATTGGAGAAAGATGGAGGACATGAGACGTAGCTTTGTCCTCCCTTCATCGTTCGGTGTTCAGTGAAACGAAACGCAGCGTTTTGTGGCTCGGAACTGCAACTGTGTGAATTTCAGGGCAAAAGAGTAGAAGAAGAATGGAGGCGCCAAGGGAGGGAGGTAGTAGGCGTGTACCACTAAAGCATATAAGGGTTTGGGCTCTTACTTCGCTTTTTTCTTTACCAGATATATATTTTTTAACACAATGTTATGTTACTCACACCTCAACAATTTCATTTCCACACCTCCTTTTAAAAGTTACAATTTTACATATCTATCCAATCAAATAACTTTTTTTAAAAAATAATCCAATAATATTTTACAGTTTCTACTATCGATAATCAAGAAAAATAGACACGTTTTTTCCGGTGTTTGATGGTGGATTTGCAATCTATATCAATAAACTTTTTTTTACGTTAATATATAAGAAAGTCTGAATATCATATTATATCTCATTTAGAGAAATTAATGAAGCAAATTGAACTTAAAACTTAATCTATCCACATGCTTCGGTGTTATAGTGAAACTATCTTTTTCATCTTTATTTTTCATGTTGCATCTCATCCTCGGTCCTTACCCCGTAAATCATTTGATGCAGTCCAACTGTAACTCAATCGTTCAACAATAACGAGATTTCGTCAATTTGATTTGTGGTCCAATTTTTTAAGCACTAATATTTAAAATTGTCCTCTAATTTCACATTTTATTTTGTTCATTTTTTCATTTTCGTTTATTATTAGCAAATGTGTGTTGTTATCACTTAATTAAAAAAGTTAAACAGTGTCTCTGAGACATTAGTTAAGAAAACAAATATAGTAGTAATAATATCTTCGAACTCGTGCAATCAACCCTTAAAAGTGTGAAAAGTGTTCTTTCCAATACAGAAGTTACTTTTTTTTTTGTTTTCCTGAGCCACTAGTTAGCATTACTCTTTTTATAATGGAAGACAATAATACATTTAAGTTAAAAAATGATAATCATGATATAGCTTAAAGGTTCTTTATTCTATAAAAAAATGAAAGCTAAAGGTTCGTTGTTAATTTTTCTACAGCCCAAGAGTATAATGTAACATTTAGATTTCTCTTCCTTAAAAAATAAAAATGTTACATTATACTCGTTTATTTGAATGGAAACTACTAAGGGTGATACTAGTACATTACCATAAGCAATCTTGTTAATGGAGTTTCTAATTATAAAGTTAAGTTAACTTAAAAAATATATGTTTGATCTGATAATGCGATTTTTTGTTGAATGTTTTTATGTTTAATAATTGAACACTAATATTTTTTTTGTTAATCCTCCGATTCTTAGGAGAAGGGATCTGATAATCTGAAGTTTGGTTGAGAAATAAGTAAAGTTTGACAAATAATTGTATCACACAAGAATCTAACCCAGCTTCTTTTGAATAATTCATCATTTAACGAAGTTCATTAAGCACTTGAGCTTAATTGTTTGCTCGAACACCACATATTTTAAATCATAACTATTGTAGATTGTCTTTTTCCCTTAAAAAAATACTGTATATTACTTTGACGATATTATCTCTGTGCCTCATTTTAAAACTTTTCAATTTTTAAAAAAAATCAAATTTTAAATAAATTGCATTAGAAATGGTTAAACAATTTTCTTCATATACTCAAATAATTCAAGCAAAGCAGAATTACTAAAAAAAAACTGTACCGGTAGTATTTTTCTTCTAAAATGTGAAAAATGAAGAAGAAAGGTACATATCTGACTAAAATTCATTCCAACAAATATGAAGAAGTAATAAATACTGTGACTAAAATTGGAAAGTAATGACAGAATTTTATTGTATTAATTTATAAACGTGGATTCCTTTACCACACACACAAAGCAATACTAAGAAAAGTAAAAAGCTTTAAATAAAGGACAGTAAAAAAAAAAGTGGAGTTTAGAGAAAGAAAAGAATGGGAAACAACTAAAGTACAACCAACACAAACACAAAAACACAACATTCCAACTACATCTACTCCTCTTCACACTTCAACTGTGCTTGGTTGGTTGGTTCTTGTTTTTCTCATTTTCCGACCAAATCGTTTCGAAGTTTCTTTGCTTCTCCGGCAATGTCTCTCAACGGCGAATCTACACCGCCGCCACCGGTGATAGGCAAAATCGGACCTTACACTGTTTTCATGACGCCGCCATCAACATCTAAACCCTCTTCTTCTTCTGACCCGGTTGCTCTTCATTCTCCTAAACCCATCAACAATGCTAAGATCGCTCCTCCTCCACCTCAGATTCATACCCCTCTACCTTCTTCCAAAACCCTTTCCTCTGATGCTTCTGTTTTGGGTTTTTTCAAGAACGCTGTCAACAAGGTTCAAACTGGTAACTGCTTTACTCTTTCTTTTTCTTTGTTTTACTTCGTTGAGTGTTTATGAACAACGGGTAATGAAAACAAAATGAAATTAATTATTGTAGTAGTAGTAGTAGTAGTGATTTGGATTATTTGAATTTTGAAATGAGTTGTTGAAAAGTGAGTGAGTCGTCTTTTTCTATTTTTAGAATTATTTTTGTTTGATTTGATTATTAACTATGTAGCTTAGCAATTATTTTAATGCATGATTTAGTTTGTTGGGAATTTTTTTATTGATTTTTAATTGGGCTACTTTGATTTAGGTTCTTGATTAATTATGTAGTTTAATTTGCTAATTAAATCGTTGGTTTTACAGCTCACTCAAGTTTGGATGACCATTTGGCTCGTTGGTTTGGGTTGAATCAGTCAAAGTATCAATGGGCTCTTGATGATTATTATGAGACCAAGGGAACGGTGGTGAGCTATTCTAATTTGATATACTGCCAATTAATTAGCACAAGAATAATGCTTAATTTGCAAATTTATTTGAATAAGCTTCTACCTGTTTTGATGTGATTTCCTCTGATTTCTACTGATATAATGCTGATATATCTTGTGTTTGACTGTTTTTAGCCTTTCAAATGAACTTTTGTTTCAGTCAAATCTTTTCTCAGTCCTGAAATCACAAGTGTATGTTTCACTATGCTGCATTGCTTGAACAGTTGCGCAATTCATAAAGGATAGTATTTAACTGGTTTAAAAGTGGATATAAGTTCTGTCCTTGTTTTTTTGCAAGAATTATAATTTTGTCTAATCATTGAAGTTGGGATTATTATAGAGTTTAGCTATGTTCTAGCATAAGAGAGGATTAGGATTATGTACAGGTTTTACACTGACTTGTCAATGACACATGGTCTTGTTTGGATAAACAACTTAATTGAGCGCTTATCATATGCATGCTTATGTATAAAGCTATTTTATAACTAAAGATAAATTAAAGTCGAACTGTTTCATATATGCTATAAACTATTTTCAAAAACTATCATGAGCTTGTGAAAATAAGCTGAAAACAATTTATAGACATGTCATAAATTGTTTGCAAATACTCTCACAAACATGTTTCAAGTCATATTTTGGCTTATCGTTTTTCAAAATGGAGTTCCATCAAGCTTAATCTAAAAATTTGACATTGTGGTGTCTGTGTTGTGTATAATTACTAATTTATCATGTGTGGTCGTGATGATCTAAGTAAGCCTTTTAAGTTAAGTCTTCCCCTAGGCCACATGCTTTATGTGTAAGTTACCCTAAAAGCTATGACTTAAAGCTGAATAACTTGTAATTAAGGGCCTTTCCCTTGGTTCTTTAAAATCAAGTTAGTGATCATTATAATTTTTTTTTTTTTGCTATGAGTTCTGAGTAGTCCAAACTCAGCTTTAACAACCAGAGAGATGATAAGGATTAGTGAAGGACAATTTGGAGTCTGATAAATGTTAGTATATATGAAAAGGAGTGTGAAGGCGACAGTAGGCTCATCTTTTATGGTTACTTCTCAGCACTTAGGTCCTTTTTGACGCCAATTAATCATGGATTCAGATTCCATTATGAAATCTTCTCGCAACTTTTCTATGCACTAGTCAATCGGTCTTCCATTGCAATGTATAAAAACTGGTCGTGTGCAATTGACAATGGTATGGAAACTTGGTCATTCTAGAAATTTGAATAGTTGTTTTTGTTCTCGGTATCATATGCACATACATATAGATTATGGCGTGTATTACTTTTATTTATTATATAAAATTTGATTTATTGTAGGAAAAGGGAGACCAAAAAGTGAAAGAAATATCAAGCAAAGTACAGAGTGTTTGATTTGCCTGGTGCTGGTGGTAATATTGCCTTTGCTTTGCAATACATATTATCTTTGAAATGTATGAATGGTTCATTTAACATGGCAATTGATATTGTTATGCAGGATTTAATTAAAAGTGAGATGTGAAGACTCTTGCTTTGAGTATATTTATACCTTCGTATTTACATGTGGAGTAGAAAAAACTCTCTGATATGTTCAAGAGTTATTTGATCTACAACCATTGATCTTCCGATTTAATGTTTTGTTCTTGTATTGTATTGTAGTTTCGGTAGTGTTTTAGTTTTCCTTGCCTTGGAGCTGTTTTTGTATTCGTATTTGGTTAAGGAAAAATATTGATAGTTGCATTCTCATGATGACAACGTTATCTCCAAAACAGTTTGTATGGCTTACGAATTGCTATAATAACATAGGAGAATATCTAAGGGTCTGATTTGGATCATCATCTAATTTCTCCCAGTCTACCTCTCAAATCTAGCTTCTATTCAATTTTAAAGAAAAATAAATAAATTGCTGGCCTTCATAAAAGTTTCAGTACAGCAATGCTAGATTTGGATTGAAACGCATATAATAATGAGGGGGATAAGTTTGTCTTGGGTTTCACTTGTTTTAATTCAGATATTACTCCATGGCAAGAGATAATTACAATGGAACATAAGATGAGGGTTGACTATTTATTTATGCTACTTATTGTTAAAACGCATCAATTTTAGGAACGTATGAGAATTGAATGAAATTTTTTCCAAGGCATCCTAAGGATCTTGTTGGTCGATAATTTGTAGTGAGTACTTTTGCTCATGCTCTTCAAGTTTTGAAGCATGCCGTAACTTTGGCAGTTTGGCGTCACAAGACTCAACTCACCTAAACATTTTCTTCTAAAAATTGTAAAAGAAAACATGCTCCTAACATTTTTAGTTATAATGTGATGTGATTTATTTATTAATTTGTGTCTTTTTTATGAGAAAATTGTAGGGTGAGGAGATAATGTCTAAGTCCGAGGCAAAGAAGCCTTTATGATTCAAATAATATTACAAAATTAAGGCTTAATTGCAGTTTTAGCCCCCTAACTATCACGAACTTGTGATTTTGGCCCCCTATAAAAAACAATAACAAATCAGCCCCCTATGTTTAGCCCCTTTTGCAGTTTTGGCCCCCCAGACCAATTTTGACCAATTCAACGCAGACGTGGCACCCACATCACTCAAGTGAGGTGCCACATGTTATATTCTTTTTAAAAAAAAAAAAAATTAAGCCAGCTGGATTTAATGAAAGAAAAACAATTAAAAAAAAGAAAATAAGGAAGGAAGGTCACGTGAGTTGGAAATCAAAAGTTAGGGTTTGTATTCTTAATTTTAGCCCCCTTTCTTTCAACTTCTCTATCGCCTCGCCGTTCTCTTCCGATCTTCATTCTCCATTTTCTTCTTTGTAAATTGTCGTTCATAATCGTTGTTCTGTCCATAATCGTCGTTCAATCGCTGTCAATCGAAAGCTGCAACTGGATTTTAGGGTTTCTGATTCTAGGGTTTTCGAATTTGGAGAAGATGAAGTGGGTGGATAAAAGTGTGAATGGGAAGGAGGCCGATGGAAGTAGTGCTACAGGAGAAGAGAAGGATACACGAAAGATTCCTGAGTCTGAATTGTTGCTTGAGTCTGAGTCTGAGTCATAAGTTAGGGGACCAATTAAACCATAATTTTACTTAATAAATTGTAACTTACTACAGGAAATCCACATTTTTAACAACTTATGACAATCTGATACTTCCCTCAAATGGACCAAAATTGTGGCCACAACTTGACTATGAGCCTATATTGCCACCATATGTTAGAAGGGCCCCAGGTAGGCCCAAAAAGCAAAGAAAGAAGGCTAATGATGAGCCAAAGAAAACGTCTGCTTCTGATTCTGCTTTGATGAAAAGAAACCAGATAACTGTCAGGTGTAGAAGGTGTGGTGTTCTTGGTCATAACCAAAGAACATCCTATGGTAAACAAGCTGCTGATAGAATTATTCCACCAGGGGGAAATAAGGTATATTTTGCATTGTATGCTTATGGGTTATATGCACCTAAAACATATGTGATGTGTCTTTAATATGCTCTTTGTCATGTGTTTCAATGCAGACAAATACAACTGTTAAGCAACCTCAAGCTGGGAAAGGGAAACAAGCTCCTAGAAAAAAGAACGTGCAAAGCAATAAGACTGGGGCACCATCTGCTGTCAACACTGGGCCACCAGCTGCTAGTAGCAACACTGTGACCAATACAACAGGTGCAAGCAACACTATGACCAATACAGCAGGTGCAAACACTTTGAATGTGTCAACTGCTATGCACACCAAAACTGTGCCAGTTGTTGTGGGAGAAGAGACGTTATTGGTGCCTAGAAAGAGTAGGACCACAGGTGTGAAAAGAAAGAGTGATGAAATGGAACAACTTGGAACACAACATTCAGTGAACAAGAATTAATGTCAACAATTGAACATTAGACTTATGTTATATTTTGGGTTGTAGTGTAATTTAAGTACTCTTTTGGAACTTAATGTTTTGGGTTGTATGTTTAGTACTCTTATGGATGTCGTTATAGATGTCATATTTTGGGATTAATTTGGTTGGTTGTAACTTAAGTACTCTTTATGGATTATTTTGGAACTTAATATGAAGTTGATCTTATGTGTTATGTTATGGCTCTTATGATTAACAAATTGCCAACATACATTTTCAAGACTCCTTTCTTATTGTCATAAGTTGTTAATATGAAGTGCCTTAGAGCTTGCAACATTTTGGTCCAACATAAACATTTTCATTAAATTGCCAACAACTTGTAATCATCATAAAACATCATTCTGAACGTTTAGAGCTTGCAACATTTTAAACATTTTCATTCTGTTTAGAGCTTGCAACCTTTCATAAAACATCATTCAAACATTTTCATTAAATTGTCATAACATCATACAAATCATATCACAAACCTATCATATTCAAACTAAAGCTTACAACTTAACAACATCATTCAAACTAAAGCTTACAACTTAATAACATCATTCAAACTTATTTCATAGTTAAAGCTAGAGCTATAAGGACACAGATGAACAACATAATCCCTAACACAACTATGGCAATTACAAGACTCCTTTCCTTCTTCTTCAATTCATCATTCTTCCTCAAAAGTCCTCGAATTATTTTCTTCTGTCTCTCAGGTACCTCAGGATCATACCATCTAAAAAAATTGCATTTTCTTCTCCCAAAATAATTCCCACATCCATGAAACCTCCTCCCTGGATTTCCATCGGTCCAAGCAGTGACCAATGGAGAATCAACACCACAATGACAAACGACATTACTTCGATGCTTCAAGGATGACCCGCTGACCGATGAACATGAAGAATTTGCCATTTTTCGTTTCCTGCAAATTCTGGGTAACCCACGAGCAAGAAGGAGGAAGAAGGAGAATTGAATTGGTTTTGAAGATGAAAACTCAACTTCTGTTCCACGTGGGTGTTAAACGAAATCGAAGGAGGTAGAAGGAGGATTGAATTTTGGTGGAAGAAGGAGGAAGAAGGAAGATTGAATAATCTGTGAAGATTTGGGAATTTGGGGGGTTTTAAACCCTAAGCTTCATAACCGTTGGAGGATGCAGGATGCAGATTTCCAACTCACGTGACCTTCCTTCCTTATTTTCTTTTTTTTTTAATTGTTTTTCTTTCATTAAATCCAGCTGACTTAAAAAAAATTAAAAAAAGAATATAACACGTGGCACCTCACTTAAGTGATGTGGGTGCCACGTCTGTGTTGAATTGGTCAAAATTGGCATGGGGGGCCAAAACTGCAAAAGGGGCTAAACATAGGGGGTTGATTTGTTATTGTTTTTTATAGGGGGCCAAAATCACAAGTTCGTGATAGTTAGGGGGTTAAAACTGCAATTAAGCCCAAAATTAATTATGTTTATCTATCTCTAAGGACATTAGTAGGTTTGAACTCGAGCCCTCTTGAATTTAAAATATGTCTTTTTACTATTTGAGTTTTAATTTGTGTATAATTTCATAAGATTTACACGATATTGTATATATTTAATATATCGGGTGATATAGTTGATAGATAAGTAAACCTTTCATCGAAGTGATTATATATTTTATTCCATGTTTATGTCAAACTCAAAGTCTATTAAACGAGATGTCTCAACAGTGCCTAACTGTTTAGGAAAAAGAAAAAACAGTGCCTTAGTACGACCTAAGACACGTCTTAAAATATTCTAGAAACAATTAAATCAATTTCAAACGTTACCAGTAACTTTAATTAATATATTTTATTATTTTGCAATTATAATACTATGTATCTCATTAATCTCTTTCGATAAAGTGGGATAATGAAATTAAGAAAGGGTCTTGTTAATGAGTGTCTTAAGAGCACTCTAAGAATTCTCAATTAAAAAACTATTCATTAAAAAAATCTAATGTTACAATTTTTTATACATTAAATGCACAATTTTCTATAAAAATTTACTATCTAAAGTCTTTAGGGGTGGCAATGGGTACCATTGGATATGGTACTACTGTGTCATTTTCCATACTCGCGTTTGTAAAAAATACACGTACCCGAGCTCGTACCCTCGTAGGCAACAACTTTAGTGCCCTTCCCCATACCCTATGGGCGCCTAAGTGTCCATACTCGCACCCATTACCCGCATTTTAATTATGAAAAGACAATAAAAACATCACAATTGAAATAAAACTATGGTCCAAATGTTTTCCAATCAACTCATAAAATAGTATGAATCATAGTATTTAGTGAAATAAAAACATCCAGAATATCCCTAAAAAATTGTACACCACTAGGAAGAAGCGGTTACTGTATTAAGTAGTTTTCAGGTTTAGGTTTAAGCTTAAATAGCTAAATAAATAAATTAATTATACACCAAAAATAAATAAATTATTTATCATGTTATATAAATATGTATATGCGGGTTGCGGGGTTGTGCAGTATAATACCCTTACCCGCGCCCATACCCATTTAAATTTGCGGGTAATTACTCGGACCCAAGTCCGTATCCATGGAAGCGGGGTTTACCATATCCATTACGGGTTTTTTTTGCGGGTACCCATTGGGCATGGGTCAAATTGTCATCCCTAAAAGTCCTTAAAGAGTGTTGGTGTCTTCCAAAACATTATGAGTATCTTGAGATAAAAAGACTCAGTGCAAATATACATTGTTCAAGTTATGATATAAAAATATATGATGCCGCAGGGAATGAGGAGCTATAGCTTTCCAGCAGAAAACTTTTTTGTAAGAAAATAAAATAAATCATTTGTCGCAACAGTAGATATAAAAGTTAAAGGTTGGGAAAACAGTAAAAAAGATTTAAAAATTCTCAAAGTGAAAAGTGTGGTTTAAACTAAGTTCAGTTATGACAGAGCTTTACTACGATTTACAGAGCTATAACTTTCTACGGCTTCCTGACAACCTGGTGGCCACTGAGAGTGTTGTGCACTCAGCCTTCATGTTAAGCCCGTGAAGACATACCTTTCAGTGTACAGTCACACAAAACTTGACATGCAACGTTGCTATGTTAGGATCTCAACATTTCCCATTGAAGTGTTATTTTACTTAGCCTTTGGCCTATGACAAGAGTTCTATCTAGATCTCAGCGCATGAAGCCTCCTCCAAGATCTAGTTAACGTTCAAACAGTCTCTCTCGATCCTTTCACCTCACAATGCTTAGGGACAAATTCATGTCAAAACATGTTCCATTCTCATACCCTGTTGGGATCAGGGAACTATAACATTAGAAATAAAAGTGATCAATTATCATGTCTAAAGATTCTGAGTTAAATCAGTTTGTTTGAAAGAAGCACGGAGCTATAACTTTATATATCACAGGAAGGGGTTTAGCTCATGGTGAGTTGAACCTAAGAGATGAAGATGAAGATAAACATAAATGAAAACATGAAAAACTAATTTGATAGATTAAATAGAGTTAGTACATGATTACAATCCTTGAAGAAGAATGGTGAGCTAAAAGCATCACCAAGTAATCTAACTCTAATATTCTAAGAACTAACATTCATGCTCATCTATGGAGAATATGAGATGTTGTGATAACTCTAAAGTTGCTAACCCTGGCTGAAACTTGGCATCTTTAATTCACTAACAAATTTTCAGACCCTTGGCACCAACACATGGCTGTTCTTTTATAATACAAGTCTAACCACTGCTACTCTTTGGTCATTTTACACATGAGTTCTCCTTATCATAAAGCATATTCTCTTTTATTCTTAGGATTCTAATCATTGGCATCAGTTCATAATTCTTCCTCAATAAGCAATGGTCAGACGTGGTCCCCTGGGTCCGTACTAGTTGTACGACCCTGCTAGCGATCCAGGAAGCTGCATCTTTCCAAATCTTCAGCAAAACAATGCAAATTCACACTGCAGCTTCCCATATCTCCATAGTCATTCCTCATCCTGTATCACCAAACATTCACAACAAGCATTACTAGTTCAAAATGACTAATTAATACTAAAAACTAATTAAAACCATAAAATCCTAAATAGTCATTGATTAGATGTCTTAGACAATGAAATCACTTAATTTCTTGTTCATTATGAGAGCTAAGTGCAACATGTTAATCAACTATTTTGCCGGTTATCAAGTGTCCTTAGGACACTCGTTAGCATTTCCCTAAAAAAAGGCCAAATTATATATCTAGTCCCTTAATTAAGTCTAAACCCAGAAACACATATCATCATTTTCTTCAAACCCGGAAACACATGCACAAAGTCTAAACCCGTTTTTTTTTACGAATTTGACCCAAAAAAAATCATCTTAATCATCACCATCTTATAGAAATTGACACACAAAATTAAACCCAAAACTTAAGCCTAGAACTTTAAATTCTCAGGAAAAAAAAATCCAATTTCATCTCCCCACTTCACAAGAATTTATGAAAACTGAACTTTATGAAAATTTGAAGATATGAAAAAAAAAAATTGGGGAAAATGAAAAGATTTAATTTCTACAGTAAGCTCTGTCGGTGAATTCGAGTAAACCATCTTGGGGGGTCTTTTGTAAAAGAATCTGCTGCGAAGAGACATAGTAACCGCATGTGGGTTGTAGGAAAGAAGAAGAATGAAGCTGTGAAAGTGGAGCTGCTATGGAGTTTAGAGAGAGAGAGAGTTTTGAAATTTGAATAATAGATTTTGCAAATGATAATTATGTATTACTAAACAGACAGAAATATTGATGTTGTTTTGATCGTTGAGTTTAGTTGTTTCATCTTGAAAAGCTAGAAACGAAGATTCTATAACTCTTCGTGGAGAGGCTAGAAATTAAAAGGTGATTTTGGGTTTTTTTTTTTCTAATCTTTTTACTGGGTTTTATATTTTATTTTTTATGTCTAATTGATGAATGTTATGAAGATGATGATAAAGAAAGGATAATGATGTTGAAGAATAGAAGAAGGAAAAAAAAGTGTATATGGTTCACTATTAGATCACATGGACTTGTATGATTAAGGGTTTTCTTTTTGATAAAAAGATCAAGGGACTAAACATATATTTTAATAAAACTAGGAAATTAATTAAGGGACTAAACATGTATTTTAACCTAAAAAATAACAATAGTTCTAAATTATAAATCTCTTTAATAAGTTTACACAAATTAAGAAGCATAGTTTATATTATATGAAAAAGATAAATGATGTGTTACATTAAGAAAATATTCTTTATTAGTGCTATGTGAAAGATAAGTTAATTTATTTTTATTTGTGGGAAGAAAAGGTTTATTCATATGATAAAATAAAGATCATTACAAACAAATTTATTGAGCATTGAAAGGGCATTTCCCGTTCCTCAAAACAATCTTAATTTAGAAGATAAAAAAGCTAAATTAACTACATTAAAAACCATATAATGAGTATAAATTTTAGGCTAAATTGTTCTTTTGGTCCCTTAATTATTTATTTGATATCGCTTTGGTCCCATAAATAATAAAAAGTCTGTTTCAGTAATTTAACTTCATCTCCATTAAACATTTTAGTGCATTCTGTTAGGGTTAATTAAAAAAACGTTATTGTTGTACACGTGTCATTTTGGCATTGCTTATGGGAATTCTTATTATCTTTTTCCCTCATCTTCTTCATCTTCATCAAAACCTTCATCATATTCATCAAATAAACCCAGAAAAATCAACTTCTTCATCTTCAACGTAACCTTCATCAACTTTCACAAAACAACCCAAAAAAATCATTTCTCTCAAACCCAGAAAAATCTAATGCATACTTAATCATCTCTCTCGAATCTGTTGAAATTCTGAAGCAACATTCTTAGGTTTCCATAAGCAACATTCTTCTTCAAATTCTGAAGCAATGGCTTCTTGAAATTTGAAGGAAGTTGTTTGTGCTTTTCTTGGATGAATTTCGCAATTACGTATTGGCTTGAACATGTCCTCTCTTTCAACGACACAATTGCATCCTTAATCATCTGCAATTCATTCAAATTTATATCAAGCACAAATTAGATCTAATTGAAACTATAATCATAACAAAAAGAAGAATTGGTTTAGGAGCGATGGTTGGTTCGGGAATGGATTCCACTACAACAAATTGCTGGTTATGTGGATCTGTAACAAGAAAAAAGTTATGTCATTTTAAACCCAGCAAACCATAACAACAATGAAGAAGAAGAAGGTGAAGGAGAAGGAGAAGGAAGAAGAAGAAGAAGAAGAAGAAGAAGAAGAAGAAGAAGAAGAAGAAGAAGAAGAAGAAGAAGAAGAAGGAGAAGGAGGAAGAAGGAGAAGAAGAGGAAGGAGAAGGAGGAAGAAGGAAGAAGAAGAAGAAGAAGAAGAAGAAGAAGAAGAAGAAGAGAAGGAGAAGAAGAAGGAGGAAGAAGGAGAAGAAGAGGAAGGAGAAGGAGGAAGAAGGAAGAAGAGGAAGAAGGAAGAAGAAGGAGAAGGAAGAAGAGGAAGAAGGAGAAGAAGAAGAAGAAGAAGAAGAAGAAGAAGAAGAAGAAGAAGAAGAAGAAGAAGAAGAGAGTGAGAGAGAGAAAAAGGAAGACAAGGCGAGGAGATGAGAGTGAGAGGTAAAGGGAGAGAAGGTGAGAAGAAGAAAAAAAAAGGTTTATGATTTTTTTTTTGGGTTATGATTTTTTTTGGGTATTTTTAATAAACATTGAGGAAGATGATCAAGGTGGGGAGAGAAGAAGATGAAGAAATGGAAAAAAATATATGAGGTGGTGATAGTATACTATTACTTACAATAGACCTTCAAAATTCAATGGTTTGTATTTTGACAAATATATCAAATGGTCAAGATTAAAAAACTAATGAGGGTTATGGTGGACAACATATAATGTTGGTCCACATAAGACATTTAGGGTTAACCCTTTAACAAAAGGGACCAAAATGAGTAACGGAGTTGAACTTAAATGACCAAAACGAACTTTTTATTACTTATGGGACCAAAACGATACCAAAAAAAATAATTAAGGGACCAAAAGAGCAATTTAGCGTAGATTTTATGGGCTTCTAGTCAATTTTTGTACTCTAGCATCCAACTAATCAATTGTTGGTCTCTTTTCTCTGAGAATCAGAGGAGAGTTACCAACAAAATCACTTCCTTTTTTTTATCTAGGACATGAAAAATACGAGACACCACAATTTTATAACTTATCCAATCACAGTAATTTGCATTCGCTGCATACATCGTTTGACTTTTAGTGGTCTCGCAAAGGTCCAACTTAAACCTATGATCAAAAGCCAATTGAATACAGGAAAGCAAACAAAAAAAGATTCATCCACAAAGTCCTCTACACACACCATGGTTTGTCAGCGTGTTGATGTTATCAGCACTGTAACGAATAAATCTGATGGTTCTAGTGGAGGCTGGAAGAAAAAAACATATATGGTGGATGAATGGCATTCTCATGGTGTTATAAACAAATAATCATTTGTCATATGTTGTAATCGACTTTCAACGTGCATATGCATCTACCTAAAGGGAGTGGTTTGGATTATGGCCACACAACCATCACGGTTAAGTTAGGAGACAGAGGGGAAAAACGAGTCTTCTTGACAGCATAACAGTACAACATAACAGGCTTTGGATTGAGGCCAAGTCCATGCTATGTGACTTGACTTGTCCAAGACAATGGCATGAATGTGGTTTAGAGACCCAACAGTGATGACATACTTCCCTGATGGCAGATGGATAAAGGCTCACGACGATCGAAGATGGTAGAGCAAGGTCGAGTGACGACGACCATGGAGATATATGTTGGTTGAGGGTAAGTGAATCAATTTCATCGTCAATAGGTGTGGTGTGAGCGATATGAGCACTAACCCCCCCCCCCCCCCCCCCCCCAACCATTAGAGAGTGAAATAGTATCCACAAAGATATAAGGGGACCAAACAATGATAACACACCATGGAGATGAATGAGCCAATTAGACGGCCACCCATCTTCAAAAACACAATCAAAGTAGATAGCAACACCAACAACGAAAGAGAGATACATAACTATAAAACACCAACACCAGGATGAGAGACACAGTTAAGGGGATTTGAAACATTATTTTCTATCAGGAACCCTTTTAGGGCTAAAACACTAACAAAGCGGCGAAAAAAGGAACTTATATGAAATCCATGGGGTCGGCCCCGAGAAATATGTGTAGTTGAAAGAATATATAGTAATAAATAGTGAAGAGTATGATAAAAAAAGAAACATTATGTCTCGTTGATAATGTAAAATAAATTATAATCTGTGACATTTGTTTTTTTGGCTAAGTGGATTGTAATTTGGGATGTAAGGCAAGTAATAAGTATTTGACAATACTTATCATTGTCTCGTCTCGATCCTTTTACAAATCAATATAAGCTGAAAGTTCAAGATGTAACTCATTTGCAAAGTTAAACAAACTAAATATCGGTTGCTAATGCTCAAAAGAAAATGGATGTCCCTGTTAGATAATCCAATACTGCAAATGAGTCTCAATTGTGCATGAAGGGTGATATACCAATCGGTTCCAAATATAAAAACCCACAAACAAGAAAATGAGATAAAAGGAAAGATGACCCAGACGAGGATATAGAAACTCTAAAAGAGTCATATGACATAGTTGATTTTTTAGTTGTAGAAAAATTGTTCAAGTACTTGAAATTTGTGAAAATAAAGAGATTTTGATAAATCATGTCATGAATGAAACGAGATAGAACCGAAATAAAGTCAAAGTTGACGATATTTTGTATGTAATACACAACACCATATCTGATAAAATATGACGAAGATTGTGACTTAAAGTCTATTAAAGATCGTGGTAAAGAAAATATTCGCAAATGGAAAAAGACAACTCTAGTGAAATTATACTCGCTTTGTAAAGCAAGATTTCATAGATCTGTAGTATGCACGCTTGAAGTTATGAAGTTAATTAGATGTAAAAGATTTTTTGCACAAAAAGAGAATTAGAATGATAAAATGCATATATAATGTTTGATACGTTCGCCGGAAGTGAAATGATAAATGTCTGCCATTCACTTAAAGAGATATATTCACATGAAGTAAATTCATTTTTTTTTTATGTTAAATTAAGTTTAGTAGCACATGAAAGACTCAATTTATACAAAGATATTTTACAACATATTTTTATGGCGCACTTTATAACAATGACCATATGACATATTTTTATTCTCCGTGAGACATACTATTCAAAGTATGGAAGAGACGACTTAATTAAAAATGAACAAGCCTTTTTATTCAAACAATCAAGATGAATGTTGTATAATATCCTCAATGAGTATTTTCAAACGAGGAATATCATAATGATATCATTTGTCCAAAATTTTTATAATTGATATAAAGTCTGTTTTCAAATGAGGGATATCATAATGACATCATAAAGTATGTTTTCAAATGAGAAATATCATAATGACATGATTTTTTATTTCTAAAATCTGTTTGAAATGAATTATGCTGGATGCACAAAGTTGGTTTGAAATTGAAAATTTATTATCTAAACGTGATTTTGTGCATTAAGAAACTTATATCGCAAATGTATTAAAAAAAGTTGATATGAACAAATTTAATTTCTTGTGTGCTAGAATGATTACGATGCCGTATGACATAACAAAGATCATGTTATGCCTTAAAAAAATGATGAACAACTTGAATTGGTTCTAAAGCACTGTATCAATATCATAGTTTTAACGAAGACACCGATGAATTTTGCAACTTATATATATTGTGGTATTTTATTTTTGTCAATATTAGTAAACACATATATTGGAACAAAGTCAAACATACACTTTGTATCTTAGAGGAACAACAATATCGCCCAATCATTTGGAAATGTTAGTACTACATCAATGAAGTTGAGAATGTTATTTTATACACGATTATAATTTTACACACACAAAAAACTTGTGGTTTTCTTATTTTATAAGGGGGTTGTTACAACAACTCAATACGAAGATAATATCTCAAACACAATTAATTTGGAAAAGAGTATAACAAAATAAGACAGACCAAATCTTTCCACAAATTAAAGTCATTACCAAGTAAAGCTTTTCAGTAACCAATACAAAAGATTATTTGTCTTTCTTCGCCTCGTATATAATTGTCTTTACAATGGGAGATATGATCGTGTTCTACATGTTCTACATGTCACATGTTATAAATACATTGTATTGTCTTATAAATGTCTCCCATCCCACTATAACATAAATCACACAATTGAAGAACATAATACAACTTATTTTATCTTTGTCTTCGTCGTCTCTGTTCTAGTTGTCTCTATCACTAATAACAAATAGTATTAATTTTTCATTCCCTAATTTTTTTAAAAGTTTATCAAACAGATAGTGCACCGATTGATTATAAACAAGACAACAAAATGGAAACAACTTAGAAATAAAAAAAACAAAATTATACTTTTAGTCCTCTAACTTAATTTCAAATAACAATTTGGTCTTTTATATTTTTTCATTACATTTTAGTTTATTTGCATATGAATTTTATATTTTATGCTTGAAAATCCAAATGCAAATGAACCAAAAGGATCAAATTACAATGAAAAAATATAAATGAGTTATCTAAAATTAAGTTAAGAGAAATTATAAATATAAATTATGTGGTTAATTTACCAAAAAAAGTTATAAATGTAAATTATGTGGTTAATTTTTCTTTCAAATGAAAATAAATGCAAAATTGTCCAAAATTTTGGTAACCAAGTGAAGCACTAGTACCGCACTATCAAAGCAAATCTCACCCCCTTTAATTTATCAGAGCCTTATATTACATTACATTATGAAAAATGATAACTGGACCAAAAAAAAAACAGACACAAATACGACACCGTATTTTACTATTCAATTATACCATCATCTTTTCCCCTTTCTCTCTCATATTACATCTCTCTTCCCTATTCCGCAAACAAACAACATTTGCTCTTCCTTCTCGTCTTTTGCAACTCTCTTTTTCTCTCACCGGCGACCGCGATCTCATCGACGTCGGTCTCCTGATCTCAGTGGCGACACTCTCTCTTTCTCTCTCTCTCTCTCTCTCTCTCTCTCTCTCTCTCTCACTGTGCTCCCGCACCTTAGCTCTCACGGTCACGACATCACCGGAAATTGACTTCCGACCGATAGTTGGTTTCAGTAGGCGATTGTTGTAGTGGACAACGGTGGTTGATGAGATCTCAATGGCGGCGGAGAAGACGAGATCTGAACGCGTCGTTCTCCAAATCTAAAACGGATTTAAATCGACGATGGTGGCGGCGATAGTGACCGATGAGGATGACGGTGGTTATGTGGGCGGATGGTCTGGTGGTGAGGGGGCGATGGTGAGAGAGTGGTAGAAGGATGGCAGTCTGGTGCCTGGTTGATGTTCAGACACAGAGAGAACGAAAAAAACAATCAATTAACACAATTACCCCTCAAATTCAGTTGAAATTTCAAATATGCCACTGTACTTTGATGGAAATTACAAAACTGTCCCTAATGTCGTATTTGTGTCAATATTTTTGTGTTTAGTTATCATTTCTCTTACATTATATATATACATATCCAACCATCAAATCGTCATTTCACCATCACGGTGGTTGCTTCGCCCGTTCACCGTACTTTGCTCAACAAACACTATTTTGTCGCTTACTTTCACTATCCCAAAATATAGCACATGCTACATTAATATAAAATAGGCTAAATACCATTAGCGCCTCCTTTTAAGTCATATGTTTATAACAAATTAGTTTTTTAAGTTTTTTTTTTGTTACAAGTTGGTTTTCAAGTTAGAAAATACTTGTACCATGATCTTATTTTCATCAAACTCAATTAATAAGTGTTTATATAGACATTTAATGTTAAATTGATATTTCTAAATTCATTGGTCTCAAAACTATGATTCATAGATGTATTATTTACTATCGATTTGAAATAAAATTGATCGATTACTTGATTTATAATATTGTTATGAAATATTTATATGTAAAATTAGGCTTGAATTCAAGAACAAGAAGAAAATGTGAGTAGGTAATAACCTATGAAGCCCGGATACGTGATACGGGTGCGGGTACGATACGATACGGGTACGTGGATACGCGAAATTTTTAAAATTTAGGATACGATACGGTTAAGATACGTTAACAAAATTTTATACTAAGACTTATATGCATGTAAAATACTTGAAGAAAACCAACATTGATTGCTCTTCATTATTATATTATTATAAAAGTCACAATTTTTAAAAAATAATACATGTGATCAAAATAAAAAATGTAAAGTTTTCTTATAAAATTGAATCATATACATTTCCACTGAATTTTTACAACATTGTCTCACTTTTTTACTCTTCATCTTTTATAGGATACGTATCTTTGAAGTATCTTATAAGTATCCTTGTGTATCTGTGGAGTATCTTATAAGTATCCGATCAAATATTTTTTTAAAATTAAAATAATTAATTCCGATACTTCGTGGGTACGTATCCGCGAGTATCCGTGGAGTATCGGTATCTGATACGTATCCGATACGGGTACGTCTCCATTTTGGAGTATCCGTGCTTCATAGGTAATAACGTTTGATGTCATAAGAAGCACTTTTAAACCTAACAACTCATGTTAAATGATTCATAAACAATTTTTAACGAAGATGATTGAAAAAATGGTAACAATGTAAATATTCTATGACTTAAACGACCAATTTATAACTAAAAAAAGAACCAATTTATAACAAAACAAAAACTTAAAACTAAGTTGTTATAAACATTGAGTATTGTTTGACCAATAAATATGGTTAACTTTATACGAAAAAGAGAAATTATAAATTATATTAGTTAAACAAAAGAGTAGTAAATAGGAAAAAAATAGTATTAATTCTTGTATTGTAAAATGATATACAAAATGAGAGAATTTATCTTAGTTAAACTGATTTGAGGAGGTAACAGAGGCAAAAGAGAGAGAGTGATGCGTAACAAATTGAATTGAATAGCAACAATAATACATGTTAGTGGATATGCAAATATTGACACCTGTTGCTACAGCGTGGCTTTTAGTACTTTTTGTCTTTCAATTCAATTCAATTCAATTAATCGAGCAACGACAATGTTTACTGAAAATACAACTAACCAAATCATATGTTTTTAGTATTTCGCAGGTGAACCCGAATTGCATGCCATTGCCTTCATCTTTGAGTTTCGATGGATTCATTACTTGTTGGATCTTTTCCTAAGTCATACTCATACTCATATTCTTCATTCACCACCACCAGTATGATTTATCAATATCAATATCAACCCTTCTTCTTCTTCTTCTTTTTGTTATTTGTTTTTTTTTTAATTTAATATTATAAAATAATAAAATATCTGTGCCATTGCAAGTTGCAGGTGGGAATTTTTGGCGGAGTAAACATTGTGTCAACAATTACTATTCAATTCCAAGTATGTCCCTTGACCATTTTCCATCTTATTATTCAACTATTTCATTTCATCGAGACAGACCATCTAAGGGCTTGTTTGGATACTTGTGACACTGTTTGAGACAATTTATAAAAACAACTTATTTTCAGTTTATCTACTGGCATAAACACTTGTGAGACTGTTCAGACTCAGATTGACCTATTTGAGCCTTTTTACTGGCATAAGCACCTGTGAGACTATTTATAAGTTGTTTTCAACTTATTTTCATAGGTTTTCCAAGATAGCTTATGAAAAGAGCTTAAGTCTTACAAGTTTACTTCAATTCATCTACCATGTAAAATGTTTTATCCACCAATGTGTGTTGGCTTTGACTCAACCTTAGAATGGAATTGCTTTGACAGAAAGGGCTTATTCAGGGTTGGATTCATATGTTAAATTAACTCCTTTGACCTTGTAATTAGGCAGCTACCATTGCTCATAATCATTACAGTTAACCTTGTACTTTGACTTTATAATTGTGTTGACATTATTATGAGGGAAATAGTAGATTACATCCATACATTTAAGTTTGAACTTTGATAAATTGAATGAAAAGTTGTTTATTTTTTAATCACTGTAGTAAAGTTAAGTAACAGGAAATGTTGATGTTGATTATTATTACTTGAAGCAAGGGTTCATTAAAAATCTTCCCTTCCAAGGGAGACACATGTTACGGGAAGAACATTTGTGAATGTATAACCAAGCTCCGCAGCTGTGTTGATTCAAAGCATTGTGTTATCAATTGATAATGAAAATGCATATACCATATCTTGGGGTCTGATGGAACATGAAAACAAGGCGATACATGACAATAGGACAAAACAATATACCGTGGAGAGTTGCAAACATTTCAACCACCATCTCCAAATACTTTACGATGGAGCCATCCGTTTTGATACCACTTGTTGGGGGTTTGAAGGTAGCCTTGCACCAATGGTTCAAGGCAATAAACTGCAAGGCGGAAACTTCATTTTACGTTTTCACCCAAAACCTTCAGGCATTATGGGTCTGTTTTTTTTATACTGTTTTCATTTAATCAATATGGGACTCACTCGGATTTTCAATCTGTGTGAGTCTCTCTATATTGGTACCTTCCCTTCGTGGCACAACGAAGCCTCTTTGATTCTCACTTTCCAGAAGTTTAGAAGTTGATTGTAGAGTTCCTCCTCTGCAGATTTTTCTATGACTCTGACTCATTTAAAACTAGAGTCTTTTTTTTTTCTTTTCTTTTCTTCTACATGCTCTCATACTAACATTTGAAATTTGGTGCTCTAGGTTCTTGTGCATCAAAAGCTTCAAGGCACAAAAAAATTCAAAATGAGTATAATATTTTGAGGTTCTGGCAGCCAAGTTTAAATCATTATTGCGAAGGAGCTGAAGGACAATCTACATATCAAGAATGCAATAGAAAATTTGTTGTGAAAGCGGCTCCTGAACAATCTTTTGAATCCGAACATCCTGCTTTTGATCCAAAAAACATTTTGGACACTGTTAAAAATTCCCTGGATGCTTTCTACAGATTTTCCAGGCCACACACGGTTATTGGCACAGTTAAGTTTAATTTTTCCCCCTCAGATTTACTCTGAACTAATCCTCAAATTTTATGGTCAATACTTAATACAATTCATTTTTATGAATCGCTTATTTGGATGATTGTCCTATCATGGGGCTGACTATATCTGTGTTTGGACAGGCATTAAGCATAATTTCGGTGTCTCTCCTTGCAGTGGAGAAATTATCAGATATATCCCCACTATTTTTTACAGGTGTATTAGAGGTGGGACCCCAAATCCGTTATTTCTCTTTCAAGTTTAAATATCCTATTGCTCCCTTGGCTTGCCCCTAACTTCATAATTGTTTTTGTTTGTTTTATTTATGTTTCAGGCTGTGGTAGCTGCCCTGTTTATGAACATTTATATTGTTGGTTTGAATCAATTGTCCGATGTTGAAATAGACAAGGTATGAAACTTACTATCAGAATAAAACAATCTGGTTAAAAAGTATGATGCAGTCAGAAATGCTCTCTAGTTAATCCAAAGTCGGATATTTAGAAACATATGCACAATATGTGCATGCAAGTGTATTCACTTATGTGCAAAAATTTGATCAGTTTATATGATTTTGACAACCAAACTCTGGTTTATATATTGATTTATCAAGCTTCTCGAATTATTGTAGTCTCTGATATGTGGTCCAGAAAACACACATCCTTTTACATCTTACAAATTATTCCGAGGAACTATCATATGGTTTGTGTTATTATTGATTTGTGCTGCATGTTTTTACTGCAGATAAACAAACCATATCTTCCATTGGCATCTGGAGAATATTCCTTTGCAACTGGTGCCATTATTGTTGTATCATCTTCAATTCTGGTGCCATATAGATTCATCCCATTTTTCAATGATACTTTACAAGATGAGCTATACTGACAGAGTAGAAGACGACTTACTATTTTATTCTCTTTTACAGAGTTTTTGGCTTGCCGGGATTGTAGGTTCATGGCCATTGTTTTGGGCTCTTTTCATCAGTTTTGTGCTAGGGACAGCTTATTCCATCAACGTGAGTTCTTTTGTCTGCATCTAAATTTCCTTTCTCCTTTCACATTTTCAATGCATTATTATGTAAATGATACAAAGTCTTACTTTTTAAAATCTACATGAACAGTATCATACTTGTTAAGGATTCAACACAGTGCTTGCTTTGCCAAATATCATGGTGACAAATGTCAAATAACATCCATTTCTTTAACTTTTCCTTGTAGAGAAAAACTATTTCAATTAAATGTGGGATGCGAGAGTTGATATTGTGTAACAAAAGAATGTTCATCTTAAAAAGAGATTCATATTTTAGTAATAGCACTATTAGTTCAAGTCGTAAACTCTTAATTGATTAATAGGACATAGATTTGTTCAAATAAAAAAATTAATTGCATTTTTACTGGTTATTGAACACTACTCAAGATATTGCTACATGTTCTATCTGATAAAGATTTTACTCTACCCATGTTTGAGCTTGCAGGCAGACAAATATCATGTTTTTAATGTCTGTCGTGAACTAACAATCCCAAACGTTTAAGTTACTAGGCAAAGACACAAGAATGATTTATATTACTTCTCTAATATGCTCCTTCATGCGTGAATGCCCTCTGGGCTTGTAGCACAGCCAATACACACATCCACTTATATTGTGTTGAAATTCAACTTTTTTATCAGAAGGGGAGGCAAGGGTTATACTCTAGATCACTTGGTCATAAAGGCTCTTATATTGTGCTATAAATCAACTATCCCATAAGCTTAATTGATCAGGTGGAGACAAGCATGGTTTTGCAATACATCTCTAAGCAGACATTCACAAAGAAAGCCACATTTTAAAGAGTTATTTGATGATGGTCATTGCAGAATTTTATAACCTTTTGTCTTTTGAAAATTTTCAGGTGCCCCTGCTGAGATGGAAGAGATTTGCAGTGCTCGCTGCTATGTGCATTCTTTCCGTTCGTGCAGTTATAGTTCAACTAGCATTTTTCCTTCACATGCAGGTTTTATACAATAGCTTATTGTGCTTTTTGGAGGCTTCTAGCTCTAGATGAACATGCATTAACTTGTATGCTTGTAACAATAACAAATCTTTGTCCCAAATTTTTTGGACTGGTTTCCTTCAATTAATGACCAACTATTTGAAACCACTATCTATTGATTAATATATTTTCGCCATTTAGTCCTCAAAGGCCTTTATTCTCTGATAAGTAATAACCTTTTCAACAGTATTAATTAAAGTGAAAGAGATGAAAGGGGAATTTTTTTAAAGGAACAGATGCATTTTAATTTTTAACAATGATATTATTGGAAGCATGGTGTCTGACTAACTAGTATGGCATAATTTTCCATCCACCAAATCTATGTTTGAATTCTGATATTTTCGGTTTCTAATTCATGTAACAATGTCCAGACTTTTGTGTACAAGAGGCCAGTTGTCTTTTCAAGACCATTGATCTTTGCAACTGCATTCATGAGCTTCTTCTCTGTAGTTATAGCATTGTTCAAGGTAAATGCTTCTAGATTCTTTCTGTATGAAATTGTTCTCAACATTAAATTTTTGATTCAATATGTGTACCTAATACAAGCCTTTGTACTGAATTTATATAGGATATACCCGACATTGAAGGAGATAAAATATTTGGCATCCAATCTTTTTCAGTACGTTTAGGTCAGAAGCGGGTATGTTCTTCAAATGCAACTTCTCAACATTGTTCCCTTTTTATCCCATGGTTGTCGCTAACTAATCTCTGACAGGTATTTTGGATTTGTGTTACCCTTCTTGAATTGGCTTATGGAGTCTCCCTTGTAGTTGGAGCAACATCTTCTTGCCTATGGAGTAAAATTGTTACGGTAATATGCTTGTTACTTACACATATATATTGTGTTTGCACTTTGCTGGTCTGATGTATCTTTTAGAGTAATTTAGATTACATCTTGGCATTGATTTTTCTACTCCTTATATTATATATAAAAATACATCACGATTTGTTTTTTTCATAAAAAAAGAAGAAAGTGTTTTATCTTTTGTGGCACATCATTATCTATAACAATCTATAAAGGTAATACACCCTTTTGGGTTGGGTTGGGTTTTACCTTTCCAATTTTACCCCTTAATTTAAACTATTTTAATATTATTTAAATTTTCAATTAAAAAATTATTTAAATCCCATTAAAATAGGAACAATCCACAACAATAGGAGAAACAGTCAACAACAATAGGAACAATATTGGACATTATGTAAAAACCTTATTTTAATCTTATTGTAAAAAATATTTAATTCTCTTTCGATTTACAATATTGGACATTATGTAAAAACCTTATTTTAATCTTATTGTAAAAAATATTTAATTCTCTTTCGATTTACAATTAAGTACAACAGAAAACGGAGTGCCCGTCTATCCGCTAGTCAATATAATTGTATTACTTTGAGTTTTATTCTTAATACCTGAAAGAATAAAACTATAATTTTCAAATAGCTCTAGACTAGCAAGTTCATCCACGGATTCGACTTCCTTTTCATGCTGCACTTTTATGGAATATTTGGTGGTTAATATCATCATTAGCAAAGTTTCCTTCCTTCTCATGTTGCATTTTCTATAAATTGGTATTCTTTTTTTACAAATGTCTCCAAAAGTACTGAACTATTTTAACAATCCTTTTAGTTTGACACCACCCGTTTTCACGATCCCTTTAGTTTGATTCCACCCATCCGGTTATACTCGCTCCAAAACATTCCCCGTCTAATGCAAAATTGTCTTGGAAAATTCTCCAACAAAATCAACTCCACTCGACTCTTGATTTTCATTGATTCTTTCAAAGTTATAAATTTTAATGCAAAACTCAAAATGGGTATAAGGGTTTCATTGAAGAAGGCATGAGTTCCACCATTGAGGGCTGTTTCAGCCACTTTTCATCCTAAAACACAAGAATACTAGACTATCAAGGTTCAAAGAAGATGAAAGAGGGGTTGGTCATGCAAGCTTGATATGTTCTCAAAGAAGAGATCCGCCACATATTGCTCAAAACCTCTCTTTTCTTTTACGGTATCAGCTTTGCTATGTTCGATTGCAGGGGTCAGTCACAAACCCCCAAATCCCTAGCGTCCCCATCCGGATACAAAATTAGCATCATACCATCTCTATTAATTTGGAAGAAGCAGCAGATGTCCTCCAGAAGGGGGTTAATATGCATTTTTTAAAATATTACTTATATGAACTGTTTAATAAAATAACAATATACCTAATGATCAAAATTGATGGCTCATGGTGAACCACCTCACCCTAGTCTTCAACTTTTGTTCAGCATTACAGCATGTAATATGACGGATATTATACTGCCTACTTTGGAAATATTTCCCTAGTAATGCTGTTTCTGATGCACAAAATATTCCAACTATTTATAATCTTGAATTATTTTACAGATCAGTTTTAAGTGAGTATAAACTTGTTTAACCTTTCCAGCAATTTTTAACTTTATTCTTTTCCAATGTGTTAGAGTCTGGGACATGCAGTACTTGCTTCAATTCTTTTCAATCATGCCAAATCTGTAGATTTGAAAAGCAAAGCTTCCATAACATCCTTCTACATGTTTATCTGGAAGGTAATCACTTACTGTTTATCATTCTTTTTGGTAGCACCTGCTGTTTATCATTTGGGTTTTAAATTTTTTATTATCAACATTGTTATTAAATAAATGGCTATCTGAATCTGACTATTCCATGTTTTGAGAAATAATGGTTGTTATATTTCTTAAAATTTCAATTGAAATGCAAAAGATGGGGTACAATAGCTAGATTGAAGTTATTTTTGTGAACATGAATTTCAATGACTATGCTGATGAACTTGGTCATTCATTGACGTAATTTTATATTCTGGTAAAAAAATTCAATACTCTTCAAAGTGTAGGACACAAAGGGACTAGAATTTTTTTTGTTGTTTTGAAACTGGGGACATGAATTACTATTGCCAGTTTATCTATATGTTTATTTTAATTGTTTGCACTAAATCCTGACTTTTTCAAATGTAAAGGAACATGAACTTGTTTCTCATTGCACTAATATCTTGTTTCTCATTGCAGCTATTTTACGCAGAGTACTTCCTCATACCTTTAGTTAGATGAGAATGCAGCGGTATTGTTGATTTGAGAACTAGTTTTGTTTAAATGATGCTGCTATAGTCACTGGCCAGCTTTGATTTTATAATTGGTTTAACTGCAATTGTAAATGAAGGGTTATTCTGTTAGGATGGTTTTTTGTTTTTAGCTTATAGTGGTTTCTTTAATAATAATTTTTTACTATTATGAAAACAACCAAAAAAAACTCTGGCTTCAAGCATTCTTATTCTTATTACTCTTACTCGTGCCTTTTATTTCGTTAGTCTTGTATCTCTTCATTATCCTCTGCATGCATGATGTATACTTGGGGAAATTGTTTATGAATAACACCTGCTTCAACTAAGACTATATAGGTAGACAGTGTAGATGTACACTACATGTAGATTGAATTATGTCAAATTTTACACCGATAATGTATTAGAATTAAACTCATATATTACTAATAGTGTGAAGTTTTTTACTAATAGTGTAAGTATTTTACACCTATAATGTATTAAAATTGTGTTTTTCTATCATGTGCAAATGTTAAGAAGTTTAAAATAATAATTTTGTCATAGAACTTGTGTATTTTATATTAAATATGTAACTTTTTAATAAATAATTGTTGTTTTTTAATAACAAATTACTAATTTTAGTTGTTTTAACATGTGCAATATTGCACATGTTAGGCAAACCCATTAAAGTTAAACTCACGTACACACTGACAATTCTACAATAGCATATTTGGCTTTGATAAAATGCAAACAGTGACATTTTTTTTTTTTACATAATTGCATGAATTGAATAGTTTCACCTATAGGTGTGCATTTGTTTCAAGTTGTATTTGTAAGTTTTGGGGAATAAAATGCTAAGCATGTTTATGTTTGTTATAGGTTTATTCCCAGGTATAAAATGTTTCGGGGATAGAAAAACTTTCCGCAAAAAAAGGGTGAGAATAAAAGTTAGATGAAAATAAATTCATGTGTAACTAAACGATCTATTGACCTCCTTATTACAAAAGATTTTGGGAATATTATAATATTAATCAAACATCATTTTTCTAAATACCTAGGAATAAAACTCACATACTTATTTGACCAAAAAAAAAACTCACATCCTTATATTCTATATTCTAAAGAATGTTATATATGGGAATAAATTTAATAAACTTGAAACAAACACCCTAACGTTTAATGGTCCGTTTGGTGCGCAGGATCCTATTTCAATCTTCCGTTTGATGCACCAATGAGATAGGATAAAATATTCCTTTTACTTATCCTATCCTATCACTCCTTTGTATTTCCTATCCTAAGTTTAGGCTGGGTTAAAATTAACCTATCCGGTTTGGCAAAATGAATTCTTATTTTACCCTCATCCTTCTTGCGCCTCTCCTGAATTCTTAATTTTTTTATAGATTCCGTTATATTTTTCTTCTTCTTTTTTTGGACTTCTATTTTTCTTTATCAATTTCTATTCTTTTTTTTTTCGATTTCAAAATGTTCCAATTCTTTTCAGCGAAATGTTATCGATAATAATCATTCCGTTTATTATCATTATTGATAATCATTCCGTTTCTATTCCTTCTTTTTTTTTTGTTTCTTTATCATTTGTTTCTTTTTTTTTGACACATTATCATTTGTTTCTATTCCTTCGATTTTTTGTTTATCATGATCAATTTCTATTCCTTCTATCTTTCAGAATGTTGACGATAATCATTTTGGAACATTTTGAAAATTCAATTTGTTAAATTCATCTCTTTTTTTTTTATCAATTTGTCTTCCTTTTTTCTTCTTTTAAATTCATCTTTTTTTATGGATTTGAACTTTCCTCTTCTTCTTTTTTCAGATTCCTTTTATTATTTTTTATGGCCAACCATGGATTTCAATTTTTCCTCTATTTTGTGATGTTGTTGTAATATGTATAATATGCAAATCTATTAAAAAATGTTATTGATTATAAGGGTAATTTTGTAATTTAATATGATAAAATATTGTTATCCTTGTGCTTATCATGTGCGCATCAAACACATGATATGATAAGTGTTATCATGTCCATGTTCTATCATGTCTTATCCAGTTTCATATCATATCATGTCTCTATCCTATCTTGCGCACCAAACAGACCCTAATACTTTATTAGTTATTGATCAGTTTATATAATTATAACATGTTTTTCAGAATTTAAGAAAGAACGTCCTGCGGAAAGGCAATCGCGGAAAGAATTGATATTGTTTACTTTGCTTTGGTAAGATTAATCAGTTTTGTTTTTTAGAGGAAGATTAATCAGTTTGTTTTTTTAGAGGAGGATTAATCAGTAAGTTAAAATATACACTTGGTCTTTTTTTTTGTTGATATAAGCCGAGTCCTCTCCCTTCTCAGCAATGAAATTTAATAAATTTTCCTTAATAAAATACAAAATAAAATAAAATATAATAAATTTGTAACAAACATAAGAACACATATTTTTATCATTATATTTTAAAAAATCTAAGAAGATTCTTTAAAAAAAAAAAATCTACAAAGATAACTTAAAACAAAAGAAAGAAAAACTATAAAAAGGAATAGAGTATAGGTTCTGTGTAAAGTAAACAATTTATTCTCAAATTGAAAGTAGGTTACTAAACCGTGCATCCCAAGTCTCGCGCGTCACATATAGGCTATATGATATAGCAAAGCCCTTTGAAAAATACACTAAACCTTGCGTGCATCCCAAGTATCTTTTCTACGTGCAAAATTGTAAACCCTACTTTCTACTCTACATAGAGCAGAAGAAGCGAATTGAAGGTAACAGAACCATTGCCGTCGTCGCTGCAAAATTGTAAACCGTTTACTTTATGTTCTTTTAAAAAAAAAACAAGTATTTACTCAAATCTTTCTTATTTTATATGTATGTTTTAAAAGTTTATATGTTATTAATCTTAATACTCAATAATATATTAAATAGGTTTTAAATAAAATACTTTTTTGACAGCAATTAGAATAAAGGGATATGCATGTGTCTATATATATATATATATATATATAACATATCATATGAGAACGACATGTTTATATGAGAATGATGAAAATAAATAGGAGCCATAAGATTAATAACAGTTAAAGTAACAATTAGCAATTTCAAACACACACACACACATATATATATATGAAATTGTTACCTTAAACCAACCTAAAACCCAAAAACGATACCAAAAAAATTGAAATGCCATTTAAAAACTTGAGAACATGAAATAATTAATGAGTGAAATGCAATTAATTTGGATTTTTGTTTATTTATTTAAATAATTAATGATTGGATTGTAATTAGACGATGAAGTCTATAGAATTAGTGATTTTATTAATTTTAGTGAGGGTAATTAAGAAAATTTGGTGGTAATTAATTGACTGTGGTTATTAAAAAACGAATCAATGATGGTTAATTTGTAAAATGACTATACCTTTTTAAACGAGTGAGATTAAAGGATTAACCGATAAGAATAATAAGATAGTACTTAATTTGTCTCACATTAGGTGTTTCATTTGAGTTTTACACGGTTATTAAAGAAACCATTAATAATGTTGATTTTAATCGCAAAACAATGCAACAAACAATGGGCAACTCTGTGCACTATATAAACCAACGGTAACCCCATAACCTCCTCGCAAAGTAAAAGAAAACGAATAACGGTAACCCGTTTCTCTCTTCCTTGCAGCTAGGTTTTCAATGCGGTAACTTTCTCCTATTTCTCGTTTCTAATTAATTCATGCTTTTCCGCACAATTTAGTGTAGGATATTCATGGAAGAAGCTACTTTGTCGGAGTCTACACCTCCGGCAACTGCCGACACTGTAAGTAGCTACTCTAGACTAGAATTCATACATTTTCTCTGCCCTGTTTGTAGAGTACAACTCGATCCTAACCTTTTCATAGATTTTTCTGATCAAAATTCATGAGCTTAATTGATCATCTGGTCTCTTAACTTAATTCTTTATTTCACAGTGGTCTCTTAACTAAAAATCGTCTCAAACAGGTCCCTTATATATTCTACCGTTATCTATTTTAGTCCTCACAATTAGTTTTTTGATGTCTAATATTTTTAATATGATTATAACCATTTGATTGCAGGTCCATAATATATTACAGTGAACCACCTATATCTAATTTTTTTTCCTTTTCTTCTTCTCCTTCCCTATTCTTCCTCTTGATCTTCATCATCTTCAACATTGTTCATATAAAACCCAGAAAAACTTGAACAAACAAACCCAAAAAAAAAATGATTAAATCCTTCGCCATAACTGAAATAAGAAAAAAAAAAGCTTGAGATGGTGAAAACGTACAAACACGTTAACTTCCTTCTCTTCTCCTATTTCCAGTTTCCAATTCCAAACATATGCAACACAACAACACTAACTCTTCCTCTCTCATTTTCACCATCACAGAACCACCATCAATTGAATCCGAATTCAAACTTGAATCTGAATTCCTTCTCACGTTCTTCCTTTGGAGTCTGAATCCGAATTCAAAGAGAAAAAGGGTATAAGAGGGTCAAAGAGAAAAAAGGGTTGAATTTGGATCTCTCTACTCTCTCTCTCTCTCTCTCTCTCTCTCTCTCGATCTGTTCCTCCTTCCTTCTTATTTTCTCTGTTTTTTTTAATTCATGATGATGATGAAAGAAAGCAAAAAAGGGTTGAATTTGGTTTGGTATTGTTGTTGCTTCCGTGTTGTTGCTGTTGTTGTTGATGTGTTGCCGTTGTTGTCGTTGATGTGTTGATGATGATGAGAGAATTAGGAGAAATCCATTTTTTTAATTCATGATAAGGAACTTAAGAATGGTTGAATCTAGATTCTTGAAGAATGAATGAATAAGAATGATACTTAAGATGATGATTCTAGGGTGTTGTTGTTGTTGTTGAGGAACAATGGGTCTAGATGATTGAAGAATGAATGAAACAAAGATTATGATGATTTTGTGTCTGGTAGTTGTTGAAGCAGTATTTCAAACAACAAAAGTAAGTATTTTCTATTATCGTCTCCTCAGGGATTGGTGCCTTACTTCGAACCGTTCAACAATCGATATTGTTTTGAGTTAAGGGTTTGTACGGTTGGTTTCATAAACTAACGAAATGTAAATGCGGGAATTAAAACGACAAAGAATTAGGGAATAAAAGCGTTGAGATTAAAGTTCATCAATCTTGCAAAGAATGTAATAAATAAATCATGCATATGAATTTAGCGTTTTAGCGTAAATACCACGTATCGCTCTACAATATCATTGATTTCCCAAATGACATCGTGAAATCGATCGTATCGTTTAATCGACGATTTCCCAATCAATCAAACGATCCGAAAGCATTACGATCCGAAACTTAATGCGATTATCAAAACCCAAATCCATTTCTAGATTTTCTTATTTTGATAGAAGATTATTCTTAAACATAGATTCAAAAGTATTTGTCAATATCATTTGAATCAATCATGAGAATGAAAAGCAAGAATAACTTCATAAACATATAAATTGCTAAACCATATATTCACATAATTATTCATTACAATCAAAGCTAGAAAGATTACCTCTAATCCCAACAAAAGGATGTTAGTTGCTCATTTTCATGGCAACTATGCAAAAGTGAAGAGAAAAGGTGAAGATACAAACCAAGTCTTGATTTCCCAAAGTCTTGATTGATTTCCACTACCCAATCACTTTTGATCTTTGAAGATCAAAGCTCTAGCCCTAATTACTAAGTCCTAAACTACTACTAAAGCAATCCTAACAAATTGGAAGAAAAAGTATCAAAGTTCTCCAACTGGTTATCTTAGAAAATGAGCCAAAAATGCTTTATAAAACTGAATATTTGCACGCTCGCTACAAGCGATGAGTTGGTCGCTTGTAGCGAGGAAGTTTAATGGCCAATAGGGATCCTCCACGTCAGCATGGAGCCTTAAACCGCCCTTGGTCGCTTGAAGCGACCAGTCCATCGCTTGTAGCGATGAACCTCTAGAAATCCCTGCCTATCTTCGCTTGTAGCGTGGCATCTGGCGCTTGAAGCGATGAAGCCTTCAAATTCCCTGCCTATCCTCGCTTGTAGCGAGGATGCTTGCGCTTGTAGCGATGGCTTTGAAACAAACTTCATTTCTTTGCTCAGCATGTTCAAGCATGAATTTCCTGCAATAAAAACATGGGGTAAGACATAGGATCTCAAATATAGCATTTTGAACCATAAATACGAGCTTATCCTAAGATAACTTGTGAAATAAGTTACATAAGTGCCTAAAATAAATATACTTTTTAAGTCAATTTTGGCACTTATCACACTCCCCAACTTGAATCTTTGTTTGTCCTCAAACAAAGGACATAACAAAAAAGGAAACAAGCTTTAATCATGGCTTTGAGCAAGAATGCAAAAGAATTAAAAGTTTGAAGCAAATAAGTGATAGATGAATGATTTAACATGATTGCGCAAACTAAGGTTAAGTTTCTCACAAAACGAGATACATACTATGAATGTGAACTAGTTCTAAACACAAAACATTAAATCACACAATCTTTAACAAGCAATATGTTTAAAATTGAACCAAACCTAACACACTTCTAAATAAAGTATATGAACAATTGAAATCATTTGTGAGGGTTATGAACACTCATCCAACAATCATGATAACATACAATCAAATTATGTGTCTATCTAATTATCATTTCCAAAAGCATAAAAGGCATTGATCAAAAGGTCTTTAAAGGTTGTAATTGGGCTAGGTTACAAAAGAATTGTCATATGTGGGATATTTGAATTCAAATGGCCAAGCAAAAGGAAACATTCAATCAATTACACTTCCTTCTTTTTCCAATACAACACTTGGTGAATTTCCAACTTTCTTATTCTTGATTGATCTTTGACAACATTTTCTTTGAATTCATGCAAACCTTTACATTTTTCTCTTTTCTTTTTCTTGGTTTGCTTTTCTTTCATTTTTTCTTTTCTTTTTCTTGTTGTCAAGATCAAATAATTCATTCACCCATACATTGACTTAAATAAAACCTTCCTTTCTCCCCAACTTGTTCCAATGATACCCTAATCGAATGTTCCTTTGTTATAATAGCAAAGGTCAATAAAAACGACGGATAAGGGTTCAAAAGAAAACAACTATCAGAATTTAATAAAGAGTTAATTGTGAACTGAATTTTTTACAAACTCCGGCAATTTAAATAAGCAGATGAGCTTATTAAATTGACAGTCCACAGTTAACAATTCTGATTCCATTAGGCTCAGATGGGTTAACAGATACTCACACATCTCACAGGGTAGGTTCATTTGGTCAAGTATTTCTCTCAATTTCAAAAAATTGCCTTGATCATTTCAATGCTCTTATACAAATTAAAACAACAACAGATTTAACATAATCTAACTGAGTTAAACATGATATTGGTCTCCTGCATATATATACATTGGTTGAGGATTCCTCACATTTTTGGCTAGTTCTATATTGGTTCAAAACTAAACACATGCTTGCTTAAAAACTGAATAAATTAACTTGTGTGTGTAAAGAACTTATTCACATTAAAGAATATACCTAGAAAAACAAGAAAACGAGTACCTTAGCTGCGCGCTTTAACACTCATTCTATCATTATCACTCAGATGATTCACAGTTCAAGCATCGGCTTTTGAATCATTCATCTTTCTTTCAAAATTTGTTGGGATTTTCAAAAAAAATTTTTAACATAAATAAACACTAAAGCATAAATAAAATATAACTATACTAACATGTTATACCCAAAATATAAATAACATAATAGCAAAAAGGGTACATCATCCATGGTTCAAAAGAAATACTCAAAGTACAAAGCATAAATCAAAATGTTAAAGTACAAAGCTGAATAAATAAAACGAAAGGGAAAACAAATCAAGATCTGCAGCTCTGCATCAATCTGAATCTGTGGCCATGTCGTCCTCTGAGTCTATCAAGTCAGCTGCCATGCGATCAATAGAATTTGTAGCAGCTGAAGAATCATCACCCAGATCATCATCCACATCTGCGTCGTCATCACCATCGTCACCAGCATCCTGCTGATCACCAGCGTCAGCTGCATCTGCCCCTCCTGGAAAGAATGGCCTGTCCCCAGGCCAAGCGATGTGCTCTGAGAAGAAAGCAGGTGTCCACGGGCTTTGGCCACTGTCGTGCAGATGGCTCTGGATCGTAGTAAGTGCCCGGTGATTTGACGCATTCTGCGCCAACAGAAGAGAGCCCACAGTAGCAGAATCCCAACTCGAGAAGTCCAAAGGTGGAATGGTCAGGTGGCTAGGGTGGCTAGTAGTCTGAGGTGGTGGTGGTGGCATATGAGAAGGTCCTGCTGAGGATGATGGTCCAGCTGAGGGTGGGGGTGGGGCAACAGGTGCAGGTGTAGAGCAATACCTATTGATGTATCTATCATCAATAGGATTTTTAATTTCCTCATCAACCTGTGATGGTATGTGAACTCTAGCTCTCCTACATAGACCCATGATCAACCCGGGAAAAGTCAAAGGGCATTTAGGTTTGCCCGGGGGTAATATTCCACTTTCAGCAACTATCCTCATCTCATTAGCTATCAGCCTAGCTACGTCGACCTGACGCTGAGTGAGGATAAAGTGGACAAGGGGAGTCACATCTAAAGTGGTGGAGGAGGTGTGAGACTTAGGGCGGATGTTATATAGAATAAGGGTAAGGATTACCTGAGCCTCAGTGGTCATGTCATCACGGAATGCTCGGAAAGGCTTACCCGAAGCCCTACTCACGTCATAACCCTTCCCAACTTGGAAAATGTCCTGTGCGATGCTGTCGTGATCCCATTCACCACTCCTCTGACGCTCACAGAAATCACAAAGCGCAGTGGGTGCAAGCGGATTATCTTCTTCATCATCAACTAGCTCCAAAGGCTTGCCCAGATATGCGTTGATGGACATGCGATCGAATGTGACGGTGCGCCCACGCACGTAGGTCGTCCAAGTAAACTCATCTGACGGATCGGAGGGGATCGCGTTCGCGTAAAACTCGCGCACGATTTCATAGTTGATCCTCCTAGGTGGCGTACAAAGAATACCCCACTTCCTCTCTTTTATCATGGCTGCTAAACCTCCATACTCCCCCTCTTCAGAAATCTCAAACCTTTTCTCTGACCAGATGCGTCTTGTCCTCAGCTCCTCGTATCTCTCTTGGTTCCTCCAGCTGAGGAAACGAGCTGCATCGTGTTGTGGAATGTTGACTCTTGGTCTTGACGAGGAACTTTCAACATTCCTTTGACGTTTTGACGATGTTTTAGGTGCCATTCCTACAAAATTAATCAAAACAGATGAAAGTTAAGTAGGACACAAGTCAAATTTCAATCAAAACAAAAATAAAACAAATTTTTGGTTCGCTCGCTACAAGCGACATATTGGTCGCTGTAGCGACGAAACCCAGAAAATGCCAGGTTCCTGCGCTACAAGCGCTGTTCTAGCGAGGATACCCATTTTCAAATTTCATGTTTTTCTTGATTTTGACTAACTTGTAGCATGCGAAATCAACATCAAAGCTAAAATAAATGAGAAACAATCACTCAAACTTCCTAAATCCTTAAAAACCCTAATTTATTTGAAATTTTTACAAAGGGTTTTTCCAAAATGTGATTCCTATGAACAAAAGGATTACAAGGCAGTTTATCAAGTGATTTTCGTTCATTTATAACAACTTAAGCTAAGTATAAACAATGGGTAACAACAGGGCATGATTTAAGTTCCAATTTCTCAAAAACCCTAAACCCTAAATTACGAAATCAACATGCAAGCACCTATGGACAGTAAGAAGTTGATAAACAGTGACAGAAGAGGTCGAATAACATACCTGAGGAGTTGTTTTACAAGATTATTGCAGGTACAGAGTTAAGTGTTGAAGATTTGTGCAGAATGTGAAGAACAGAAAATGCAGAAATGAAGCAGAATGAATGGAATGTTACAAATGCGAAAAAGATAAGTTAAAATGGCTATAATAATAAATGAAAGTGGTTGGGGGTGGCTGAAGCGACAGGACTAGCCTGGGTAATATAAAACTGTTTTCTGAAACGCTCGCTACAAGCGCGCGATTCGTCGCTACAGCGACAGGCAAAAAGCCCATCGCTACAAGCGTGGCTCAGCGCTACAAGCGCAAGTGCAAAAACTGTCGCTACAAGCGACAAGTGCGTCGCTACAGCGACGTAGTGTAAATTTCATCGCTACAGCGATGAGTTGGTCGCTGAAGCGACCATGACAGAAAACAGAAAAATAAATTTTTGAGTTCTTGCCACTATCCCAACATGCATAGATGAATGTTAAAAATCAAAATACTAATTAAAACAAACCTAAACAGTTGGGTTGCCTCCCAACAAGCGCTTGTTTTACGTCGTTAGCTCGACGCCTTTTTCGTTAGGGTGGCCAGAATGAGACGGATATCACACCAGCTTTAGTATCCCTTTGCAGCGGGAGGGATTCCATGAACTTGAAGAACCGCTGATGTGGAGTCCATAACCTCCCTATCCAGAATAAGCTGAGCAAGGAACATAAGCAATCTTGTACTCGTTCAAGTTCCACCTTGCTCACTTTCATCCCCTCATCCTTAGAAGTTTGTTCCTTGCTAAGAAACGGTTCCGGCTTCTCAATCTCCATACTTTCTTTACTATCAACAACACTGGCCTCTTCAGTATCTGACCTTTCTTGAGGAGTTTCATCTTTGCGTGGTATCTCTAATTCTTCCACTAATGGCTCTATACCACATCCTTTAAACATTGATTCATCCTCACTCTCATCAACATCATCTTCACCAATCTCTCCACATTCCAAAGTGGATTGATTGTTGGTCTGAACATCCACGATTCTTGGTAGATAATTCATTTGAACTTGCAAAACCTCCAATTGGCATGACAAAGCTCTTAATCTATGGTTGGTGTTTTGCATGTTGATAATGGATTGTTGCATGAACATATTCAGAATATTCTCAGTTCTTGACATTTGTTCATCTTCAGACGGATATTGTTGATATTGTTGATAAGCTTCATACTCGTATGGATCATAATAGTTGAAATAATCATGATGATCAGCCATGATTTCTTTCAATGAGAATCTGAAACACAATTAACTAACAAGAAACTTTTCTTTGCATAACAAAGAGGGTTAATGCCAAACAGTTTATATATACAAAAGAAATGAAAGAATATTAACAAAGTATATACAAAAGCTCAAAACACTACAAACTATTGCGATGTTCAAAATAAGTTAACACCGATCCCCGGCAACGGCGCCATTTTGTTGAATGAACAGTATTTCAAACAACAAAAGTAAGTATTTTCTATTATCGTCTCCTCAGGGATTGGTGCCTTACTTCGAACCGTTCAACAATCGATATTGTTTTGAGTTAAGGGTTTGTACGGTTGGTTTCATAAACTAACGAAATGTAAATGCGGGAATTAAAACGACAAAGAATTAGGGAATAAAAGCGTTGAGATTAAAGTTCATCAATCTTGCAAAGAATGTAATAAATAAATCATGCATATGAATTTAGCGTTTTAGCGTAAATACCACGTATCGCTCTACAATATCATTGATTTCCCAAATGACATCGTGAAATCGATCGTATCGTTTAATCGACGATTTCCCAATCAATCAAACGATCCGAAAGCATTACGATCCGAAACTTAATGCGATTATCAAAACCCAAATCCATTTCTAGATTTTCTTATTTTGATAGAAGATTATTCTTAAACATAGATTCAAAAGTATTTGTCAATATCATTTGAATCAATCATGAGAATGAAAAGCAAGAATAACTTCATAAACATATAAATTGCTAAACCATATATTCACATAATTATTCATTACAATCAAAGCTAGAAAGATTACCTCTAATCCCAACAAAAGGATGTTAGTTGCTCATTTTCATGGCAACTATGCAAAAGTGAAGAGAAAAGGTGAAGATACAAACCAAGTCTTGATTTCCCAAAGTCTTGATTGATTTCCACTACCCAATCACTTTTGATCTTTGAAGATCAAAGCTCTAGCCCTAATTACTAAGTCCTAAACTACTACTAAAGCAATCCTAACAAATTGGAAGAAAAAGTATCAAAGTTCTCCAACTGGTTATCTTAGAAAATGAGCCAAAAATGCTTTATAAAACTGAATATTTGCACGCTCGCTACAAGCGATGAGTTGGTCGCTTGTAGCGAGGAAGTTTAATGGCCAATAGGGATCCTCCACGTCAGCATGGAGCCTTAAACCGCCCTTGGTCGCTTGAAGCGACCAGTCCATCGCTTGTAGCGATGAACCTCTAGAAATCCCTGCCTATCTTCGCTTGTAGCGTGGCATCTGGCGCTTGAAGCGATGAAGCCTTCAAATTCCCTGCCTATCCTCGCTTGTAGCGAGGATGCTTGCGCTTGTAGCGATGGCTTTGAAACAAACTTCATTTCTTTGCTCAGCATGTTCAAGCATGAATTTCCTGCAATAAAAACATGGGGTAAGACATAGGATCTCAAATATAGCATTTTGAACCATAAATACGAGCTTATCCTAAGATAACTTGTGAAATAAGTTACATAAGTGCCTAAAATAAATATACTTTTTAAGTCAATTTTGGCACTTATCAGTAGTAATGTTAAGGAGAATGTTTTAAAGTTTTTTTTCCTTTTTTAGGAATGATTATGGTTGTTGTTTTGGGTAGTAATTTTTTTTAAGAATGTAAAGGAAAATGAAACCAAGATGACGATGAGTTTGGTTTAGGTGGTAGTAATTTTTAAGAATGTTTTTTGTTTGTTGGATTTCTCCAAGTTTTTTTTTTCTGGGTTCATTGAAGATTGATGAAGATGATAGAAGAAGATGAAGAAAGGTGAGAAAAATATTAGGTGTTAGTGGTTCACAGTAAAATACAATAAACCCTACATGATCCAACAATCCTTTTTTAAAGAAAAAATCAAAGAGTTAAAATTTAAAAATTTAATAAGGTCTATGGTGGACCACATTTAAATATGGTTCACCTTAGACATTTGATGTTAAAACTAATGGAGAGGACCAAAAGTGATAACGGCAGAAGACATAAGGGACCATTGTGAAATAAAGAATTAAGTTAAGGGATCAGATGATCAATTAACCCAAATTCATGCTAATCAATTCAAGATACTTATCGTGTTTGGTTTCTTTCTTTGTTTTCATGGATTTTTATTTTTTATTTGGATTCGACATAAAACAGAGGATCAGTGGAAACAGGCAATGGTGCTCAAGATCAACATGCTTTTACTTTTTTTTTTTATTATTACTAGTACTTAGACCCGTGCGATGCACGAGAAATTGATTATTTTATTGACTAATAAATGTGGTAGTTGATCATGTAATGAAATAATAATTGCTGTTAAGCATGAGTTAATGCTTCCAAAAGATGACGACAACAACAAAAACCAAACATTATCCTACTAAGTGGGGTCGACTACATGATCCGAAATACGTCATATTGTTCTATCATAAACTATATTTAGATCGAACTCAATAATCTATAAATCTTTCATAATAGTTTCTCTTATAGTTTTTTAGGTCTTCCTATACGTCTTGTAATATGACTATCCTCTATTTGATCTACTCTTCTTACTATATAATCTATAAGTTTTCTCTCTACATGTCCAAACCACCTAAACCTATTTGTACTATAGGTGCTACTCCAACTCTCTACAATGTTGTCATTTATAATCTTATATCATCTAGTCTTACCACACATCCAATGCAACATCCTCATCTCCACACACTTACTTTATTCTCGTGTTGGATCTTAACCGCCCAATACTTTGTTCCATAAAACATCGCTGGTCTGACAACTGTCTGATATTTTTCCACTTCAACTTAAACGGTGCGTTTGTATCACATAAAACACCTAATGCTCTTCTCCATTTCAATCATCCAACTTTAATACGATTATTTACATATGCTTTTATTTCTCATACGTTTTGTACTATGAACCCAAAATATTTAAATTGTGTAACTTGTATGACATGATCTCCAACTTTCATCTCTAAGGTCGAACTACTTCGCCTTTTGCTGAAATTACATTACATATACCATGTCTTGCTTCTACTCAGACGAAAGTCATACGCTTCTAAAACCCGTCTCCAAGTCTCCAACATCTCATTCAATTCCTCCCTCAACTCTCCGATTAACACTGCAACATCTGCAAAATACATCTTGGTGTTAGTTGTTGGATGTGTTTCGCAAGTACATCCAAACTAATGTAAAAAGATAAGGAATTAAAGTTGATCCTTGGTCCAATCCTTGTTATGAAAAAATCATCGATAATGCTTCCAAAAGACAAATAAAAAAACCTCCAAAGTAAAACCTCCACGGTTCTACGATACTCGTTACCTTGCAACACCAGCTCCCGGAGGTATAGCTAGGAAGGCTCCAAACCAAGATAAAGTAGTGACTGCAGTAATGCAAACATTTGAAAAAATATCTGAAAGTGCAGCTGAACAAAAGCTTTTGCGTGATCAATTTGCCACATTTCACACAAAAAAAGGGATATATGTGATGCCTGCTGCTCAATTAGATGCTGTAACCATGGATGCTATTGATTGGTGGTCCACGTATGGATCGAAAACTCCTGAATTAGCAGAGGTGGCAAAGAAAGTGTTATCTCAGCCGATTAGTAGTTCTTCTGCTGAAAGATCTTGGAGCACTTACTCATATATTCACAGTGTAAAGAGGAATCGGTTTAATTGCGCAAGAGCTGACAAATTGGTGTTTATTCACTCCAATATCCGCCTACAATCACGCTTTTCTGATAGTTACAAGAATGGCCCTTTCAAAAAAATGGGATATGGATCATGATGACACTTTTTTGGAAGAACCTTCTAGGTTGGAAGATATGACCTCAGAATTATCCAATGAAATTGATGGAGAATTTGATAATCAAGGAAATACAATGATGAGAGTTGTTACCAAGAGAAGAAGAAATAATAATTGAGCTTTTGTTTGTGTTGTTATGGAATTATGTTCAATGACAGAGTTGTTACCAAGAGAAAAAGAGAAGAAATTCTAGTTGAGCTTTTTATTTATGTTTTTATGGAATTATGTTTGTCAAAGTTGAATTTTATTTATGAAATTAATATTTTTAATCATTTTTTGTTTATTTAATTATTATTTTTTATAACGTACCGATTAATACATTAACATGTATCGCGAACCGAAATAGCGTACCGACTATGTATACCCCCACGTACCCAATTCTTTGAAGGTTGTGTACCCGTACCACGTACCGAAGCAAATTACAAATTATGTGACTTTGGAAGCAATGCTTAGATGAAACATACATTACTGCTCTGGAGTATGGTTTGCCGCCAACTGGTGGTTGGGGTTTGGGTATTGATCGGTTGACAATGATACTGACTGATTCGCATAAAATCAAGGTTCTTGCTCTTTCTCATTCTCTTCATGTTTAATTTTGTTTTTGTAAATTCTTACATTCTTGGTTCCTTTTGGGTTACATGAAGTTCTTCTCTTCCCTGCCATGAAACCTCAAGATGTACCTTCAACTTAAGGTTTGTATTGTACATGCGTTCACCTTTTTTTCATTGAAAATTAAGGTGAAGAAAAATGTTTGTTTAGATATGTTGCTCATGTTGGTTTTCTTAACTATATACGATCCATTTAAAATAATTCTGATATGGCTCCATCCACATATGCTAGGTCATAAACCCTTATCACAGTTTTTGTACTATTCCTACCCCTAGCCATATATATTTGAAAAAAAAAGCTAAAACGTGCATACCAAGTTTCTTTTTTTACATGCATATATATTTGGAATAAGTTATCAGCCAACAATAAAAGGAATTAGTTACATTTAGCACAACATAGAGGGAGGGAATTGAAGGTCGCTGCAAAATCATAAACTGTAGTTTTAATTGCTTTGTCTCATTTGATTTGGTTGATAATAGAAGCTACTTCATCAAAGCCTACATCTCTGGAAACCACCAAGAGCGTAAGCAGTGCATTGACGAGTGAACGGAACAGACATGTCACTCTCTTTCCCATTCTCAATCTTCATTTCCTTTGATTAGGATTAGTTGCTGATTAAGATTAGTTGTCTCTGTTAGGATTATCGATGTATCATGAATGCTATTTTATTTTGTTTTTGATATTTAGGCTGCTGAAATTCAACCTGCTGGACCTAACAGACCTGCAGCTGCTGATGAAGGCATTTCAAATTGAAGGATATACAAATCCTGTCAAACAACTAGACATCATGATAAGAACAATTATCATATTGTTCACAATGTTCTGTTTCTATTCAACTATGTATTTTGTGTATTTTCGTAATCCGTATAAGTTGTATAAGATGAAAAATAAGTCATAGGGATAGAGCTATACGGTGTAGTATCCCTTTTCCTTCTTACCTTGATGTTTGACTAAATTTGTAGCAATGGATGGTTTTTCATCTGATCATGCTGCCTTTTTAAAAATCTCATTTTTTTTCCATCTTCTGTACATTGCCTTCTTGTTGGAAATCCCGCCCCGAGCGTGAGGTGATGTGTTGGTAATCCCACCTTAATTGCGATCTGCCCCTAGTTGCCTTATGTTGGCTTGTCTTTGAGGGGGTGGATTTAGTCCCACATTAGTTAGATATGAAGCTTGATAAGAGTTTATAAAGAGGAGACACTCCTCACCTTACAAGCCGGTTTTGTAAGGATGAGTTAGGCCCCAAATTTCAACATGGTATCAGAGCCTATCCAAGATCTACCGTTGGGATTCCGCATTGCTACGCTTCATGCCCATTGGGTCCGAGTGTGAGGGGATGTGTTGGTAATCTTTTATAAAAGGAGGCACTCCTCATTTTGTAAGGATGAGTTAGGCCCCAAATTTCAACACTTCTCTTTTTTTTATTCCACAAAACTAAAACAAGTTATATCTCTGGGATGCAGTAAATCTGACTTGAATGAGGTTGAATTTGGAAAATTCCATTCTAATGTGAAGCGAGGTGACATTGTTGGTGTCACTGGTTTTCCAGGTTTGAGATGTTACAAAGTTTTAGTTTGCTTAAATAGTCAAATATGTTCTTTCTTATTTATTTCGTTTCCCTTTTCGAGTTGTCTTTATTGGATTTGACTCCTCTTAAGTGAGGGGTGTGTGTGATAATATGCCATTATAAGTTTAAAACTATGAATTGAAAAATCAATGATTAGATTTTAAGATCTTCATAGTTTGTTTTATATGTGCTTGTATTTTAGCACAATCTAAACAGTAGATTTTCTGATCAACGGTACTTTATCCTCTAAAGTGTACCTCCCATCCCCCGCCCTCCCGCTGTCTCCCTTGTCCTATCCTATGACTTTATTAATTAGTACTTACAATGAGGAGAATAAGTGCTTCTGTATATGTTTTAAGCCTGTTATTCCCTTGTCCGATTGTCCAGGGAAAAGTAAGGCAGGAGAGCTTAGTATTTTCCCCAAGACTTTTATAGTGTTGTCTCATTGTCTGCACTTGATGCCCAACCAAAAGTCTGCTGTTGCTGCTGCCAATAATGCAAATTTGATGGCGAACATAATTTCTCTTGGTTTTTGATGCTACATTGATATTCATACGTAGTGACATCCTTATTTCATTATTTATCTGTAGGGAAATCAATGGGTACCAGGAGCCCTGAAAAATACATTATGAAGGATCAGGTATTATTATTAGTCTTAAAAGTACTTTGATATTTTCTTTCATTGTTGTTGGTTGTTTATAGAAATATTCAGTGCCCATTAGTATCTCATTTTCTGGGGTTTATTTTCAAGCAGATTGTAATTAAATGGAAACACATGTTACTGAGATAATGTTAGGGTGCAATAGCATTCAGTACACCATCCTTTTTTTTTTTTTGTGGTTTGGGGTGGGGATAAGAAATGGATTGATGTAGACCAAAACTAGGCATTTTCTATTCTGTAGTATGTGACATTCATTTTCCTAATTTGCAAAAATGAAGTTATTGATATTCATACGCATATGGATGTATTTAAGTGAAATTTGATGTTTGAGCTTGACCTAGGCCATACATCTGCTTGATATATTAGGATTTTCCCTTTCCAATTTTCTGTTTGCTAAAGTTTGCAAGTTGATTTCTATTTAAAATTGAACAAAGAAAATCTTAATTATTAATCAAGAGCATGGACCTTTCGTCTCATCATCCATTATGACTTAGGCTGCGCAAGCATTCTCTTTATAAGAATAAGAATATGGTGTGTTCTGATCTGAGATGTAAAGTTGGGGAGAAGGGATTTGACGTATCCTTTGTTCTTTTTCTTTCTATAACTTATATCACCCATCGCTCATCTATTAACAGTAGTCTTTTTTTTTCTTATTGCAACGTAATTATCTTTTATAGAAAACAAGATATTGTTTACGCTTTTTGGATTTGATATTGAATTCAGAGATTCCAGATTACCTATTCTTTTCACTACTTTCAGGTTGAAACACCTATGATGAACACGATTGCCAGTGGAGCAGCAGCTCGTCCATTTGTAACTCATCACAATGAACTTAACATGAGGTTATTCATGAGAATTGCTCCAGAACTTTATCTCAAGCAACTGGTTGTGGGTGGGCTGGAACGTGTTTATGAAATTGGTAAACAATTTAGAAATGAGGGTATAAACATGACACACAATCCTGAGTTCACTACTTGTGAGTTTTATATGGCTTACATGGACTATTACGACGTAATGGAGATAACAGAGAAAATTCTGATTGCTATATTTAATTTTATCTTCTTCAGCCCATATGGTTAATCTCATATGTGGCAAATTTCAAATAGGTATGGTTCACGAACTCACAAAGGGAAGCTATAAAATCAAATATCATGCAAATGGGGTTGATAAAGATCCTATTGAAATAGGCTTCACTCCACCCTTCAGGTGCAGTGCATGCAAATTTGTCACTCATCAATTGTGATTATAAAATCTATTGTATTTTGGCATGACTCATTTGTATTTTTATTGTTATAGGAGGATTGATATGATTGAGGAACTAGAGAGTATGGCAGGACTTAGTATTCCGAAGGACTTGGCCAGTGAGGAAGCTAATCAATATCTGAAGAATGCATGCTTGAATTGAAGTATGACATCAAATGCGCTCCCCCTCAAACCACTGCTCGGTTGTTGGATAAATTAATGTACAATCTGTTTCTTTGTTGGCTATAATATGCTTTGTTTTCAATTTTTTGTTTTTATTCAAAAGCAGGTTGTAGCCTCTTTTCAAATTTAAGAAAAAACTTTGGTTGGCATGGTTTGCAGTTGCTCAACAGATATTGAACATAAAAAAGTTCAGAAATTGGATTATAATGTGATCTGATCTGCTTTGCATAGAAATATGGGACATTCTTAACTCACAATATCAGTCATTTGATTAATAAGTTGTGGCTAATGATTCTAAGTTTGGTCACATTGCAGCTTGTAGGCCACTTTTTGGAATGTGTCAATCCTACATTCATCATAAATTTGTTGGAAATTTAGTTCTTAATAAAACAGAATTCATAAAACATGTTCAATCATTATAAATTAATAGCGGAAGCAATCAAAACATTGAACATGATTATGATCGGATCTACAACATGTTTGATTTATCAAGGATACAAATTAGGGATTAGGAATACATGAATGAAGCTTTCATGGCAGCCCTCTCATCAACAAGGATAACCAAAGAGAGGAGATGATCTGAAACAAACGATAGAGTTAGCGGCGGCTGATTTGGTTCTTCCTCAACCGGTACCTTTATGCCTCAAATTCTCTTCAGATGGGGAGAAGAGAGTGTTTGCTGTGTACGGTGTATTGGGGACCATAGCCTCTTTTATATTGGATGACCATTAGGGTTTCCCATTATTCCGTTAATGGGCCATCCGGACATCCACCCATATTGAGTCCATATCAATTAATTAATTATCTAAATAGAAATCTAATTAGCCTTATTACTTAAATTGATCACTAATCAATTAAGGCTCCAAATTGATAAATAGCTAATATAATTATTATTACGATATTTGCCCACATAATGATATCGGAATATAATTAAATAATAAAATATTCCAACAATCTCCCACTTGGGCTACATATCTTAATAATTATACCAGAATTCTTTAGGCGCGCGTCTGAATGCTATTTATCTTTAGATTTCAACTTTACAATCTGGTCCACCTCATACATTAATAATGGGACCACCGCGGCTGTCGTCACTGACGTATAATGTGACGGAACCCCGACGACCACCATATCAATGCACTTGATGACATAGATCGATATGGATGAGTGGCATGGAAATTTCATGTGATGTGATCTCTAAATCATGTCTATTTCCAACTGGTCCAACTGAAAACTTTAGTGAGATCAAACTGAAGTTTGCAAATTCAATATTTGCACAAAATGATACAGAAATGACTATAACCAAAATAACCTCATAAACTTTATTTCTGCAGAAAATCATAACATAAAGTCTGTATCGATATCAAAACAGAAGTATATAACATAGAATAAAAGAGACTCCCACTAATCTAAGACATCCTTAATGACAACAACCATATGAAAGACTTTATGTGTCATGTCTTTGATTAGTGGGTCACCTAGCATAAAGTTTGTCTCTAATGTTCTATCAATTAACAACAATAATTTATAAGGGGATGAACCTTATAAACTTTGTTATTAAAACATTATATGACTACATTATGTCACTATATAACTTAAATGGTTTTTCAATACCTTTTTACTATGCAACCAAGTGACATAAATACTTACAGTCATTTCCTGGGTTAGGATGTGTATTATATACACACATCCAAAAGTCAGAGTCTAACACACTAATGATCTCCAAATTGTCAGATCCCTAATGTGAGAATAAGCTCTCTTGTTCTCTTTAAAGAATCCTTATGGTCGCATTTTCAACAATTCAAACTTTGAATTGCTCAAATATCTGCCAAACAATCTTATTATATACGCTATTTCCAAATGCGTATAATAAAATCATACATAAAAATCCTATAGGAAAAGTGTAGGAAAATACTTAAATTTCTGAATTTATAAATTTCCTAATGGGCAATATTTGAGACTGAAAAGTCTCTCTCGATGATTGAGGTCATCCAAAAATTTATTAACTTTAATGTCAATTTATTTTCAACTTTACTGATATAACTCTTTTGTGATATCCGAATAATACCTTGAGAAGAATCTCTAAGCATTGAAATGCCTAATATAAAAGAGGTGTCCCCAGGATCTTTCATCACTAACTTTTGTTAGAGATTTCCTTGGTTTCACATTACTAACATATATCATAGTTGACTAAATAAAATAAAATTGACACATTAAAATAGGAATATAAATTTACTCTCACAGAGCTTACTAAATCCACAACTCTACTTAATATTATCTCAAAACCAAATGAGACAATTACTTTATGAGAATTTGTGGTAACACTAAAGAGACAAATTTCTTAACTTATAAGTGGATTTCACGACTTTGCAAACCATCTACTTTGTATCAATTGACACAAAAGCTTTATTCCGTTTCACCATATTATATCATTAATGTCACCATTAAGAAACACTATATTGAAATCCATCTTATGCAGCTCCAAAATTATAACAAGCAAACTAGTATCATGACTGTCTTAATAAAGTCTTTCAAATAAAATAAATAGAATTTCTCTTTTCAGTCAATTCTTTATGATACCAGAAGCCCTAGTTCTTGAGGGTGTTGAGTTTGATCTATATGAATTAATTTCATAACTTGATTGAGAGGAAGAACAATAATGTCCTTATGAGGTTCCAAATATACTATACTAATAGTAACAATATGAATTGGTTTAGAACCAATTCTTCCTCATTCAATTTTATTCTATTTCCATATCTCTCCCCCAAACTCAATATCCTCAAGAAAACTTAACAATTTATGTCTCAAACATTTCCTTAAGTTGTGGGACGAAAAACTTATAGTTTTCAAACCCTTAAACAATTATAGAATGTCACAAGTCATAACTGAATTGACTCTAATAACTAAACTTAAAAGACACATTGAATCATCATTTGAAAATAAAACTCAAAATATCTTGATTTAGTCAAGGAGAAATTAAAACAATAATTAATTCAAATAATGATTCACCAAATTGTCTTTTAAATACTAAAGTAAGCTTGCAACGACAATCTAAAATTAGTATAAAATGAATAAACAATCTTTGTCGACTTTGTCCATTCTAAATTGATATATCTTTCAACATCATTGGACATAAGTCAGTCAAGATTACCTTTCTTTATTTGCCCTTATCTTTTTGAGGTATTTTTCGAATGAACACTATTTTATTTTCTCTTGCTTCAACTTTTCTTTATTTGCACACTTTTTGAATTGATCCTTTAAAGGATCATTTCTAACTTTAATAGTTATAAACTTAATTGTGCAAAGAGAATACTAAATGCTGAATTTTCGAACAAGTCATATGATAGTCGAAATTACTGAATTTTCGAACAAGTCATCTGATAGTCAAAATTATAATGTCTCAGCAAGATTAAATATTTACATAATGTGCTCAATATTTTCTTTGCCTAATAATCTTAATGAAATATCACTCTCCAATGAGAGATTGTCTTTCTCTATATTGCTTTTAAAAAGCACCTTAGTTTAAGCAAAGAAAATATGACAAAAAATTGTCAACTTAAATAACATTGATAAGAGTTCTGATCTTTTAACTTTATGATCACATAAGACCTATAAGATTTGGTGTATACTCACTTGTCAAACTTGATTCTCACATTAAATACTGGATTTGCAAGAGAATGCGAGTTTCACCACCCTTATATAAGGTCTAGATCCAAGAACAATGTTAGTATTATTCTTTAATTCCTAAAAGTTAAAACTTTAAAGAGTTAAAAATTTAACTCAAATTAACAGATACATAAACTGTATTAGCTTAAAGAGAATAAGAGAAACAAAAACGCTCACAAAAATACCTAGTGCACCATTAATATCAAGTCTTTAAACAATAATATCAATTGCTAGTGGTATTTTACAGCAATGATCAAACAATGACAATTTACTTTGACAAAGAATAAATTCTTATAATTGTCATATGTTTACCATTATATTTGTGTGGATGTAAACTCTTAAATGTATAAATAAGTTTACACTCACACAACATTATCACACATGTCAATAAAATATTATAGAAACGTGCATCTTTATTCGTAAATAAAAGACCTTAACAAGATACCAAGCGCACCATTAATTCCCAATCTTCGGATTGTAAAAATTAACTGCAAGCGATACTCTCAACGCGATGATCAAACATTGGTGATAAGTCCCGTCAAATAATAGTCACCTTCGGGCATCCTATTATCCACATGGAAAAATACTTTATAACCACCACATATTTACCACCACATGTATGTAACTATCCGGCCAAGTTGTGCCTTCCTTGGGGCCGACGACAACTCGCATAAATAATTACACACTACATCTTTTGTAACTTCAGTTGAGTCGAATCTATGCAACAGAGGTTACTTGGGCAACATTATTGTTTCAACCGACTCAATCGCAATTACTAGATAATTTTAATATATATTAAATGGGGTGATAAGTCCTGTCAAATAATAGTTACCTTAGGGTATCCTATTATTTACATGGAAAATTACTTTATAATCACCACACATTTACTATCACATGCATGTAATTATCCGGCCAAGTTGTGCCTTCCTTGGGGCTGACGACAACTCGCATGAATAATTGCATACTACGTCTTTTGTAAGTTCAGTTGAATTAAATCTACGCAACAGAGGTTACTTTGGCAACATGTTGCTTCAACCAAAACAACTGCAATTACTAGACATTTCACAATAAATAAAATGTTTTTAAATGGGAATGGTCTTTAAATTTACAAGGCACTACTAACATAATGTAGGCCGAATTAGTCCATTATGTCGCTAAGTAACCATAAGGCCACTCAGCAACCCTTAAGTGTGAAGACAAGTTCACAAGAATTTGAAAGAAGATGCAAGTCAAAATCACACCAATGTGTGTATGACAACACATTTACAGGTATCACATAAAAGCGAAAACATAAATAGCATGAAATATGTCAAGAATGCACGATCGGAGGAAAAGAAAAATGATGTTATTGTAGAATCTTAATAACAATAAAATCAAACATCACAATCATGCTATAAACCAAATATTCAATTTTAAATCTCAAGAAAATTGAATCTTACATGCCAAAAATATTCATGCTACAATTGATTCACATATATAAACTGAATGATTCTTTAAATAAAATAAAACATAACTCTAGCATAAATGTTTTCCTAAGAAAAGGAAACAAACTTTATATGTCTATAAATAAACAAACAAAACTAGAATTATTATTTTCCAAACTTTAAAGAATCGAATTCTTACTTTCTATACCAAAAATTTCTTCATAATATTTCGAGATTCATTATTAAAAGGCAACATATATATCACAAATATATTTTAATCTTTATTTGCCTACTTCTCAAAATAAACTTTATGTACAAAATCTTCGTGAATCAAAACTAATTTAAAATAGAAATTAATCTGCAAGATATGATAATGATATTTAAAAAAAAATCATGTCAAATCAAATCCAAATACTTATTTATTAACAATATATTTGTATTTGATATATCAAAGACCGAATAGATATAACAATACAATAAACTTTATAAATAAGTCAAACCTAAATATTTGATTTAAAAATTGAAAATCACTCAATTACTCAAGTGATATTCGGTTAAACTATCCAACCATTGGAAAACAAATTTTCCAAAGAATAAGCAATATTTGCATAACAAATATAATTGAAGACATGCATGATTAAAAAAAAACTTTTAATTCAATCAACCGGAAAGGTAACAATAAACTTTAAATTCATTCAAGCTAACCAAAACCAAATAGCTTAGTACGACGTTGCTTTCTATTGAATTATAAAGAAAAAAACGATTCATAAAAGTTGATTCAAATTCAAAACTGAAATAAGATGAATCAACAAACAGAAAAACATATGCAATTTGGCATGAAGATGTCACATGCAATTAATCAAGGGACAATTTTCGGTCAACAACCAAAAAAGTGAATAATCCACATGAACAGAATAGGCTTTGATAAATATTGACCGAGGAAAAGGAATTATAATTGTCAGAAGATTAGATGCATCGATAACAAGAAAAAAAGCTCAATATTTCTCAATATTTTGAGACCGATTCAAAAATAAATAAAAAATGGAACACCACTTGTTGGTATCGATAACAAGATTAAAGACATCGATAACAAAAGAATGATTCGATAAACATATATCAATCGAATATATTTCAACATAAAACCTCAATAGATCAAACATGAAGACCTGCTCTGATACCACTTGTTGGAAATTTAGTTCTTAATAAAACAGAATTCATAAAACATGTTCAATCATTATAAATTAATAGCGGAAGCAATCAAAACATTGAACATGATTATGATCGGATCTACAACATGTTTGATTTATCAAGGATACAAATTAGGGATTAGGAATACCTGAATGAAGCTTTCATGACAGCCCTCTCATCAACAAGGATAACCAAATAGAGGAGATGATCTGAAACAAACGATAGAGTTAGCGGCGGCTGATTTGGTTCTTCCTCAACCGGTACCTTTATGCCTCAAATTCTCTTCAGATGGGGAGAAGAGAGTGTTTGCTGTGTACAGTGTATTGGGGACCATATAGCCTCTTTTATATTTGATGACCATTAGGGTTTCCCATTATTCCGTTAATGGGCCATCCGGACATCCACCCATATTGAATCCATATCAATTAATTAATTATCTAAATAGAAATTTAATTAGTCTTATTACTTAAATTGATCACTAATCAATTAAGGCTCCAAATTGATAAATAGCTAATATAATTATTATTACGATATTTGCCCACATAATGATATCGGAATATAATTAAATAATAAATATTCCAACAAAATCATCCCGAGATCATGAGTCCTTTGGCAAAGTGGCACAGATCAAAACCAGGCCTGACTGAACGTTTTGAATTGTTCGTCAATAAGCATGAAGTAAGTTAATGAAACTCAGGTGATTATTATTAAAAGCAAGTTAACAACTTTTTTATTCTTGTCACTGTTTTTCTGTTAATTTTCAGCTTTGCAATGCATATACTGAATTGAATGATCCAGTAGTGCAACGTCAGAGATTTGCTGAACAACTCAAGGTATGATGTAAAGATTAGCGTACTAAATTAATTCTGTGCTCTAATTGTTTGATATTGTTTTTAAGATATAGTGACCATGTAATGTTTTTTTTCTTTTCATATGCATCCAAACAAATCATTATATGATATCACTTTGCTATTTTAGTTCTTTGCATGCGTAAAAAAATTGTATACTTACAATGCATGTAAGTTAGGGTTTAATATGTATACACCGACAGTTTTAATAACGGATTGGTTTATGTTTTCGTGCATGTCAGGATCGACAATCAGGTGATGATGAAGCAATGGCCTTGGATGAAGGTTTTTGTACTGCTCTGGAGTATGGTTTGCCGCCAACTGGTGGTTGGGGTTTGGGCATTGATCGGTTGACAATGATACTGACTGATTCACAGAATATCAAGGTTCTTGCTCTTTCTCGTTCTTTCATGTTCAATATTTTTGTTTTTGTAAATTCTTACATTCTTGGTTCCTTTTGGGTTACAGGAAGTTCTTCCCTTCCCTGCCATGAAACCTCAAGATGTACCTTCAACTTAAGGTTTGTATTGTACATGCATTCCCCTTCTTTTCATTGAAAATTAAGGTGAAGAAAAATGTTGGTTTATATATGTTGCTCATGTTGGTCTTCTTAACTATATACAGTCCATTTTTTTCCTTCGAGGCTGCAAGGTTGATATTTTTCCCTACATTTGATTTCAGGAACTTGAGGAATTCAAGATGATCAAAAAACCAAATCATATGGAAATATTTTTTAAAAACCAAATAAACAGTGAACAAAAGAATTTTTTTGGGAATAAAACAGTGGACAGTAGGATAGTTGCTTATATCGCACACAAGCCTAGTTCAAATAGCTTTTTTTAAATGACAAATGTTAGTAGTTATTTTGGTAGATTAATATTTACTACTTCGCTCGGATTTGTAGGTAAGATCTTCAACTTTTTTCCCTTGGTTCAAAGGAGTTGAGCTACCCAACCCTTCACTGGTTCAAATAGCTACTTTTGGTTCGATTTATGTTCTTAGTGCATATTGTTTTCTAAACAAATTACTGGTCAATATTCTTTCTTGACCAAAATTGGTCTATAAATGATTGTAAGTATGTTTGTTCTTTTGAAATTGACATGAGGTCATTCCCCGATTTTTTTTCCTTTTCATACATGTATTTCATTCTATTTAAGATTTTAAAATTGAGAGAATACTATTGTCAAAAAAAGATTTTAAAAATGAGAGAATGTTTCACACTATCAACCAAATACACATCACCGTTTGTATGACTTTTAAGGTAATTTTTTTTAAAAAAATTAATTAGTTTTAATAATCTAACTGTTGAGATTGATTCACAATGTAGAAAAAATTCATGTTCTCACTAAATATCAATTAAATCGTATAAATCAATTTATATTCTATACACATACTGTATCCGTGTTTCCACTCACGGTCCTGTTGTTAGAAGTTCATTCAAGTCTTCAATACAAGCATCTTGTGAAAATGTCGATCTTGTGTGTTTCCATTTTGTAATTATTTTTAGGGTCGCTAACAAGTGCCATAACAAGTGTCCTAAGGGCACTTGTTTGTTAATAGTCAAAATTAGTAACTTTACATTGGAAACTACAATTTTTAAACTTTTAAAAAGTTGAATTCATCCTTTTTCAACACAATATTTTTATTTTTATTCTCTTAACCAATTTTCTAAAGATATTCTTTAACGTTTTCCTTATTTTTTTCCATCCCGTAGAAATTACGAGATGACCGATACTTTTTCAGTCAATAACTTTAAGAGCAGGTTGACTGAATAAGTTGCACGATGTGAAAACTCTCAAATAAGGAACCTACAAATGGTAGAATCATTGAATGAGAAAAGTAACAAAGGTAATTACGCATACTATTGTCCTTGGTACTCATAAGGTCCAGTCAGCGGTCTCCCATTTATTGTAGTCAATTTTTTTTAAAAATAAATAAATTGTGATTTGTTGTGGTTGGTGGCGTATTACCATGCTAACAATTCATAAAAAAAAAAGTAGGCAAATTGATTCTCAAAATTACAAGGCTTAGTTAAATCAGTTTCTAATTTTTGTGTTGGTCAACATGGTTCATCCAAAGAAAAATGATATTTGAACAACCATTTTGTAACAATTTTTATGATAATTTTTTTCTTCTCATAATCAAATCGTGTTCTTACTTTCTCTTTCTATTTTGCTTTGTTGTGTGTTAATTCCTACATTTCTTTGTATATTTTGATTATCTCATAAGTTGTTTAAAAAATAATTGTTTAAATAACATTCCTCTTAACCGAATATGTGACTTGTTGATCTCATGATTATCAATGAACCCTCTCAAAAAATTACCATCAACGACGCATCATCAAAGACCAATTTGTTAGTAATTAGACTTTGCATTATTGTAATTACCGAGCAATTTGTCCGTGAGATGTCATGAATTTCATAGACAAGTTATTCTATAAGGAATAAGGATGGGAATAGGTTAGACCGGACTACATGGGACTATGGCCTAACCTACGTCAGGTCAGGCTAAACAAGACTTTTTTCTTAAATAGAGAAGGCTCATGCTTTTTTAGAAGCTTATTTAGCATAAAAGGTCAGACCACAGACCATTCAAAAAGCTTCTTAGGCCCATCAAGACGACCTATTTAAATAAATATGAATAATATTATTATTATATATATATATATTATATTTTGTACTTTGAATTAAAATATAAATTTGTTAACTTTTTCAGTAATTTAAACTTATTAGTATACATTAATTTTTCGCATATTTAAATGTATTATTATAAACTATAATTGAAATATGATACTATATATAGTCAAATTCCCTAAAAACTCATGTTGATTATCAAAACAGAGTTTAATTTAATCGATATATTAGTTCACTAGTCTATTTAAACTTAGATCGCATTGCTTATTTAAAGATGTTAATATGATATATGCTTTTAAATAGGCCAGTAGGTTATATCAGGCTTTCAGAAGGCCATATTTAGGCCTAAAAAGTAAGTATGTGACAGACCGCAGACTAGACTTAGACCTTAAAAAATTTGACAGGTCAGACTTAAGTCTTGAAAGTCTAGCTCGGCTTAACCTATTCTCACCCCTAATGATGAATTGAGGCTAATGTCAATGAGACATGTTTAGTTAATGTGTCACACCATCGCCTCTAACAATAGAGGTTAACATTTGAACTGTTTTGAATGATATTTTAAATTTTGGATATGTATTGATCAATTCATAAAAATAAATGGCTATTTTGGTCGATGTTTAAAATTGCAATGATCAATTTATCTATTAACTCAATTCATATACAAATCAAGGTCCAATTCAAGTAAAAGTGGTTAAGTCGTATATTGACTTTGATTAAGTCGTGAAAAGCAAAGACCTCTGCTGAGCTAGATTCAACTTCCCCTGAGCTTGACTGAGTAAAGAGAACCGAAGATATAAAAAATGTGGCTTATATACCTAATATCTTAAAATTTTGGGTTGAGATGTGACATCTCACTCTATTAGACTCCTGAAATATTGACTCGTCGTTACTTCATGTGCTTCTTTGTCACACCAATTATTTACGTCAAATAGTATATGTTAAACTTGATTCAGCCACCATAGTTTTTTTGTAGGACGAGCTCATGGAAAATAAGTTCATATAATAATAATAATAAAATCTATTGACTTTTTTCGTTTGACTACAATGAACAAAATGTATGCCTTGGCTCATGCCAGGTTCAACTGGCACTCCTTTCTTTTCCGTATAATGTTGTACATCGATTCAATTTATGATTGGATTATACCATGATGATGGCAACAACAAGAATGACATTAAGAACAACGATATATAATATTTTTGGTCTGGGTAAAACTAGCAAACTTGATATGAAATTCTAGTTCTTCATCAAAGATATGAAGGTACTGAATTTAGTCCCTACACTCAACAAACGTGGAAGTGATGAAATGTCTTGTAATAAAGTCCACATAATCATGCACATGTGGCCGGTCAATTGTCAAACTACCATATCATCTTCCCCACCATAACCCCAAACCTTTCCCATTTCTTTTTCTCACCACCCCCACCTAATATTTTGGGTATTTCTCCTAGTTTTTTTTTATCCAACTCCAAGAAATATGATTTTTTTAAACTATCCCCAAGTTTTATTCTATTCATTTTAAACTTTATAAAACTACTAGATTTTCTTTTTTTTTCTTGACTAAATTATATAAGACTACAAGTTAAAAATAAATAAAAAGAATGATTTTGTCAAAAAAAAATTAAAAAGAATGATATAAATCGTTAGTGTAAACTAATTTTACATTGATGTCTAATCACTTTTTAAGGTAGTGTTAAAAAAAATGTATTTATTTTTTCTTCCTCCAATATGAATCCTTAACATGATATGGTCATTGTTAAGTAAATGACCATCATTGAAGATGCTCTAACGCGTAGTGGTTAAACTCTTTTTTTTTTTTTTTGACATAGCCATTAAACTCTTAAAAATTAAATATCCATTCCTCAAGTCTTAATATATCACTCAATCTCTTTGTCTAACCATATAGTCCATTTTAAGTTTTTCGCACGAGTTTCCGCGAGATGCAAAAAAGTAACGAAAACTCGATTAGGCCGTCATAATGGAAAATAAATGTAAAAGGGTAAAATTTTATTGATTTAATTAATTTTTCTTTTGACTATAATTAGATGGCATTTTTTCCTATGCTTTTAATGTCATTGTACATCCGTTGAATTTATGATTGGATTCAATAATCACATATACCATTTTACACATTATCACAATTATTCCTAGGGTTGAAAATCAAGTGGACCCTATATCCACAATGATAGCTAGTTGTATCTAGTTGTGCTTCAATGGATATTGATCATGGGTTTTGGCATTGCTTCATACAAATTGAGTGGTCCAGTGGAAAGTAGGAGAAAAGGAATATGGATTTGGGTAGTGGATTATCTAAATGGCGTTATTATTGAGCTTTGGAAAAAAAAAATATATGAGAGAAGAATAAGGCCACTTGGAAAAGTAGATGCTATGTGCTTCTCACTTTCCGCAAAATTTTCAAATTCGTAGATATTCAAAGTATCAAGTTAATAGAAAACCGATTATCTTCAACTACTACATCTTACTTTTCTTTGGCCTCAATTTCTTTTCCTATATCCTAAATTATAAACCATTTATAGCTCCATACCGGAATGTTGGAATCTTCTAAAATCCAAAGAGGGCAATGACATGACTCCAATGGAGGATAGGTGTAGAAAAGGAAATTAGTGCGTACACAATCACTTTAGATTCCTAACTATTGGACGTGCTTTGTTTTTAGAGGCAACAATCCTTTTCGGTTTTCCTTTCTCTTTCATTCTTTATTTTTGTTGGGAATATTAATAAAACTGCCTATAGTTAAGTTCCAACGCCAGATACAACATTGTTTGCTTAAAGTAGTTTTGAGAAACCATAATTGCTAAGAGAATTTTTTTAGGTGGTATTTGAAATTTTCAAAAATTAACTTTAACAATTTCTCAACAAAAAAAAAACTAACAAAATACCTCATAAAAATCGTTCATATTTAAAATTTTCCAAATGTATTATCCACACAAGATTAATTTGTATTGAAGTGTTTGAATTTCTCTCTAAAATCATGTTACCTCACAAAATTCAATCATTTGTCGCACTTTAAGGGAGAAATTTTTGGCAAAATTACACAACTCGTTCCTTAATTTAATTTTAGGTAACATTATCGTCCTCTTTTTTACCTATTTAATCATTTATGTTATAAAGTGTCAATATTGTATCATTTTTATGGGATTTTTTCAATGAAATTTAGGTTTCGATGTTTGTATGATGAAGGTTTGAGTTTGATGAGTTTTATTTTTAGTTTTTGATTTTTTTGATAAAAAAATGATAACAATGTTGATATTTTATAACATAAATTATTAAATCGAAAAAAAAATAAAAGATAAAGAACGAATGTGTTCCTTAAAATTAAGTTGAGGGACAAATTATTTAATTTTGTTTTTTTTCCTAATTTTCCATTGCAAATTATTTCTCTTTCAATTTTGAGCATTTTTTAGAAGATATTGCATCATTTTACATTCTGACGGTGAATGACCAGTTGATTTGCTCCATTCAAGACCCGATTTGCCTTCTACTTTTGAGATCATCATGCAAGTACACTATCATTTAAGTCAGGAACTTGAAACTGGCTGAGAGGGATCTCACAAATGTTATTATAATAACTGAAAACTCAGGTTAAGGTCTTTGTTTGAGAAAGGTGGACAGAAGAATAAGGTGAAAGGGATGATGTTGAGATACAATGAAGCTAAAAAAAAAAACAATTGGCGTAACAAAAACTATATAGGAGACATAAAAACCCTAAAATTTAGGTGAAATAAACCCAACTAGTAGAGCAATAAAGCAAAAACTATAGGGTTGGTCATTCCCACTAAGGCAAAGCAAAAAATAAAGAAACATAAACATGACAGAGTCCGAAAGTTCAATATTTGTTTTAGCGTTTGTGGCTCTAGGAGAAAAGAAATTAAAATGTTCTCCTCCTCAATGAAACATTTATAACGTCGATTGAATAAAACTATACTCTCTCCATTTTAAAATTACTGAGTTATTTGTAAAAAATTTGTCTTAAGATAATTGACTCATTTCACTTTTCAATACAATTTTAATTACATTTTTTCAATTATAACTCTAATTAATAATATTATTATCATACTCAATTCAAATGTATTATATTTTGTATTTATGATAATTGAGAATGCACATTGACAAGACACTCAAAATCATTTTCTCTCTCTTTCACTTATACATTTTTTTAATAAGTGTGAGATGAACAAAAAGCTGAGCTATTATGAGACGCATGGAGTAGATTGTTAGTAGAAATGTTTTTTTGTACTTCTACCAAAAAATATTTTTTAATACCGTAATCAACCACAATGGTTAAATCATTATAAGCGTTTGATTTTGATCGTAATTGTAAATTTGTAACTGTTGTTGAATAATGTATCATCAAAAGTGGTTAATTTTGGTTGACAATCATATAACATATGACAACAAGAGATGAATTATTCAAGAATCGAGCATACATACATTGTTTTCTTGCCCATGAATCGCAGAACGTTCAGGTTGTTTCATATAGATTTCTTCTTCTAGTTCACCATTTAAAAAGGCAACTGTGCGCTCTCTAAAAAAAACGCTCGAGCGTAATGACGCTCGGAAAGACTGCGGAGTCGCTGTAACACCCATACTAAATTATCTAGAATATTTAGCATGTGTATTAATCTGATACTGGGTACATTAAAATTTTCAATAATAAATACAATATAAAACTACTGAATGAGTACAAATAGCTCGTTTATACAAATACCCAAATATCATTTACAACTACATTCTCATATACATAGATAAGCTGTCAACCTCCTGAGCTTGACCTTGACGAGCATCTGCACTCCATCCAGCGTCTTCCTGAAGAACTTCATCTGAAAAAGTCTCTCGCTGACCTGCAAGCCTGCACCAGAAGGATAGGGATGAGACATAATGTCTCAGTGAGCTCCTACCCTACCTACTGTTGGCAACCACAGGGAACCTAGGGTCGCCGTGCCTACCTCGGCAATCTTGGGGATGCCTATGATCGCCAAGTCTTATCCTTACCCATAGAGGGTTACCTGACTGTTCCTGCTAAACTGGGTAGTCATGACTGGACTACATCTGCTAATCTAGTGATCAAGGGGGAAACCTAGGATCACTGTCTGAATCTGATACTGACTAGTCCTGAGATCTAGACTATATCCTGATAACTGGGTGATCGAGGGGAATCCTAGGATCACCGCCTGATAACTGATACCTGAATCTGATACCTGTCGGATAACTATTCTCTGCCTGATAACATAATAATATAATTAACTGATAAATGTCTTTATGTTAGCTGTTAGCGTTGAACAAACAATATTATCTGGGTTCATTTTACGGAATGCCCCCGGGTGGAGTAACCCCGAAGCACATTCCCCTGATAACCGGTGAAAATTCCTATCATATCAGGCTAACACCGGACTCCTCTTGCCTAAGTGTGTGGTTATCCTCGCGGAAGATTCCTGCCCGTTCCATCTGGAACCCCCCGTCCTCTCTAACTGGTCGAGAGCACAGGAGACACACTGTAACTCTGTGTGGTTATCCTCACGGAAAGTTCCTGCCCGTTTCAGCAAGGCTGAAACCCCCTGTTCTCTCTAACTGATCGAGAGAACAGAAGACACAAAGCTTGTCCTGATTATTATTAATTATTATTCCTGGTATATGATTATACATTTCCTGATAAAACTGATACGTGTTCCCCCAATGTCACTCTGACGTGAGCACTGAGGCACGTCCTGATAACCTGTAACTATGCCTGAATTGAGGGAATTAAATCCCACTGACTAAGGTATCCTGTAATCTGCCTGGTTAAGGGAATCCTGATAACTACCCTTAACTTATCTGAAAATTAACTCTATTCCTGTTAACCTATTTAAGGTTCTAGACATATCGTTCTCATATGTCACTCCTAGGCTTACTTGACCATTAACCTTAATTCATAAATTTTCCAAGCTTTGCATAATCCTTGCTCATGTGATTTCCCAATCTTTGGAAGCCTTTGGAATGAGCATAAATGGTGGTTTATGTTTCTAAAATATGTTATAGAAAATCAGTTCCCAAAAAGCCATGCCCGCGCGAACCTGGACCCTCAGAACAGCTCAACTAAGTTGGACTGTCCAAGGCTGGTCGCTACAGCGCCCTTCTGGTCGCTACAAGCGCCAGTAGACAGAACTTGGTCGCTACAGCGCCCAGTTCCTCGCTACAAGCGCCAAGCCGTCGCTACAAGCGCCAATGTGGTCGCTACAAGCGCGGCTAGGCAGGGAAAAACCCAGTCTGATCGCTACAAGCGACAGTCCGTCGCTACAGCGACCGTATCAGTAAAAACCTGTGTAAAAATGTGATTTCCACCATTTTTGCCCATTTAGTGATACCCATGCTTCCTAAACATGATAAATATGATTTTCCTTCATAAATTAGCAATTATAAACACTCATGAGCAAAGATTAAACAAGCTAGGAATCAGGGTAAACTCTAGTCTTTAACAACTTGTAAAAACCTATCAAAACACTCTAGGTGTATTCTAGAATCTGAAATGAGCTCACCTTAGACTTGGTTTGTTGCTAGCTAATCCTTCACTTGACCCCTTGTTCTATCCCTTGCTTTTCCTTTAACTTTCTTGTTCCAAATTTCTGCAGATTTGCAGTTTCGGACCCCTGACTTCAAACTCGTCCCCAGACTTCAATACTCAGCCAAACCTCACAAAATTGGTACCAAAACGTAGATAATTTCGTTAGCTTTCCATAGCAACAAAGACCACTTGATTCGGAGTTATAGAGAGAGAGTTATTACCATTTAAATGGAGCCCTGTCCCAAATACGGGTTTCTCCAATTCAACTCCAAAACTCTAACCATAACTTCTTCTTCTTCAGGAATCATCATGCAAGATGAATTAGAGGTTTAGGCTCAACATTAGGCACGAAAATTGAAGTGAGAAAGGGAGATTGGAGTGATTCTTACCTTTTCTTTCTTTAACCTTCTCTTGTTCTAGCTTTGAAATCAAGCTTGCTTGCAATACCTTCTTACAAGATTTTGGATTAAGAGTTGATGGATGGTTGGAGAGGGAGAGGAGGCGTGAGAGTAGAGAGAAGAGGGAGGGAGGGGGCTGGTTTTCTTTGGAGGAGTGTGGAAGTGTGTAGAACATGATAGAAAAATGGTAAGACATATCTTACCTCTCTTTTCTTATAATTCCTTCCTTTTAAAATATTTACACATTTGCCATTCCACTTATTTACTAAAATGCCAAGCTTGCTTCATAAGTTTCTACCACTAATAATCGATACTTATAAGCGGGATATCACGCTTACCATATAAATAAGCCCATTAACTGACAATTTACCAAATTGTCCTTTGCTCAAACATTTCTGACACATCGTCTCAATATTAATAAATATTCGAATCTTAGGCGGGATATTACAATCCACCCTCCTTAAAGAAATTTCGTCCTCGAAATTTAGAATCCACTATCATACATGAATGAATCTCTCGCACTACTTCCTCTACTTGCTCGAAACTCCAGCTTGTCTTGCTTATCGGAATCCCTTGGATTTCCAACTCTGTACGTTGAATATACTCGACAACTTTTCCCTTAACTAAAATGCTCATGGCGAATTTGCATAATTCTTACGTAGTAGGATGTGAGGTTATCTGAACCATCATATCCAACTCGCTTGACTTTGATCCTGGTTCAAATACTTCTTGCAAACCAACTTAAGGTCACTAAATCTCAAATACTTTACCGGGTAATCTTATCCTTCTCAAATATTTTCACTTTTAAGGGGTTCACTGCACTGCATCTAATTCCTATGAATTATTATCTTTAACTTTCGTCTCATACGACGACAACTTACTTATAGACTTATATCACCATTCCATATAGAATCATCCTTATACCGAAAACATCTGATATAATACCCTCACATACAAATGTAAGAAGTATTCTAACTTTGTTTAATATTCCAAGTATAAGCAGGAAGTTTCACCTCTAACACCTGTTCCTTTCTTTCTAACATCCCGATGTGCTTCTTATCGCAATCATAATCATTAACTATATCGAGTTCTAACCATAACGTAAATATTTCTGCGTCGATAGTCCAGGACTCATAGGAGTCTAGCCCAAGTGATGAGTGGTATAAGTCGTCTTACATTTTATCACATAGTATAATTCGTAGCATATAGTTTGCATTTATAAGCAAGCACGTGTACACTACTGACGGGTACACAATACATCACCTCATCTTTGTCCGACCAACGGGACATCATTCTTAATCTTAACATATTTGAGGTACTATCTCATCAATTAGGAATTTTTCTTCTTTTAACTCATCTTGTAACATCCGGGATTTGCCTTTCAACTGGCTTGCCAGGTTTGCCCCGCCAATGTTACTCATGTTTATCTCTTAACATACATCAACCCGTAAATTATTGTTACATTCTATCGACATCGCAACTTATTTTCTCATTCTGGACGCTGAATTCCAAGATCCTTGTTTTCAAAAGAAAGCTCCACTTGAGTACTACCAAAATAGCACACTTTAAATTCTTTAATCAAAACCTAAACTTACGTAGCCTCTTTACTGTAGACTACGAGTGACTTTTAATCTACATAAAAGTTCTTCTTCTTCTACAAGTGAACATTAAGTACATTCATTCCCGAACTCTTCTGCCAAGTTATGGCTGATATCAATAAATCTGTTTCTGTAAAAACATTCATACTTATACTTTCCTGATTGCGTACCACCATTGCCAAAACACGTCACATAGCTGAAAATCTGCTACACTACTATCTGAGTAGTTTAAGTATTACCTGACAAGTATATATAATACTAACATATTATGATACATGTGACATGTTGACATAACGGAATACATCATGGATTAAACTCATATGTCACTACGTGGACGTTTTCTGAGCAACGCTTCTATTTCAAAGTTTCATCTTGCAAGTACAACCTTTACTGATATTACTTTATGCTTGATCCTGTTGATTAAAAATTACTCTTCAAGTCCACCTAAAGTTACCGGGCTAAATTAGCTAATTTACCGTATTAGCGGTGACTTTCCTTGCTCTAGACTTATTGTGCTAGGAATATATTCTTTTCATTCTTATCACATAATTCTAAACTATTTTGATTTCCGTTCCTCTTGTATTTCGAGGTTTGAAATATCCCTCGGCTTAACCCTTAAATTTCCTCCTAGAACTTATAACAAGTTCAAGTCGTCACTGCTTACTGATATTTCGTGGTTCATCTGACAAGGACTTCACAAGCATCTTTGTTCTTTAAGCTTCGGCTTAGAATCGTTCATTAACTCATCCTTAATCACCTTTCCGCTGCGCAACTCTGATTTAAACAATTCGCTTCGGAGTAGGAATAATACTCCCTGATCAAATCCTCTGGCTGACTTGTTCCTTAATGACATATAGCTATCACAGCAAAATCATCTTACATTCGCTGATTCTTTTATGGCTTAAACCACCTGTTGAACTTACTGATTGGTCGTCATTTGACACTGTGTTTCCTCTTGGACATAAACCATATACTTACCTTCACGATAATACGCCAAAACTTGTAAACGGTTTTCGGCAACTGTTACGAGCCTAACAAAGCTCCTATCAACGTCTCATACTCTGATTCTTACTTATTCTCCATGTCCTGATTCCTGTGACCATCTCATGGTCCATCCAACTTGTATTATCGTTTTAACATTATAGAAACCAACCTCAAGGTACATCTGGAGTAGTTTAAATTTCAAACTTAAATCACTTGCGGCCACTTCTAAAATGACTTATGGTTTCGGAAGATTCACGTCTTTCATTCACTGGATCCACTGAGGATCTGAGTCCCATTAATAATCGTTCTATATCTATACCCATAATCTTCCCGAGACAGCTATGGTCTCTATGGTTTTCTATACCTCTTAAATTACCTTCGAATCCCTCCAGTTAATTGATCTTGAGCTTCAAAACCTCATCTTTATCTTTCAAAACTGGTCTACTATAACCATAAGTCCTCGTACACTCGTCTTCTTCATCCAATAAAGGGACTTCAACTTATTATTCACTATCCAACCTTCATTAAGTAAAATTCCAGTCTAGCTTCTCTTACTTCTAATCTTCTTACTATTAGGACACATTCGAAAATTGATTCCCTCTTTGACATGCAACGAGTCTTATTGTTACTACTTATTCATCCATCTTAGTTCTTAGGCTGCATATCATCTCCTCTTCTTCTTATTTCACAATTTGATTCCGTAGACGTGGCTAATCTGATGGGGTCAAACTTACTTGTGATTCATACTCAATAACCACTCTTGAGTGGTTAGTTTCATCTATCCATATAGCTCACTTAGTCCCTAATTAATTCTCTTAACTGTCCGGTAATTCATCATTTCATTTCTCTAGGTTTGGTACAGCTATTCTTCAACTCTGTTCTCGGAATTGTTACTTAATCCATGCTTCGCTTTAAATTCTCAAACTGCGGTTCCCGTCTAGGTTCTACGTCATTCCCTAGAGCATTCCATGATTCCTTAATCCTTATGTCTTCCGCAGACGAGGCATCGTCCAACGATGCGTCCAACTGGGTTGAGGCGCTTCACCTCACTGTTAAATATCCTTTATGTCTCTAAGACCTTGCCACATTCAGGCTTCGTCGCTTTACAGTTTGATGGCCACCATTTGGCATAAATACTTCTTCGCCAATTCCGTCTTAAAATTCTGTCAATATAGTCTTCGCCCTTCATACACTTCATTCCTCCTTGGTCACATTCAGCTCTCGGACATTTATCCTAACTGTCATATACTAGACTGAGTTGATCAGGCTCAGCTAGATGTGACCTTTAGAACAATATCCGGAACCCAATGGTCCCACTACTTTTATTGAAACTTTAATGACCCAAGGCACGGTCTGAATCGACCTGCTCTGATACCAATTGTAACACCCATACTAAATTATCTAGAATATTTAGCATGTGTATTAATCTGATACTGGGTACATTAAAATTTTCAATAATAAATACAATATAAAACTACTGAATGAGTACAAATAGCTCGTTTATACAAATACCCAAATATCATTTACAACTACATTCTCATATACATAGATAAGCTGTCAACCTCCTGAGCTTGACCTTGACGAGCATCTGCACTCCATCCAGCGTCTTCCTGAAGAACTTCATCTGAAAAAGTCTCTCGCTGACCTGCAAGCCTGCACCAGAAGGATAGGGATGAGACATAATGTCTCAGTGAGCTCCTACCCTACCTACTGTTGGCAACCACAGGGAACCTAGGGTCGCCGTGCCTACCTCGGCAATCTTGGGGATGCCTATGATCGCCAAGTCTTATCCTTACCCATAGAGGGTTACCTGACTGTTCCTGCTAAACTGGGTAGTCATGACTGGACTACATCTGCTAATCTAGTGATCAAGGGGGAAACCTAGGATCACTGTCTGAATCTGATACTGACTAGTCCTGAGATCTAGACTATATCCTGATAACTGGGTGATCGAGGGGAATCCTAGGATCACCGCCTGATAACTGATACCTGAATCTGATACCTGTCGGATAACTATTCTCTGCCTGATAACATAATAATATAATTAACTGATAAATGTCTTTATGTTAGCTGTTAGCGTTGAACAAACAATATTATCTGGGTTCATTTTACGGAATGCCCCCGGGTGGAGTAACCCCGAAGCACATTCCCCTGATAACCGGTGAAAATTCCTATCATATCAGGCTAACACCGGACTCCTCTTGCCTAAGTGTGTGGTTATCCTCGCGGAAGATTCCTGCCCGTTCCATCTGGAACCCCCCGTCCTCTCTAACTGGTCGAGAGCACAGGAGACACACTGTAACTCTGTGTGGTTATCCTCACGGAAAGTTCCTGCCCGTTTCAGCAAGGCTGAAACCCCCTGTTCTCTCTAACTGATCGAGAGAACAGAAGACACAAAGCTTGTCCTGATTATTATTAATTATTATTCCTGGTATATGATTATACATTTCCTGATAAAACTGATACGTGTTCCCCCAATGTCACTCTGACGTGAGCACTGAGGCACGTCCTGATAACCTGTAACTATGCCTGAATTGAGGGAATTAAATCCCACTGACTAAGGTATCCTGTAATCTGCCTGGTTAAGGGAATCCTGATAACTACCCTTAACTTATCTGAAAATTAACTCTATTCCTGTTAACCTATTTAAGGTTCTAGACATATCGTTCTCATATGTCACTCCTAGGCTTACTTGACCATTAACCTTAATTCATAAATTTTCCAAGCTTTGCATAATCCTTGCTCATGTGATTTCCCAATCTTTGGAAGCCTTTGGAATGAGCATAAATGGTGGTTTATGTTTCTAAAATATGTTATAGAAAATCAGTTCCCAAAAAGCCATGCCCGCGCGAACCTGGACCCTCAGAACAGCTCAACTAAGTTGGACTGTCCAAGGCTGGTCGCTACAGCGCCCTTCTGGTCGCTACAAGCGCCAGTAGACAGAACTTGGTCGCTACAGCGCCCAGTTCCTCGCTACAAGCGCCAAGCCGTCGCTACAAGCGCCAATGTGGTCGCTACAAGCGCGGCTAGGCAGGGAAAAACCCAGTCTGATCGCTACAAGCGACAGTCCGTCGCTACAGCGACCGTATCAGTAAAAACCTGTGTAAAAATGTGATTTCCACCATTTTTGCCCATTTAGTGATACCCATGCTTCCTAAACATGATAAATATGATTTTCCTTCATAAATTAGCAATTATAAACACTCATGAGCAAAGATTAAACAAGCTAGGAATCAGGGTAAACTCTAGTCTTTAACAACTTGTAAAAACCTATCAAAACACTCTAGGTGTATTCTAGAATCTGAAATGAGCTCACCTTAGACTTGGTTTGTTGCTAGCTAATCCTTCACTTGACCCCTTGTTCTATCCCTTGCTTTTCCTTTAACTTTCTTGTTCCAAATTTCTGCAGATTTGCAGTTTCGGACCCCTGACTTCAAACTCGTCCCCAGACTTCAATACTCAGCCAAACCTCACAAAATTGGTACCAAAACGTAGATAATTTCGTTAGCTTTCCATAGCAACAAAGACCACTTGATTCGGAGTTATAGAGAGAGAGTTATTACCATTTAAATGGAGCCCTGTCCCAAATACGGGTTTCTCCAATTCAACTCCAAAACTCTAACCATAACTTCTTCTTCTTCAGGAATCATCATGCAAGATGAATTAGAGGTTTAGGCTCAACATTAGGCACGAAAATTGAAGTGAGAAAGGGAGATTGGAGTGATTCTTACCTTTTCTTTCTTTAACCTTCTCTTGTTCTAGCTTTGAAATCAAGCTTGCTTGCAATACCTTCTTACAAGATTTTGGATTAAGAGTTGATGGATGGTTGGAGAGGGAGAGGAGGCGTGAGAGTAGAGAGAAGAGGGAGGGAGGGGGCTGGTTTTCTTTGGAGGAGTGTGGAAGTGTGTAGAACATGATAGAAAAATGGTAAGACATATCTTACCTCTCTTTTCTTATAATTCCTTCCTTTTAAAATATTTACACATTTGCCATTCCACTTATTTACTAAAATGCCAAGCTTGCTTCATAAGTTTCTACCACTAATAATCGATACTTATAAGCGGGATATCACGCTTACCATATAAATAAGCCCATTAACTGACAATTTACCAAATTGTCCTTTGCTCAAACATTTCTGACACATCGTCTCAATATTAATAAATATTCGAATCTTAGGCGGGATATTACAGTCGCCACCAAAGTTTTATTTTTAAAGGGAAACGTTGATAAAACCCTTGGCGATGTGGAAAGGACGGTCATCGCAACCATTAACGGGTTCAGGAGTCGATTTTGCAAGGGGAAGGTATTAGCACCCCTCACATCCGTTGTACTCAACGGGAACCTCCTAGTTAGTTAAGGCTAAAAGTGTTTTTAAAGGTTTGCTTGCTATGTTTTAATATATAAAGGGGAAAAATAAAAGGGGGAAAAAGGGATTTTTTATTAGTGTGCTTGACAAGAATGAGATCTTGCTCCTACGTATCTCCTGGTGCGATGGAGAATTCAAAGCTACGTAGTTCTTTGGTAGAACACGTTTGTTTGTTGGTTGATTTTAAAGAACGATGTTTTTGATCGTATTCTTGCGGTTAAACGTAGCTTGTATGCTCGCGCGTGGGAGGCTTAAGCGTTTGTTTGTATCGCGTTAGAATTGATAAAACATGTCCGTTTGTGAAAAAAAGGTTTGAATTGACCACGGAGGGCCAAAAATTAGTTCAATTGACCACGGGGGGGGCAAGAATTAGTTTGATTGACCACGGGGGGCCAAGAATTAGTTTTGGTATGTTGGATTTGTTTTATGTTTTGTATTTTTGAAAATAGAATGACGATTGTCCGAACAACGAGACATACGTCAAGTGCCCGTGCAACCGGGAAATGAAGAGACATACGTCAAACCATTCCTTTTTCATTCAAGTTTATTGTTGAAGGAAAAATGTATTTTTTTGGTGAAGTTTGAAAAGAATGACGATTGTCCAAACAACGAGACATACGTCAAGTGTTTGTGCAATCGGGGAATGGAAAGACATACGTCAAACCACTCCTATTTCATTCAAGTTTGTTATTGAAACTTATGAAATTCCAAATAAGAGCAAAAACACTTTGTTATACTTTGAAAAAAATGAGTTTTAAACCTTTCAAAAAAGTTAAAAAAAAACAGGTTCTGAATTTCAAAAAAATGCCCAGAAGTTGCTTCAGAAGCACTGTTCAGACTCTGAGGTTCGGAAGCACTGTTCAGACTCTGAACTTCAGAAGCACTGTTCAGACGTTGACTTTTTGGTTGACCATCAGACGCACTGTTCAGACGTTGACTTTTTGGTTGACCATCAGACACACTGTTCAGACGTTGACTTTTTGGTTGACCATCAGACGTTGACTTTTTGGTTGACCATCAGACGCACTGTTCAGACGTTGACTTTGGTTGACCCTCAGACTCTGAACTTCAGAAGCACTGTTCAGACTCTGAACTTCAGAAGCACTGTTCAGAAGCTGCTTCTGAACTACTGTTCAGACTGCTTCTGATTTCTGATTTCAGAACCTCAAAGGGTGAAAAACTTTCGAATTCAGTAAGAAAAAGAAGTAAACCACTTCTGTTTTGGTGTTTTGTAAACTTTGAGATTTTTTTTTGGGGTTTTAAAAGATGTTTTTAGTTCAAAATGAGTTAAACAAACACTAAGAATGCAGAAAAATGATGCTGAATCAACAGGAACAGCAGAACAAATGCAAACAAAAATGCAAATGAAAGATAAAAAGGTTTAGGATGCTTACAAACTCCTAGCCCAAAGCTTTGGATGCAAGAAAATGAAAGGGCCCTTGGATGATTGTGGTTTTTGCAAAGCTGGAAATGTTGAAGAATACAAACAGCAACAACAATGGTATTTTGCTATTATTCTTCACTCTTTGTATGATGTTTAGTGGCTGTTTTGATTGCTTGATTTGTTTATGATTGTTTGCAAAGAAAGAAACAGAAAACACAGCTTCTGACTTTCAAAGGTTGTTGTGAATTTTGGCTATTCCTTCTGGTTCTGGGTTTGCTCTAAAAATTCCTCTCAAAAACTGTCTGAATTATTCTAAGATCAGATTTGAATTCTGTTCAAAACTCTGTTAAAACTATGTGTTAAAACTGTGTGTTTTTTCTCTTCTGAATTGTGTTAAACTAAAACTCTTTTCTGAATTGTGTAAAAACTGTTTAAATTGCTCTTGAGATTGTGTGAAAATTCTTTCTGAATTGCATTCAACCAACCGTCTTTCTGTGTGAAAATTCTGTTTTGATTCTTATCAAATTCTATATGAAAAAAATTGTCCTCAATCCTTCTGCACTGTGTTGCTTATATAGGTAAAATGTGATCATTTGTAATCATGAAAATCCCTTGAAAACAGGGCTGCTTTGTGTGCTAAGACCAAGACTTTGGTTAGCATTGCAAAAGGAAGGAAGTGACCTTGCCTTGTGATCATGGTGAAGACTTTGGTTAATTTCAGAACAAATTGGGGCTGAGTTTGACAGGAATTGCTGGGAAAATGGGAAAACAGGGGCTGTTTGCAACTTGTGATGTTTTTGGGATTTATCTTTGAAGATTTGGGGAAGAAAAACAGGAAAGGTAGTGTGCTGTCCTGTGCAGAGGTTGGGAGAAAACATGGAAAAGGTGCTGCACATAGGGGCAGCAGCAGAGAAAAAATAGGAAGGAAGAAATGCTGGAACAGGGGCAGCAGTTTCAGAACCAGGGGCAGCAGTTTTGCAGCAATCCTTGACTGTTTTTGATAAAGAAGAAAGAGAAGAAATGGCAAGGTGGATGCTGGAAAGCAGGGTCAGAAGCAGAGACAAATGGAAGGGAAGAAGTGCTGCCCCTAGGCAGCCATTTGCTTCTGAATTTTCATGTCTGGCACGTGCTCCTTCTTCTTCTTTTCTTCTCTTTTTTTGTTTTTTTTTTTGAAATAAACAATATAATAATAAAAGTAATAATAAAATAAAATTAAAAGAAAGATAAATAAATAATAATAAAACTTTTATTATTATTTATTATTTATTAAAAAAAGAAAAAATAAAAGTTGACTTTTTTGTGTTGACTTTGACTTTCTTTTTTTGTTGTTGTGTGTTGACCTTTTTTTTTTGAAAAAAAGCTTGGACAAAATTAGGGTACAACATCAACTTTCATATCCATTTAGTGTACTATCAAGTTATGAACAGCGGCTAAAAAGACTAGCACCCTTATGGATAAGATTCTAGTGACTAGTGAATGAGTGTCGAAAAAATCTATATTTTTTCTTTTTGTTTAAAACCTTTTTCTATAAGGTGAGCAACAGATCCACAAAATTTTGCATTTGAGAGTTCCGAACATTTGTTTTTGGTTAAAGGATCTGGTCGCCTAAATTACATCATATGACCTTTAAGTTATTTAGTTGTAATAAGTTGGTTTTTTAAGTTTTTTCGTACCACTTAGGTCATTTAAGTTATTTAATTGTAGCAAGTTAATCATTTAAGTTTTTTATACCACTTAGGTCCTTTAAATTATTTAACTGTAAAAATTTAGAAAAATTTCAGATCTTTAAGTTATTCGAGGTTTTAAAGTTGTAATTAAATAACTTAAAGGATCTAAGTGGTACGAAAAAAACTTAAAAAACTAACTTGTTACAATTATATAACTTAAATGACGTAAGTTGTACGATAAAAAATTAAAGGACCAACTTGCTGTAATTAAATAACTTAAAAGACGTAATTTAGCCTTTGTTTTTCAATTTTCCTTCCGTTAGCAAGGTTTTTTTTAAGGGCCTTCAGTTAGCAAGGTGTGGACTTGTATTTGTTGGGCACCGATTAGCAATAGGAAAATGCAAGTATTGTATTTTCTATTTTTATTGGTAGTTTAAGTGTTTAATGTTGGTATATCAAGGGTGAATAATATGTCTTGCATCAGATAAAAAAGTGAATGTTAAATACTTTATAAGTGAGAGGACCCATTAACCTAACTAATTATGTCTTAAGGTTTTGAGTAAAAGTGTGATATCTATCTCGCTTGTATAATTGTTCAAGACTCGAAGTGATGATCCCCCTTGGACCCCTCATGACCTAACAGTGGAATCAGAGCCGAGATTTGACAAGGGTTCGACCGACTTCTTGTGTCGAAAGTCTTCATGAGCAAGGGTGTTCAGGCGACGTGTCCCGTTGAGTGCGACAACGACGATGCATGTAGAAGTGGATGAAAAAGCTTTCGTTTGAGGGGGCATACGCATACCCATGAAGAATGGATGAATTCTCACTTGAGGGGGTGATTAGTGAGATGACTCATAAACCTAATGTCTTAAGATTTTGGGTTAAAGTGTGTTGTTTCTTTCATTTATATGATTGTTCAAAGTCTGATGTGGTGATCTCTCAGACCGCCTAATGACCTAACACTTAATCCCTTAGATTATCATCATAAGGGTTCGAGTACCCTCTCCCTTTGTACTCCTTGTAATTAAAAAAACACTTTTAAAATTACACACGCATGGTTGATCGTAATTTATGAACTCTACTACTATCAAACTTACTAAAAACTTCTAAAACTACACATTATTTGATTGATAAGTCACAATAAATGGATATGATTGTGTGTGATTTGAGAACTACCTTTACCTTAATTGCTTCATTAAAACCACTCTCATGTGATTTGTGAATCAGGATCGAAGGAAAAAAATAGTGTTTTTCTCCGAATCCAATGGATAAATCTACAAAGAAAAAAGTGTTTTTTTCTTTAACAATGATAAATAGACACCTCTAAATTTCTTACATTTATTCACTATTTTAACTTTTCTTTATCTTTCTCTTCCTATCATATCTATCACATCATTATATTTTTATGTTTATATATCTTTGTTTAAATGTATATACACAACATGGAGTATACATTAAACATTTTTTTTAAAATGCTAACAAGTGTTCTAAGAGCTTACTTGTTTAGAAGCTCAAAGTATAAACTTTATTTTAAATTAAAAATTATTTATTCAACATATTGAAATATATAAAACTAATTTTTTTCACATAAAACTTATTAATTGTTTTCTTTTTTAAATATTAAAACTGTATATTCAACATATTAAAAATTGTATAGCATACAATTTAAAATATTAAAAAAACAATTGAATGGATGATATTTTACAGGAGAGGATCCAAACTCATTCTCAAGACACTTGTTCGTTAGCATAACCCTTTTTCTTTTTCTTGTGAGTGGGAAAAAATGGGGCAAAATTGTTTGTAAGAATCATGGAACTCTCTTTGACTTTTGAAAAAAATCGAGCCTCAAAAGGACAACCACCTATTGCAATTTGCAGATCCATTCTTGGGTGGGGCACCCTTGATTGGATTGTCGACCAACAAGATCATCCTTAGACTAATCGTAATAGGAAAATAAGAAATAAAACTTACAGTAAAGGAATAAAAAAAACAAAAATTTAAAATATCAAGGTCAAAACGGATCCAAATCAATTTGTTTTTTTTTTTTAAAAATAGCTTAATAGTTGGAAATTTACCTTTTAAAATAAAGGGGTCATATTAATCAATGTCCTTGGAGTATTGGTCAAAGAATCAAATATACTTCCTCCAATCACATTTATAAACATGTTTTTTTTTCTTCAAATTTATTGAATAACTGATGTATTTAGACTATAATACAATTCAGATATATTAGTTATTCAATGAATGTGAAAAATAAATATTTGTTTATAAGTGTGACCCGATGGAGTATTAGTATTACATTGGAAATTGTGTTGTCAATTCTTTAAAAACAAAAAAAATTATCAATTTCAATTAAATTTTTTTTTGTCTTCCTTAACCGATGATGATGCACCTGGGACATTGGTAAGATAAGAATTTTCCTAAAATAAATAAATGAGGAATTCAGAGTTCGAATACCGACGACTTGATTATATTTTGTTAATTACAATACTTATTTATTTATTTAAGAAAAATATTATTCCCTCCATCCCAAAAAAATTTACTTAGTTGAGTGGTTCTCACATATCAATGCACCATTTTGATATTTAATATCTTTAATTATTTATTAACAAAAATTATAAAAAGTTGATATTTTGAAAATATTCATCGAGACAGATTAAACAACATCTTAACGTCATCACTTGTTTTTACATAATAGTAAAAAAAAAAATTGTTATTTGAATAGTACATATGGTCAAATAATGTCAAATATTTTGGGGCGAGTGAGTATTACTTATACACACACTTAATGATTTTTTTTTTTGCTATCACTCATTAGTTATGGTCTTAGAAGACGTCCCAAAGTATCCTTACATCATAGATCATATGAGTCTAATTGTTGAAACCGCGATAGAATTACATCTCTATATCATTTTGGGGTTAAATAATGTTACGGTCCTTATAAATATAATATATTTTGCATTTAGTTTATGTAAAATAATTCTCCAAACAATGGTCTTTCTAATGAGTTTCTAGATAAGTTTAAAATATTATAAGAGTTTCTTCCACAAAAATTTAGAGTTTTAACAAAATATAAATTTTTAAGTGCCAAAAACTTACAAATTCTTATTTAATTCATCATTTCTTAAAAAATTCTAAACTTTTACTATAAGAGATATTCCTATAATTCATCATTTGTAGCACTAAACATGACAACAAAAATTTATTTAAAATTTCGAAGGATACACGTAAAATGACTTAAAAGCAGAGGTCAAAAATGTTGATTAAAAACATTTAAAGAATCATTATTTAATTTTTTTAAAGGGATTAAAAACAAAATATGATATATTTATATAGACCGAAAACTTATTTGAACCATCATTTTTTATGCGGTGTAAATTGTCTCCCAAATTTGGGACTTTAAAAATCAAAATCATGTTCTTTATCTAGAGAGTTATGTCAACAATTTTTCCAACACTGTGTTGATTAAAAATGATTTTTTATTAATAATAAAATTCCGTAATTATTCAGTATAAGAAAACATTTTTTTCCGTTTATTAATGTGATTTAATTGAAAAGAAAACGATGAACTCTTGGCATAGGATTTGAGTTTATTAGGGATTAGAATGTCTTTTATTCTCTTAATTTTAATTATGAATATAAGTTTAAAAAAAATACTTGATACATTTATTTTTCAAAATATACTGATAATTTGTTATGTATTTCCTGATTTGACAATAATTAATAATATTGTTATTTGACTTAAAATAGTGACTAAAGAATAGTTTATAAATATATATTTATTATCAATAAATTGCATTATTCTTCTTAATATATAGGTGAAAATGACAAACGATGTTTGTTAATATGGATAAGAAATAGATGTAGTGCCGTACAAATAACTATATTACTCAAGGAGAAACTTTTTTTTAAATAGAGAATTTTTTTGTGTTACCTCCGGTTCAGGAGAAAGAACTCAAATGATTCAAAGTTTGGTTAGGAGGTTATTAAAGTTTAGTAAAAAATTGTTTGACTAAAAATCAAATGTCTGAACAATTCGTTTTTGGTGGAGCTTATTAACTATTTGACATTAATTGATTGGTTGTAAATAGAGAACTTTTGCTTACACTACTAAAGGTTTTAATTTTAGAATTGTTCCCAAAATATAAGCAAAAATGAGTCAACATAAGTTGATGTATTTGTTATAAATTTTGAATTAAATATATTAACTTTTGTTGACCAATTTTTGCTTATATTTTGGGATGGAGAGAGTATTATTGTTGTTGTTGTTATTATTATTATTTACCGTAAAAATTGTTGTATTATTACATAGCTATCATTTTCGAACAAACAAAAAAATCAGAGCTATCCTTGACTTGAGGATTAATTAATCTCATAATTATATGTCTCATTCTAAGAGAAATAAAGAAGTGATGTAGTGCTGAACCTGAATGGGTGATGGACTTTTAAAGAGAAGACTAATAATATGGATATACTTTTTAAAGGAAAAATTAATAAAAATGTCACATAAGTGATAAGTGATAAGTTATTTATTATATTTTAGCAATGAAAACTATTGATTCAAAAAACAAAAATAATGAAAACTATTCAATAGAGAATACCCCAGCATGTCCCTGTGAGCTTACCTCGGTTGGTAGAGACATTACATAATATATGTAGAGGTCATAGTTCGAACTCCAGACATCCCATTTCTCCATATTTAAAATGTGCAAGCTCCAACCACTGGACTATTTGATAAAGCAAATGTGAGTGAGCATATATTAATATCAGTAGTGCTATATGGCACGAGGCTTTTTTTCGCACAAAAGGCACGATGGCTTGTTTACCTTATAAAATCACTATATATGCACTCATTTTTAATTATTTTAAACATGAAGAAAAACAAATAAAATATGCTCACAATAGAATCCTATATAGCTGTCATTGCATATGATGTTAATACCACCGCCCACCTCACATCACTTCATATTTGCTATGATCATTGCATAGGAAGGTATAACTGCATATGAGAACGAGAGATAAAGACATGAAGCATAAAAAAAGCTGAGAAGTGTTGGCAGATGGTAGTTATTACTTTATACATTATAGAAATTTAATCTAGGTTGTTGGATTTTGAAAATAATATGATTAGCCACCATTCGTCTAAATTCGTGCGGAAGTGTGTCGTAACATTAAGCATTATTCTATTAATATATAGTAATTATGAGATTACTAATTTAAAATGTTGATATCTTCTACTAGATGTTTCTCACTCTATGCCTCTCTGTTTACATAGACACGCACTCTCTGACCACTTAAGAGATTAAATATTTACTACAAGTTGTGTCACAAAATATCATCATGAAAGGAAAATTAATTATTTTAGACTAGTGATATTATTGGAAGAATACGAACTCACATCACCTTATATTTCGAAACCCTATATATATATTCCTCCTTTCAAATCATCAAATTACTCTTACTAGACCGTCAACCCGTGCGACGCGCGGATCCTATCAACTATAATAGAGACCAATAAGTGATCTTTGACCCGTGAGATACACAACTCTATCAATAAACACCATTGAGATTATTTGAGATACAATATCGCCATAAAATTTGTCTTAATATGTCCTTATGTTATTTGAATCTTACCAAATTTTTCATTTTAGTTTTAAAATGATCTGAAACATAATTTATTAAACTTTTTTACTTGTTTTTGATAACAAAAAAAGAAAAATAAGTATAACTATAATTTAATTTAGAGGAAACCAATTTTATAACCATATAAACAATGAAAATAGTAAATGAGTACAAAGTGCATCATAATTATTCAAGTTTGAACTAAAAATGTGGACAAATTGCAATCTACAAAATAAAAACTAATTAGAGTACAAAGTTTGTAATACATATCAAAAGGAAAAACTAATTCAGACAAAATATGACAGATTATAATAGGAAACTTTCAACTAATAAAAGGACAACAAAACATTAAATAACCAAAGTGATTCCACTAAAGACAGGTCAGAATAACTGATATTGTCAAACCATGCTCCTTGATCACTTTGAGTCTTCAATCTTGAGACATGACATTTTAGGACTCTTAGAAATTATAAGGAGTTAGGCTGAAAGAGAGGAGGGAGCTGCAAATAGAAGTGGCTTGGAAATAAAAATGTTGCATAGGAAAAAAAAGAAATGGGTAGAGAAAAGGCCACACACGTTGAATTGGAATAGAGAAGTGGCATTGGAAATCAGAAGTCACACTTATTGTTCATGTTGTTAGCCACAATTATAGTGTTTTGCTTAACGTTTAGAATTGGGTTATAGTGCAATAATTGAATCAATGGAAATTATAGGGTTTTGCTTAACGTTTATCACAATTATTAGAAAATGGAAGCATTGGTTCCTACTAAAAGACATGACATTAAAGCCTAATTGTAACATATGCTAGATTAGAATAGGAGGACAAAAATTGAGGGCAAAATAGTTAAATTATGTATTAGGGTTGGGGAATAAGGTTTACACACTATTCTCCAATTTATAATAACTAGACTCTAACCCGTGCGATGCACGGGTTTTGTATAGCTTCATATATAACTATCAAATGACTATATTATTACTTTTATAGTTATATTCAGTATTATGTTATCAAACTATCTCAAAAAGTAACAAAAATAAAAGATGGACTGCAATAAAAATGACAAATCAAAAGAAAAAATATATACAAAAGCTAGCACCAAGAAATTGATCCTAACCGCAAAAGTTGTTAATCGAAAGAAAAAAAATAAGGAAAAGGAATTGTTATTTAGTAACCGAAAGAAAAAAAAAAAGGAACGTTACGTGGTAATTGAAATAAAAAATAATAATAATAAAAAGGAACCGCTAATAATGAAAAAGAACTACTATCAAAAAAGGAATTGCAATGACGTTAGTGACTTTTAAAAAAATGACATTTTCATGTGTTATCTGATTCAATTCCTTGCATATTTTTTTTTTCATAAAAATTAATTAGGTCCGTCAAAAAGGGTGGTGTTATGGTTATTAGGTTCAATTGCAAGATGGTGAGAGAGATGAAAGTGAGTGAGAAATGATTTAGGAATTGTGAGATTGAAAGAAAGAGGACCCGAGATTTGTGTTGAATACACAACATTGAAACAATCACATGTCATAAAAAACATCAGTACCTTGGTGGTAAGAGTTGTGAATTGAAAGCATGTGGTACCTGGTTCGATCCCCATCCGAAATTTTTTTCATAAATTTTTATAACTAAAAAGTAGGGCTAATCATTAGGGTTAGAGCAACACTACTTAACATTTAGTATGAAAAAAAGAATAATGAAGAAAAAGCTAAAATTCACACAATCACATAACAAAATCAATAATTTTCAAACCCTAATGTCAAGGATTCGAAATTAACAAAATTCAGACAATCAATATCAACATTGGTCATAATTTTTTGTCAATTCGATGAAAGATGGTGTGAATCGGTGAGAGAAAGCGAGTTATCGGCAATGACATTTACGGCAGTCAGTTGTTGGTGAGGTGGCAGTTGCGGCGGCGGCGTGATGTGTGTGGATCAGTGAGAGAAAGTGATTTTCCGGCGGTGGCAGTTACGGCGGCATGTGTTGTTGAAGTGACAGTTGCAACGGTGGCAGGATGTTGTTATTGGGGTCACCGGCGGCGGTGAAAATGAAGTTGAATCGCATGATGTGTGTGAATGACGTTCAATTCGTGTTCAAATGATGTTGGAATTCAGGGTTGTGAGAATACTTAAAGTGAACTCGCATTTGTGCTAGATAAATAAAATGAAAGCAACTATAAGTCACAAAAAACTTTAGTGATCTAGTGGTAATGGTTGTGATCTATCAGAACTTGGTCTGGGGTTCAACTCTCAGCAGGAATTGTTTTTCATATCAGACTGCCTAGGATTTATATATAAGTGATAGATAGATAGATATTCAAAATTGATCAATTTATTTAGAGGCAGGGACAGCACACAAGTATGTACAATGATATATAATATTAATTAATATATCCATATATATACCTGCCTAAACCAGGAGTGCCTATGAACAAATAAGAACTTTCTTGTAAGATACATATAGACATTAATTAATTGCATATACCTCCCCACATGCTTGCATGTTAGTGTGTTCTGCAATCAAACTAATTATATAACCGTCTTTTGCTACACTTGGACCGTTATTTCATGCGCGCGTTTCGGAGGTTTCACACTTTAATCTGTCTCATAAACGTACATACTACATAGTATACTCTAGTAGATAATAAGATTTTGCAAGTTTCTATGTTGTGAAGTACTACTAATTTAATTCTGGCTTGAATTCAGAATTTATCTTTTTATTTTGCCTTATTTACAATTTTGATATTTTTACTTTTATTAGATACACTATTCTGAACCTCAAATTCAAATTCTTAAATTGTTTGACTTATTTTAATCTATGTATTTTGAATTGATTTTGACAATGTGGTAAACAATAAGATTGTTGTGCACTATCTTTTAACAACTCATTTTTAGGTCATCAAATTTTGATAAAATGTCAGTTGTCCCAAATATTTCATTTGACACTTCATCAAAATTTAGCCTTACATGCATAGGCGGAACAAAATTATAGACATTTTGAAAATTTAGAGTCTAAAATTGTAAACTTAGAAATGAATGACCTAAATTGTGAATACTGAACTCAGCGTCAAAACTTTTAGAAAAAGATTGCCACTTATTTTAATCTCGTAAGGTCTTGAGATATAAGTGTCTACACTTGTCTAGACATTCAATTTACATAAGACAAATTGTGAATGAATCTATATACATGTACATTTTTTGTTATATGTTGGAAGTATTTAGGCTTTCAGTTTAATTTGTTCCGGTTGACTTGACCGTCACGAATTAATAAATTGTGTTCTTAATAAAAGGAAAATCACCGTTCTGAAGGGCTTTAATTTCTTTAAGATGGGAATTCATTGCTTTGCTTCAGTAGCAGAATCGTGTGCCCATGATCATTTTCCTATTTCAAAACACACACATACATACATACATACCCGACCAAAACAACTAAGATTGAGTTTGACAGAATTATTACTTAGCATATCATGTATATTTTTTTTTTTGAGAGGAGCATATTATGTATATGTGTACATGTATATGGACATATATATAAATTACATTTTAGTCACCATGAAAAGGGTGTGTCTTTGCTGTAACATGTCGTGCTTGATTAGCTTCAGCCATGTTGGAATTAGTCATTCATCATTGACCCTCCACTGCTTTAAAGGGACAATTTTATTGGAAAACATGTGCAAATGAACTATATGCGTTTTTGTTTAAAAATAATTAGAGTATTCCATTACCAAAGTCCAAAGGTAATTGATCACATAATCATTGAAAAAAATTAATTATGTTACCTGCTAAATTATCCTTCATTTTGTTTATTAGAAAAGTGAAGAATAAGAATGTATGCTATACTTGGCTCATCTATCTATCCATATTCTATTACTTCTTGATTCAGGGTGGAGCTGAGGTGACCGTGGAAGTTGATGGCATATGGTGGGGATTATATACATATAAACACTCTAATTAGGGTCGTCTAACATTTTAGAGCATGTTCTAATTTTAAAATAGAGTGAAGTTAAACCATAAAGAACTTGATTAAAATAGAATGTAAATAAAGCTGAGAGAGAATAAGACACTACATATTTTATACTGGTTCACCATCAACCTGATTGGCTAGTCCAATCCACCATGTTTGAGTGATTTTGCCTTATAAACTTACAAGGACTTAATCCACTAAGAAAATTCATATCCTAGATTTCATGTCTCCTTACCAAATAAGGAGTTCCTCGAGTGTTTAATGTCTCTTCAGACCGAAGTAAAGGTAGTTGCCATTATTGGGCGTTGTACACATAGGATTGAGTTTGTATGTGATTGATACAAAGTCATTGCTAGGATGTTTACTCTCTAAGAGAGAACATTACAATAAAATCATATATCAATTAAAGCAAGAGTAGCATGACTACTTGATCGATTTACATCATGATCTAGTTACCGCATGAGAGGATATTACAATGTATTCCTAAATCATGTTCTTGGTTTTTATATATTTTTTAATGTATAAATAGCCTTTTTCTTTTTAAGCGTGGTGTTATAAAACACCTATACTAGTCTTTATTTCTTCATATACTTTGTCTTCTTCTTGAAGGATTTTTAGTAAAAGACTTTACCATACACTTTCAACGTTTTGAATAGTTTCTCTTTTATACTCCTAGAATACTACCATTGAAGAATGAAACAAAATCATATACAAAGAGGCATTTGATAGATTTTACGACATTTAACTTTTTGATTGTTGTCGTTATTTGTTTGAACATGATCTATTTATGATCAAGGATTTTGAGAGAATCATTTCATTACTTGAAAGATCATCTCGAGTTTATTAACCTAGAGTTTGGAACATGATCTTCAGTTTGATCCTTATAGAGGATCGTTGTATCGAGATGATTGTTTTGATATCTTCTCGTATGAATCATCCAGAGAATAACTTGATCAGATGGTTGAACTTTGACTTTCGTAACGCTGACCATGCAAAGGATCGTCATATCCATACGATAACTTTGATGTCTTATTATTATTAACAAAAAATTCATTTACTGCAACTCTGCAAGCAGACATTAATCTATAATTTTGTACTGGAGTCTTATTTAGTGATAAAACTTACTCGCATATATATATATTGCCATGTTATTTGATGATAAAACTTATTTTTCATGTACCTTTTGTTAGTATTTCTACATTCTCTGTATTGTATTATGATTCCTCGCCTCAGGGATGCTTCCGGTCGTTGGTAACTTTCCTAACTCGCGATTTCTCCTATTTCTAATCATCATAGCGTTTTTAATATTTCTGGAACAGTCTATGCATGACGCACACCGTTTTATGCTAATCATACATGAGGCAGTGATTGAACACCTTCAAATCCTTTCTAGGCTTCGTGACACGCATCGCCATGCATGAATCATACATCTACCAATAGTTGTACACTTGATCTCACTTTGTGGTGTGCGACACACTTATCCTTAATGAAACATCCGTAGTGACCAGGCCATACCTCAAGAAATCACTTTGATAATCTTGTAAAAAGCACAACACGACCACAAAATTGTATGGTTTGGGTGATTTGACATGGTTTGAGATAGAATTACTCTTCCATGCTTATCCATTGATTTAATTACAAAAACTTAACTAGAGCTAATGAAAACTTGCTAAAATGACTATAAATTGACTTGTAAGCAATGCCAAAAACACTATATGATCGACTCTAATCAGCTGCTCATATTGCTATGTAGCATGTAATGTCTATGGAGCATGTGAAGCACAGGCTTCGTCGCCGTTCGTACCACTCCTAGACGACCCTGTTTAGGAGGAGGATAAGTTGTAGCACGCTCTTTGCATACAAAGTTGTGTTGGGCCAGGCTGCCAAGTCCCAATCTACCAACGTCCTCTACCATATCTACAATAACCAACAAAAAAAATCAATTAATATTCTTTAAAGCATTTGATCAAACACCTCGAGTACAAAATAACATACACTTTTCGTTGTGTTATTTCAATTCTTAAACTATCACATTGCACTAATACTTAATTTAAATTACGATCATAGTAAAAACAACATTTTAGTTGATCAACAATTACCTAAATAATTAAAAAAAACAAATTCACAATCATATTTACCAATTTTAAAACCCTAACATATAAGATGCGATGGAATGTCTAGACTTAGAGATTTTGAATACTTATTTGTTGTTTGAGTTTGATTTGTTGCTTGAATTTAGCGAATTATGATGGAGTTTGATTTGTTGGAGTAGGGAGGGAAATTGTAAGGAAATGTGTTTGAAACATGAATGGTGATTCCTGTTTCAGTATGTATTTACAGCGCATCGGGCGTAATTCCCAAACTTGAGCGACCGAGAGTTAACTCCTGAATCGTTCGAGAGTTACAAACTGGTGTGGAAACAATTTCATAATTTTGAGGTACTTATGAGCAAATCAAATGGCCTATTGAGCAATTTTCAAAGAGTAGTAGTTAGATAGAAGATGTCAAATACACACATGTATATTGTAAAATATGACTGCATACGAATGACATATGATATGATGGAAATTTTCACTACTATTATGATCATTTAGTCAACTAAATCTCAACATACTATGACAATATTCACTTATTTTGTACAATTAAATCTCAACATACTATGAGGTTGAACAACTCACCTAATTTGAGTTAAAGAAAAAGGAGTCGAAGGTTTTAAATTTAAAGCCAGATGAACGCGTAAAAATTAGCCTAATTAATTAACCACCAACATCTGTCGTTCAAACAAAAAAGTCTCAACATACTAGATATTTAATCTTCTTCCCTTTCATTTTGAACATACCTTTGAGAGCACTTTGTAAATATTATATTTATCAATAATTAAAAAAAAAATTGGAGAAATTTGATCAGATTTTTTAATTAATAAATAAAAAAAGTCAATATATAAAATGTTGTTCAATTTGTTTCAATGAATATATCTAAATATTCATTGAGACAAATCAAACAGTATATCTGTACTGGCAGTGAGTACAATACTTCTAGAAACTAGGGTTTCTGTGCTGTGTTTAGGTCATGCCTCGGGAATGATCCCAAGGTTACTATTTGTAGCCTTTCTTGGGCCTACCCGGTCATGGTTTTGGGCCTAAATCGTAAAGGGCCAAAACCATGACTTGGGCGCCCTCGTAAGCTGCTGAGGGCGCCCCCAAAGGGCTATTTGTGATTGTAAAGTGGGCCCTCTGCCCTCTTGGAGGACGTCCAGCCTTATTCCAAGGGTTCACACCCTTGGCTTTAGGGTCTCAAGTCCTAGATAGTGAGATCTACGGTCCACAGCCCAACAAGCACGAGTCTTGGTACAAGGCGAAGTGATTAAACTGTTTACAGGGGATTTGTCTACGACCTTTTGCCCAGCAAGTGGGGCTTACTAGTCACGAAGCCATGTGAAAAAATTTTATGAGTACTAGCCCAACGTGGGTGTTTAAACCCTGCGTGGGCACTAGCCCACATGGGTGTTTAAACCCTGCGTGGGTACTAGCCCAACACGGATACTAGCCCAACATGGGTACTAGCTCCATGTTTCGTTTTGAGTACCTTAGTGGGCGGCACTAGCCCTACGAGAGTGTGGGCGCCAGCCCAACAGGAATATTTATGCTAGCCCAACAAGCACAAGTCTTGGTACAAGGCGAAGTGGTTAATCTGCGTGTAGCTCGCCGCATCCTTTGGACTACGTGTTGAGGACGCCTCTTACTGGGATCCGACGGCTGGCGTGAGGCGACCGTTCGCTCTCGCTGACGTGTCTGAATCGTAGCGGTTCTCGGAAATCGTGCCAACTTAAGTGACGTCATCTGCGCGTTTTCCCAGGCTTTTCACTTTAAACTGAACGCGGATCTACTTTACCTTGTCTCCTGTTCGGTTTTGTCTTTTCACTTTCCTTCTCCTTTCCTATTCCGAAACGCACATCCTTCGCCAATTGCTAACAGCTCCTAGAATCAACGCGCTCCTCCAGAATCGAATCAGTCTTTTTCTTCGTTCAACTTTTCTTCATTCAAAACAGGTAACCCCTTTTTTAGAATTCATCCTCTGAACGTTAGCGCTTCGTTTTTTGTAGTTCAAATTAGGACATGGTAGTTATCAGGGAGTGTGACGGGAAGGGAAACGTACTGTCTCCGGCTAACTCGGAGGAAAGGGACGCGTTATTGAGAGAGGCGGTTAGACTTGCGAAACGATCGGATGGAACTACCGATTGGGTCGCCTTTGAAAATGCCTACTATGGCCATTCCCTTTTAGGGGAGTTTTCGAGCGATTCGAGTGATAGTGAGGGGAAAGACGATAGCGGGAACTCATCTGATTGTATTATTCTTTCTGTTCGTCCAGGTCCCTCCTGTACGAGAGAAAATCACTGTATGGCGTCCGCTAGTGATTCGGGACCAGGGGGTTCTACCAACGAAATGATGCGCTCGGAGTCCGTGTTTATGGATCCTGAACGAGTGGCGCTGTTTCGGAGCAAGGTTAGTGTTTCTTCGACAGGATGCGAAGACGATGTGATCCTGGAGCCCTGCCGTCCTGGTGAGAAGGTTTATTTACGGATGCCAAGGAGTAGGGCTCATGAGTTCTTATACATGTATGCGGCGGTCTTTGAAGATTTGGGTGTGAAGTACCCATTCACGCCCTTCGAAGTAAATGTCCTGAGGTGGTTAAATGTGGCGCCCTCGCAGCTTCAGCCCAACAGTTGGGCGTTCATCAGGGCCTTTGAAATAGCGTGCGAGGGATTAGGCTTTGAGCCCTCCGCCGGGTGCTTCTTTAGCTTCTACGGTACTAAGGGGGTGGACAAATCGTCCTGGGTGTCCGTTGGCGCGCACCCTGGGAAACGGTTGTTTCCTCCTTATGCCTCTCATTACAAGAACTGGAGACGGACATTCCTTAGGGTGAGGGGAGCGGTGCGCGTACATAATGAATTAAAATTTCCCATCTGCTGGACGAGTTCCCCAGCTTCTATTACTGGGTTTGCTTATGAGCATTTGGGTGCGTACGAACAAGGTGTCGTTTCCTTTCTGGACAAGATGCTGCCCATGGATATCCAGGAGTTGTTGAATAGAGAGGGAGATGTTGATAGCTTAGAGACCTATTTGCTTGAGTTGATTTCATAACTCTGCTTGTCTAGCTTTCCCGCCTTTTCCTTTATTAATTATTTTATATTGGCTCTGGTTTTTGACTTGCAGAATCAATGGCGCCACTAACAGCTGCGGAGAGGAAGCAGTATCTGGCCGAGCTGAAGGCCAAGAGGTCGGGCGGGGTGGCTGACACTGGCGATTCTTCTGGGCTTATCCTCCGTAAGTCTAAAAAGAAAGCCGAGATTGTTCTTGACGCTCAGCCTGAGTGTGATGTGGACGTGGCGCAGGAGAAGAATCGAGAGGAGAAGAAAAGGAAAACGCCAGATGGGGAAGAGGGGGTGATGAAGGAGAGGAGGCCTAAACGGGCGCATTCTCGTCCTGCCACTGAGCTTACTGGTCCCAGCCGGGATGTTCGGTCCTTTTGGGACAAGGATTTTGATTACGAAGCCTACGTGAAAGAGAAGATGGTTTGCAATCCTGATGATGTGACAGCCGGGACGCAGAACCCTGTTCCTTTTGCGACGAGGGATATCGGCGTCAACTGTTTGCGGTCCATTATGCTTTTGATGGCCGTTGATTGCAAATATGCGGAATCGGTTCGTAATGGAGAAACGTTGCTGGAAAGGGTGGAGTTACTGGAGAAGGAATTACAAGAGGTTCGGGAGAGCAAGGAGAAGGAGGTCAAGGACGCGGCAGAGGCGATGAGGGCCGAGTTCGATGAACAAATCAGTGATTTGAAGGTTGGTCATGACGCCGACTTAGCTGGGAAGGACGCGGTGATCATGCGTTTGAGGAAAGAGGTCGCCTCGGGGGTTGAGAGGGAAGTGGCGTTAAAGGCTGAGGTTGCGGAAGCCAAAGGAGAACTGGCGCTGTCTTTCGAGACTGGGTTTGATCGTGCGAAGGAGCAGGCCGCCTTCCTCCATCCTGACGCTGATCTTTCGTCTATGGATTCTTTCAAGATAATTGTAGATGGCGTCCTTGTGGACGAACAATAGTCTTTGTTGTAATCTTAATTTACTTTGATCTTGAACTTTCTTGAACTTGTAACGATGCATTATTTGTACTATGTTTCGTTGGTTTCTTGTTTAATGACGGTGATGATAATGCTTCTTGGGCGGTAGTTATTACTTGTCTGTTTTCTCGATTTGTTTATGATTGTCAAACCGTTGAGCTTTTCGATGTTATTGCTCTATTGAGGCATCTTCCGCATGAATTCTTCTATTTTTGCAACGTTTTCGTTTTCTGCTTATGACGCCTTAGAGCCCTTTTTTAGGGTTAAGGAATTAGGTGGCGATTTGTCTTTCGGCTCGCGACGTCTTAGAGCCCTCTTGGGGGTTAAGGAATTAGGCGGCGATCTTATTTTCGTCTCGCGACGTCTTAGAGCCCTCTTTTGTGGTTAAGGAATTAGGCGGCGATCTTATTTTCGTCTCGCGACGTCTTAGAGCCCTCTTTTAGGGTTAAGGAATTAGGCGGCGATTTTATTTTAAGCTCACGACGTCTTAGAGCCCTGTCTTTTAGGGTTAAGGAATTAGGTGGCATTGTTATTTTAAGCACACGACGTCTTAGAGCCCTGTCTTTTAGGGTTAAGGAATTAGGTGGCATTTTTATTTTAAGCACACGACGTCTTAGAGCCCTGTCTTTTAGGGTTAAGGAATTAGGTGGCAACCCCTTTGGGGTTAGGCGCGCCCTTTGTGAGTTGATGCTGCCTATCTCGTTTCGGCGATATCTGTGATACTGGAGTCAAACAGAGATAAGAGTAAACGGAAATTGGTGCCTCATTAAAAACCCAGCTTTCGCGGGGAAAAGAGTGCTCCCTTATTCCTCTTCGTTAATTGAAATCAAAATACAAACAATTCAAAAGAAAATGCAAGCAAAACTTTACAGCAGTTCGACCTTGTGTGGCTTGTTTGTAAGAATGGTGGAGTACTCAGCTGTAGTAATGGCGTAGGTTGGCGGCATTCCAGGTTCGTGGTATCGTATCTCCATTCAGCTCCTCCAGCTTGTATGCTCCGTGTGCTAGTTTTTCCCTGACTCGGTATGGTCCTTCCCAGTTGGGTAGTAACTTTCCAATTCGGGTGGGCGCGACGACCTGTCTTAAGACCAAGTCTCCTTCTTTCATGTCTCTTGGGATTACTTTTGAATTGTACCGGCGGGCTGCTCTTTGTTTAGCGGCGAATTCCCGGATGTGGGCGGCCTCCCGTACCTCGTCAATCATGTCTATTCCGCATAGTAAGCTCGCCTCATTAGCCTCTTCTGAGAAGTTCTCCCGGCGCCATGTTGGCGTGTCGATTTCTACAGGCAGCATAGCGTCGGCGCCGTATACCATGGTGAACGGGGTTTCCTTGGTTGTGGAATGAGGTGTCGTGTGATATGACCAGAGCACTTCATGCAATTGGTCAGCCCAAAGTCCTTTGGCGTCGTCAAGCTTCTTTTTTATGCCGTTCAAGATCACCTTGTTTGCAGATTCGGCTTGCCCGTTTGCTTGGGGGTGGATGACTGAGACAAACTTCGTCTGGATTCCGAGTTGATTGCAGAATTCTACCACCTTGGAACTGGCGAACTGGGTCCCGTTGTCAGATACTATAACTTTGGGTAGCCCAAACCTGCATATTATTTTCTTCCAGTAGAAGCGTATTACTCTGTCCGCCGTGATTTTGGCGACCGCTTCGGCTTCGACCCACTTCGTGAAGTAATCCACTCCGACTATGAGAAATTTCAGTTGTCCGGGTGCTAACGGGAATGGGCCTACAATATCCACTGCCCACTTATGAAAAGGCCATGGGGAAAAGACTGAGGTGAGTTCGCAAGCAGGGGCGTGCTTCTTATCAGAAAACCTTTGACACTTGTCACACTTTCGTACAAAGTCTGCGCTCTCTTGGATCATTGTTGGCCAGTAGTAGCCTGCTCTTAACAGCTTCGCGGCCAGGGATCGCCCGCCGATGTGGCTCCCGCATACGCCTTCGTGTACTTCTAAGAGGACGAGGTGGGTCTCGTTTTCACCTAAGCACCTGAGCAGAGGCGATGCCTTGCCTCTCTTGTACAATTTGCCAGCGACCATGCAATACTTCGAAGCCTTCTTTCGTATTTGCAGCTCCTCCTCCTCGCTTTTGGGATTAAACGCTCCCGTGAGGTATTTGATGAGAGGCGTCATCCATCCCTCCTCCTCATTCTCCACGGCACCTACTTCTATGATCTCTGTGCTGGGGGCCGCCAGCACCTCCTGGATGACCGTTCTGTTGTTCCCCGGGCGTTTGGTGCTGGCCAGTTTAGACAAAAGGTCGGCCCTTGAATTCTGCTCTCTTGGAACGTAGATTGCCTCGAAGAACTTGAAGGCGGAGGCTAAACTGTTGACCTTTGCTAAGTATTTGATAAGTTGACTGTCCTTCGCTTGGTATTCCCCGGTAATTTGACTCGTTACCAACTGGGAGTCGCTCTTCGCTCTCAAGTTTTCCGCTCCCATCTCTTGTGCCAGCTTCATGCCCGCTACCAGGGCTTCATACTCTGCCTGGTTGTTGCTCGCCTTGAACTCAAATCTCAGCGACTGCTCTATGATTAGGCCCCCTGGACCCTCCAACACTATTCCGGCTCCACTACCTTTGAGGTTTGATGATCCGTCGACCGATAACAACCATACAAAAGGGGCGACTTCTTCCACCGGGGATGAAAATTCTACTAGGAAGTCGGCCAGGACCTGTGACTTTATGCTGCCTCTAGGAAGATATTGAATGTCATACTCGGACAATTCCACTGCCCAGGATACCATTCTTCCCGCCAGGTCTGGTTTCCCCAGCACTTGCTTGATGGGGTAGTTGGATTTGACAACAACTCTATGTCCTTGAAAATATGGTCGCAGTTTCCTCGCTGTTGCTACCACTGCTAGAGCCAGGCGCTCTATTTTCTGGTATCTCAGTTCGGCTCCCTTGAATACCTTGCTCACAAAATACACTGGTTTTTCACCTTCGTCAGAATCTTGCACGAGGGCGGAACTCATAGCATTTTCCGATATAGATAGGTAGAGGAAAAGGACGGCGCCTGTATCTGGACGATGCAGAACTGGCGGGCTGGAAAGGAACGTCTTAATCTTTGCGAACGCATCTTCGCACTCTTCAGTCCATTGGAAAAGTTCCTTCTTCTTTATTGAGGCAAAGAAAGAGAAAGCTTTATCGCCGGCACATGATAAAAACCTGGAGAGCGCTGCGAGCCTACCCGTCAACTGCTGCACCTCCTTAATGCTAGAGGGGCTTCTCATGTTGATTATCGCCTGACATTTGTCTGGGTTTGCCTCGATACCGCGCCGAGTCAGCATGAAGCCTAGGAATTTTCCTGCGTGAACCCCAAAAGAACATTTGGCCGGGTTGAGACGCATGTTATATGCGCGAACTTGACCGAAGATCTCTTCCAGATCCTTTGCATGGCTTTCGTCATGTTTTGTTTTTACTACCAGATCGTCGATATAGACCTCCAAATTCTTTCCGATTTGTTCTGCAAAGGCGGTGTCCATCAACCTTTGAAAGGTGGCGCCGGCGTTCTTTAAGCCGAAAGGCATAACTTCGTAGTGGTAGTTGTGGTGATTAGTCATGAAGGCCGTTTTTGGGGCGTCGAGAGGATCCATCTTTATTTGGTTGTAGCCGGAGTACGCGTCCATGAAACTCAGGGTTTGGTACCCTGACGCGCTGTCGATAAGGTGGTCAATGTTTGGGAGGGGATATGGGTCTTTTGGGCAGGCGGTGTTCAGATCGGTGTAGTCGACGCACATGCGCCATTTTCCGTTAGCTTTCTTTACGAGGACGACGTTTGCCAGCCATGTAGGATACTTGATTTCACTTATGAAACGGGCGTCTCTTAACTTGGCCACCTCTTCATCTACTGCTTTCCTCCTTTCTTCGCCTAATTTCCTTTTGCGCTGAGCCACCGGCTTCACTCCTGGGCGTAAGGCGAGGTGGTGGCATACGATGGTAGGGTCGATGCCGGGCATATCTGATGGTTGCCAGGCGAACAGGTCTAAGTTTCTTCTCAGAAGATCCACTAGACTTTGTTCTTCGGCGGGATCCAAAGAAGTCCCCACCTTGGTTGTTTGATGTGGCTCCGGGCCTATTGTGACTTCCTTCAGATCCTCCGTGGGTTCAAGACGCTCGTTCTGGAATTCTTCCCTTGGATCTAAGTCGATGACGTTAACTTGCAACGCTTTGCTGTGGCTGCGAAGTTGTCGGATCTGTTGCTGTACTGCTTTCGCCGCCTCTGGGTCCATGAACAACGATGGCGACGATGGTCGTTTTCGGGTCGGTTATCAAGGTTTAAAAATTGCGACTGAAGGTTCCCAGTCGGGATTGCGAATTTCGGAGGGACTAATTGATGTTTTGAACAAGAAATGGGTTGAATGTTTGATTAGAGTTAGGGGTAGATCTAGGGCTGAATCACGGTGGATTCGAAGGTTTTGAGGTTGCTTCTGGGAAATACGGTGGATACACGGCGCTCTGATGACTTTCAGGGGCCGTGGATCGATCGTTTTTCTCTTGGAGACGGTGGCTAGGTCAGTTTTACCGTAGCCCCACGGTGGGCGCCAACTGTACTGGCAGTGAGTACAATACTTCTAGAAACTAGGGTTTCTGTGCTGTGTTTAGGTCATGCCTCGGGAATGATCCCAAGGTTACTATTTGTAGCCTTTCTTGGGCCTACCCGGTCATGGTTTTGGGCCTAAATCGTAAAGGGCCAAAACCATGACTTGGGCGCCCTCGTAAGCTGCTGAGGGCGCCCCCAAAGGGCTATTTGTGATTGTAAAGTGGGCCCTCTGCCCTCTTGGAGGACGTCCAGCCTTATTCCAAGGGTTCACACCCTTGGCTTTAGGGTCTCAAGTCCTAGATAGTGAAATCTACGGTCCAATATCATATACTAATAACCTACTTTAGTTAGACTCGTGGTGTTGGTTTGGTCAGGTTCGATTATTCCTAATGTCAATTTTTATGGGCTAATTTGATTTATTAAAAAAAATATCATATGTATTTTTTTTTTGTTACCTCATATGTATTGTTTCATATGCAGTACTAGTATGTGTGTGTATATATATATAAATTTATTATAGAAAAAATAATTAATTTCTATGTATTGTTTCAAAATGAAAATAAATTAACACTTTTAATTTTTTTTTCCTTGGAAAAACAATTTGTCAGCCATTTTTTACTGGCAACAATATTTTTTCGATATAAAGATTAAATGCGTATAGAAAATGTAAATATGTAGAATGATTTGTGTGATCTAATTTGAAATTTCAAAGGAATTTTTTTGTTTTTGGTTCTAATTCAAAGGATTGTTATATGAGAGTGACAAATTATTTTTTTTTCTTTTTTGACTGGAAAAAAATTAGTAAAATTTTTTATAGCGAGATTCGGTGTTCTTTATATGATTTTATGAATCGTTTCCATCATCTTTCCCGGATACATAACACATTTTCTGCCCATATAATTATGATTATCACGGGAAAGAGGAAAAAAGATAAGAAAAGAATTTTCTCAAGCCATTCATATGAGAAACAAAAATAAAGCTGCTGCCACAAATAAACTTTTTCTTATTTTTTTTTTGAAAGAAAATAAACTTTTTCTAATATTAACGTATCAATAATATGTTGCAAATTGTTATTTTTATATATAAGTAAACATTCATACGAGGAACAAAAATAAAGCTCATTGCCACAAATAAACTTTTTTTTTGAAAGAAAATAAACTTTTTCTAATATTAACGTATCAATATATAACATGTCGCAAATTGTTATTTTTATACATAAGTAAAAAATTGATTTAAGAAAAAAATTGATTTAATTTATTTTTGATAAAGAATGTTGCTTTTATTTTAAATAAATACTTTAAATTTCACCCAAGAACATCTGGATGAGATGACACATATCTCTTATAGATTAACGAAGATCTTGGTTCGAATCTAACATTGGACGTAACATTTGTTGAAAACTCTTAGGGAGAGTTACCGTTTATTTGTGTCTGACAAGACTCGAGAGATTAGTCTCCACATTTGCATGCCGAGAATATCCGATACACAAAAGAAAAGTTTAAACTCTATTGAAATTTTAAGGGTCAAATATGTTTTTTGGTCCATATAAATATTTTAACTTTTTGTTTTTGTCCCTTTAAAAATCTACTCATGATCTGATTTAAAAGTATTGACTAAAAATGTGGATGGAAATACTGTTTGAAGACTAAAAGTCGAATACAAATTTAAAGAGACTAAAATGAAAATTTAAAATATTTATAAGGATAAAAAATAAATTTAATTTGAACAATATTATGCAGCTTTTGAACCCGTGGAGGGGAATACTAGGGTGGATCAACGTGTCATTTTGTCCACCATAGTCTGAGACAGCTTTGTAAAATTAATATTGTTTTGAGGTCCTTTACCAATTACTAATTTTCTTCCTTCCTATTTATGTCATGCTTTCCATTTTTGCCAATTTAGTAGTATTTTATAGGGTAATTAAGTGCGGTGTAGTGCGACGGAGGGATCAAATTTCATTAGGTAGCTTTTAAAAATACGAACAAGATGTCCATGTGAGGTTAACTCAATTGGTAGAGACAAATGCATAATATATGCAGGGATTAAAGTTCAAAACTCAGACACCCCACTTCTTTACATTTAAAATGTGTGATCTCTAACTATTAAACTACTTAAAAAATAGGAACAATATCCCCTAAAAAACAAGACCGTAGATTTTAGAGATTAAAAGACGTTAAAACGTTATTGTTTTTTCAAAGCTCTTGTGGACCAAGTGACGTGGGGTCCAACCTAGTTTTAGATATATGAATATTGGTAAAAGGACTCTATTGCACTGATGAAACATTTTTTTTTGTTGTTGAAGAAATTACTAAATAAAAGTTAAAGAGATTAAAGTGGAAATTTTATATATGTTAGTAAACAATTTTTTTTTACTTTTCTAGAAAAAACGAACAATTTTTCTTACTCTTGACAAAAATAAAATAAAATGAAATAATACAAAGTTTAATAAAATAAAAAATTTAGTAGTCCAATGAATCATGATAGTCAACATCACACTAATGTGGGGCAAAATGTGAACTCTCTCTCTATCTCTTTCTCTCTCTAGCTTTGTGGGTAAGAAAAGTACTATTGGGTGAGTAGTAGTATAAAAAGAGAGTTCTTGCGCAGCTCTTACAATCCCTTCTTCACATTTTGCATCTCCATTTCCCTTCAATCCTCATGTACCCTTTCTCTCTCCTCCTCCTCCTCCACTGATTCCTTCCATTTCCATCACCCTAAATTCTCTCTGCTTTCAGATTTCTGAACAACAACAACAACCACCATGGCTGAAAGCAAGTCCATCTCACTTGAGCAAATCAAGAATGAAACCGTTGATCTGGTATAATTTTCTCACTCACCCATCTTTTTATTTTCCAAATCATTTCTATTATTCATGTTTTTCAGCTTAAATCTTTATAAAGTTCTGTTTTTTTTCTTATTATGACTCTTTGATTGACTTCAAGGTCAATTTTTCTTAAACCTGATTCAAAGATTTTACACTAATAATTCATGCGGGTTATCAATTTTCCTTTGATTTGTAAGTGAAATTGTTCTTATACAAAAGGGTATCATCAAAAAAATCTTATCTTTGTTTATACATAACTTTTTATCCCATGTTTTTTTGGTACCGTATATACAACTTTTTATCTATAATTGTTTCACTGATGAGAAGTTTATGAATAAAGGGTTATAGATTTAGATGAAAGTATTCATGTTCTGAAAGGGAAACTGGTTTTGATTCTGAAAGCATTTAACAACCATACAAAAAAAAAAAGATAATTTCTGTGATACCAAACAGACTTTAGATATTTTTATTTTATTTTAGTTTTATTTTTTCCTGTCCAATGAATCAGTGGATCTAAACGTGATAGACACAGTTAGGTTATCTTCATTTTTCAATTGTATTATTATTTTATTTTATTTATAGTACAATTATTTTTAATTTTTTATTATTATGTTTTTGTCTAGATGTATTATTTTCTTTTATATGTCTAATCAATCTGTCTTTTTCTGTGTCTGCGCCTTGTTTGGCAGTAAGGAATTTTATGTACTCTTCCGTGGTACTTTTTTTATTTTTATTTTTTCTGGTTATTTTGCTCCTAACTGATAAACTGTTTTCATAGTAACTCTCACATTTATGATTTAACGATCCTTATTTCTGACACAACATGGTCCTTCACTTTTTCACATGTATTTTATTTCTCCATTTTGACCTCAACCACTTGTACAGTTTTCGATACACACTTTTATTTGTCCATTTTGCCCTCAACCCCTTGTACAATTTTCTATATCTTTTTGTTGAAGATTTGTAACCTACTCTTTGGAAAGTGAATCTGTTTTGTCATAAAAAATTGACGTTGTTTTCACAATTAAATAAATTGTATTAATTGTTTGGTATGTATCTTCTTTGTGGTCCGTTAGTTTAGCCCTTGATGGATTTGATTGTTCCTAGTTTGGTCAATTTGTTGCTGTTCATATTATTGTTAGTAATTTTTTATAATAATATATTAATAATAATTTCCTAACAATAATAATGTAATGTTACTATTGTTTGGTATTTTCCTAAGATGTGAAAGCAACTAGTGCAAGGTGTCACACATGTGTTGCTAGTCGTAATGTTTCCTCTGACATAAGACACTGTTTGATTTGGGCGGTGACAGTCAACGCTTTTTGCGATTGGTTGCGTCTCATCTACGTGATTGAGCCATCCACTACTTGCTTTTTTATCTTTTTGATTCAACGGTTGTGAGTGAGCTTCATAATTCTAATTATTACTATTCAAAATATATTTTATTTACTTCTTTTTTTGACACTAGACAAAATAAAAATGAATCTGTTTGATTTGTTTCCATAAATAAAAATGAATATGTTTGATTTGTTTTCCATAAATATTTTTTTAAAAAAGTAGAAACTTATTTACCACTTTTATGACGATGTTGGATCGGTTGATAGTCTCATTAACAACGATCCGGTTTTTTTTAAATATTCGTTAAAAACCCGGTCTTTCCTAACAAATATTTTTGCACATACGCGCATTGGTCTAAATTGAAACAAATGATGGCATACTATGCTAATAAATGAACAAAAGGAAGGAAAAATTGCATTCATGAAGCTTTGAAACAGAAAATGAACCAATAATTGCTAAATTGTAGTAATCAATCAAGAAGTGACTCAATTTGCAACATCATTTATTGTAGTGGGATATGCTAGTGTCTGTGTCCTTTATAGGAATGTCGGAAAGAATGGTGTTTTCTAATATCATTTGTTGTTTTGCAGGAACGTATCCCTGTTGAAGAAGTTTTTGAACAATTGAAATGTACCAAAGAAGGATTGTCGTCGGAGGAAGGAGCCAATCGGCTTCAAATCTTTGGACCAAACAAGCTAGAGGAGAAAAAGGTTCCTTTCTTTATGATACATTAACCAATAGCTAACATATCGAAAATGTTCACAATTACTAATGCAATTGCTGATTGGTATTAATAATACAGGACAGCAAAATTCTCAAGTTTCTTGGGTTCATGTGGAATCCTTTGTCATGGGTCATGGAAGCTGCGGCTTTGATGGCAATTGGTCTTGCAAATGGTGATGGAAAGCCCCCAGACTGGCAAGATTTTGTAGGTATTATTTGCTTGTTGGTGATAAACTCCACCATCAGTTTCATTGAAGAAAATAATGCCGGTAACGCTGCTGCAGCTCTTATGGCTGGTCTTGCTCCCAAGACAAAGGTAATAAACTGAATTTTGTGTCTGTGTCCTGCAGTGAATAAAGTATACATATGAATCAATTGATAAAAATTTGTACAGCCAATGCAGCCTATAACATTTCCTGTTTGTAAGAGAATTTGTGTATTTTAATGAATGGTTTGCAAGTGTTGCAATCAAATCATCAGAAATGTGACATGTCTTATATTACTCTGATACATGTCATTTGTTGAAAAATTAAACTAAATGGCTATGACTTTTGAGCTCTGAATTCATTGTTTTGTTCCATTGTTATATGCCATTGAACTGTTAGGTAATTTAGATTAACAAGCATGCTTTTAGGACTGACTCAAAATTGCAACGCCTTTGCAGGTTCTTAGGGATGGTAAATGGAGTGAACAAGAAGCTGCAATTCTTGTCCCTGGAGATATCATTAGCATTAAACTAGGTGATATTGTTCCGGCGGATGCTCGTCTGCTTGAGGGTGATCCTTTAAAAATTGATCAGTCTGCTTTGACTGGAGAATCACTTCCCGTGACTAGAAATCCTGGAGATGAGGTTTACTCCGGATCCACTTGTAAACAAGGTGAACTTGAAGCTGTTGTCATTGCAACTGGTGTCCACACATTTTTCGGGAAAGCAGCTCACCTTGTGGACAGTACCAACCAAGTTGGGCATTTCCAGAAGGTGCTTACTGCAATTGGAAACTTCTGCATTTGTTCGATTGCAGTTGGTATGTTGGCCGAGATCATAGTCATGTACCCAATTCAGCACCGCAAGTACAGAGACGGAATTGACAACCTTTTGGTCCTTTTGATTGGAGGAATTCCCATTGCTATGCCTACTGTGTTGTCTGTAACAATGGCCATCGGTTCACACAGGCTCTCTCAGCAAGGTGCTATCACCAAACGTATGACTGCTATTGAAGAAATGGCTGGTATGGATGTACTTTGTAGTGACAAGACAGGTACCCTCACACTTAACAAGCTGAGTGTCGACAAGAACTTGATTGAGGTCTTTGAAAAGGGTGTGGACAAGGAACATGTGATGCTTCTTGCTGCAAGGGCTTCCAGGGTTGAAAACCAGGACGCAATAGATGCTGCCATTGTTGGAACACTAGCTGACCCAAAAGAGGTAACTTCTCTATAAATTGCATGAATTGCTGTATTTTGGTTTGTTGTTAGAAAAATGTTGATATGACTGATTATCTTGAACAAATATTTTCCTTGTGCAGGCAAGAGCTGGGGTAAGAGAGATCCATTTCTTACCATTCAATCCCGTTGACAAGAGAACTGCCTTGACTTACATTGATGGCAATGGAAATTGGCACCGGGCAAGCAAAGGTGCTCCAGAACAGGTAGGCTCATGATTCTGTTTGTTCAATACTTGTGACTTTCCTAATTACTCTATCGATCTGAACAAATTTATGTGGCAAACAGATCATGGACCTGTGTAAGCTGAGGGAAGATACAAAGAGGAACATCCATGCAATTATTGACAAGTTTGCAGAGAGAGGGCTTCGTTCCCTTGCTGTTGCTAGACAGGTTTTTATAGCTAGTTTCATGTTTGAAGTTTGTCTTTAAAATTTCTAATTTTTCATTACTTTTAACTAATCCTCTTGGTCACCCGTGCTACATCTGCAGGAAGTTCCTGAGAAAACTAAAGAAAGCCCTGGTGCTCCTTGGCAGTTTGTTGGTTTGTTGTCACTGTTTGACCCACCTAGGCATGACAGTGCTGAAACTATTCGGAGAGCTCTTCATCTTGGTGTCAATGTTAAGATGATTACTGGTAACTATAATTAACTCCCTTCCCATCTCCCCCATTTTTTTTCAAAGGCTGACTCTTCTATGTAAAAGTAATTTGTTACCAAGTATCCTTGAGTTAATACATTTGTTCTGTATTTAAGGTGATCAACTTGCCATAGCAAAGGAGACTGGCCGGAGACTTGGGATGGGAACTAATATGTATCCATCTGCCACCTTACTTGGTCAAGACAAAGATGCAAATATTGCCGCTCTTCCAGTTGAAGAGCTGATTGAGAAGGCAGACGGATTTGCTGGAGTATTTCCAGGTTCATGCTCTACCATTTCAGCACGACGAACTATGTTTTTTCCCCCCTATCCTTCTTTCTTTCTATGAGACGGTGTACTTTCTGTTTCTCTGCTTACCATACATATCTTCTTTATACCCACAGAGCACAAGTATGAAATTGTAAGGAAGTTGCAAGAGAGGAAGCACATTTGTGGGATGACCGGAGATGGGGTCAATGATGCTCCAGCTTTGAAAAGGGCTGATATTGGAATCGCTGTTGCTGATGCTACAGATGCTGCAAGAGGTGCTTCTGATATTGTCTTGACGGAACCTGGATTGAGTGTTATCATCAGTGCAGTCTTAACTAGTAGAGCTATTTTTCAAAGAATGAAAAACTACACGGTCGGTTTCTGTCTGCTTTCTTCATAATCAATTTATTTTGCTCTTGTAGTTTCCAAATTAACACCGTTTCCATTATTTTCTTTTCATTGCAGATCTATGCTGTATCTATCACTATCCGTATAGTGGTAAGTGAATAATAATGTTATGTCTGTATTTAAATTCATTATGACAAGAAATGAAAGAATATTCATCAGTTTGGATTTTCATTCTTTTTTCCCCCTTGATTGCAGTTTGGCTTCATGTTCATTGCACTGATCTGGAAATTTGACTTCTCTCCTTTCATGGTCTTGATTATTGCCATTCTTAATGATGGTAAAACTCTTTGCAGATATTTCTCTGATTAAGACTTGAGTTCTCTTCATGATTACGCTGATTGATAATGATAGTCTGACAAAATACTTTTTATACTATTATCAGGAACAATCATGACAATTTCAAAAGATAGGGTGGTGCCATCTCCATTGCCTGATAGCTGGAAATTGAAAGAAATATTTGCTACTGGGATTGTTCTTGGAGGTTATTTAGCACTGATGACTGTGATATTCTTTTGGGCAATGAAAGAAAATGACTTCTTCCCTGTAAGAAATAATGAAACTGGCCTATATTCAAGTTCTTGGTCTGGATCAAATATATGAATACTCCTTGATTGTTTTTGCAGGATAAATTTGGAGTTAGGAAGCTGAATCATGATGAAATGATGTCTGCTTTGTATCTACAAGTCAGTATAGTTAGCCAGGCTCTGATTTTCGTGACCCGTTCTCGTGGTTGGTCGTTTCTTGAACGCCCTGGAGCGCTATTAGTCATTGCTTTCTTTATTGCTCAGCTGGTAAGGAATGATTATGCTTCAATATTTTCTTGTGTAGAAAAGGTGGTGAAAGGATAATAATGTCTTGAGCATGTGTCTTGCAGATTGCTACATTAATAGCAGTATATGCCAACTGGGGATTCGCAAAGGTACAAGGAATTGGTTGGGGTTGGGCAGGAGTAATCTGGCTCTACAGCATTGTCTTCTATATTCCACTCGACGTGATGAAGTTTGCCATCCGCTACATATTGAGTGGCAAGGCTTGGAACAATCTCCTAGACAACAAGGTATTGATTCATTCATTCATTCATTCATTGACCTACTCTCTGTGTTTCTCAAAATGGTGAATGAAGATATTCATGAATCGGTTGTTTTATAATGCATGACAGACTGCGTTCACCACCAAGAAAGACTATGGAAAAGAGGAGAGGGAAGCTCAATGGGCACATGCTCAGAGGACTCTACATGGACTTCAACCACCAGAAACTTCAGGTATTTTCAATGAGAAGAGCAGTTACAGAGAACTGTCCGAGATTGCTGAGCAAGCGAAGAGAAGAGCTGAAGTTGCAAGGTAAGCAGCCTTGCCTGCCATTCACTTCTGAGATTACAAATATATGTATAATCATCATCATTACTATCTATACAAAGATTAATTCCGTTCCATCTATGCTTTTTACAGGCTTCGTGAGCTTCACACACTCAAGGGACATGTTGAATCTGTGGTGAAGCTGAAAGGTTTGGACATCGATACTATCCAGCAGCACTACACCGTGTGAGAAGCTCTCTAAAATTGTAGATACGAGAATGGCCAAAGTCCAACAACATGATAAGCGAATGAATGAAAGCAATAAAAGTCAAAGAGAAGGCCTAACTACTACTTTAGTGCTTACCAGGAATGGAGAGGAGAGTGTGAACCCTTTAATGTATTAGCTTAGCTTTTCCTGTGTACTTTTAAGTTCTGCCTAAATGGATAGTCTTTGCCTTCTTTTTGCTTCCATTATAGGAGCAAACTAGTTTCAATTTCATTTTCCTTTTATTTTTAAGCTACTAGTTTCAGTCTTGATTTTCCCATGCTTCTTTTCATATGGTTTTGGGTGCTCCTTCATTTTAATTGTATGCCACATTTAGATGGCAGTCTGATAATGTCGATATTGGGATTTTTTAAGGTGGGTGAATAAAGTGGCTGTGTATGGTTTCAATGGCATCGTGCAAAATTAAATACTTGACTTGGGGTTCCATCTAATGTTTTTATTTGCTTCTCTAGAGGAAGCACTTATCAGAAAATATATAACCGTAGGTGATTAGATAACGTAGGCATATACTTATAAATCTACATGTGAAAGAAACTAGGGAGATTGTGCTTACTGGTGTGCCAAGGGTGGTCAATGAGTCCCTTCCGCTTAAGGATGTAATAGAGTGGATTCAGGAATGATATGGAACAAATTAACATATTTTTTTTTATTTAAAAAAAAACTAGTATGTTATACTCCATTCTATCTTATACCACCAATCTAAACATGCTCAAGGTACGCACTACCGTATAGGAAGAAAGATATGATGGAGTTTTTTAAGTTCATTGCTTCATGCGTAAATAATACCTCGTAAAAATGAATAAGTATTTTCAATTTCTATATTACATATATACATGCAACTTTTTATGTAAGTCATTTTAATTTCATTTTAAAAGAACTTTCCTCCTTTAATTTTTTTATTAAAACATACTCCCTCCATAACTTTTTATAAGCAAATTTGACCAATTCACATTTTTTAAGGAATGTGGTTTGTGTTATTTAAGTTAAATAACCTATTTTGCCCTCATTAATTGTGGTGTACAGTAGTATATTTTCAAGGTGTTGTTGTTAAACGTGTGTGCATTTAAAAAATTAAAGTAAGGGTATTTCAGGTATATTATCCTTAAATATGACAAAAAAAAGTCAATTTTGCTTATAATTAGTTACAACTGAAATGGTTGAATTTTGCTTATATTTTGTTATGGAGGGAGTAACTAATACTACTACATGCTTTAAGGTCAATGTGACGTCAATGTTAAATCAACATGAACCATAATATGTTTATTACGCTTATTTAATATGTCATGTTAGAACCATTAATAAAAATTGTTAACTGATGAACTATTCAGATTGATGTGACGTATTACAATTTTCAGATGTATTTTCTAATTTTTAAAATTCAGACTATTTTTCAAGTTCCTCACAATTTTGAGACCTAATTTCCCATTTACTCTTAAACTTATGATCATCAATGCATTCTCTATAGTACTAGTTCTACAGGATTCATTAGAGGCTGCGTTTAACCTGGGAAAGCAGGATTGCTTCCCAGCATGGGAAAGTGGGACCTGCACCCACAGGTGGCAGTCCATACCTGTAAATCCAAAAAAAAAAAAAAGCGCACGGTCGTGTATTAAAAAGCACGGACCGTGCTTTTTTTTTGTTTTGTTTTGTAAACGCACGGTCCGTGCGTTTACAAAACGCACGGTCCTTGCACGGACCGTGCGTTTACAAAACAACAAAAAAAAAGCACGGACCGTGCTTTTTTTTTCTTTGTAGATTTTAATAAAAAACCGTGCATTAAAAGCACGGACTGTGCAAAAAAGCACGGACCGTGCTTTTTTTTGTTGTTTTGTAGTACAATATTCTTGTTAACACAAAAGAATCAGGAACAAGGTTAGGCGTAGACAAGATGGGCCTTTTGATGTTATGGTATGTCCAAATAAAACTACGGAGTTGGGAGTGTAATAGAGGAGGCAGAGGTGTAAGTTCTGGACTCTTGGGGAAGGAGGCGGCTTTTGGGAAGGGAGCAGAGGTGTAGAGCTTGTAGGTTGTTAATTGTCAAGCTTTACCATTATAAACTTGAGAGGTCACTACTTAGAGGACGTTGGAATAGTATTTTCACAACCCTGCAGTATAAGAGGTGTTTAACTGATAATCAATACCAGTGATTGTGTTTCTTTTCTTCTCTTGCTACGTGATACTAATACTATTGCTATCATCAAGCCCTCACATAATTAAATGGTCAATATCTTCCTTATAAAATTTCTAAACAAAAAGTATTAAAAAGTAAGTATAAAAGAAACGAAAAAGGAAAACATGTAGCAATTGTGAACTGCTTAACAGAGATACATCAACAGAGATGAGAAAATATGAATGACACTTGAGGCATTTGAGAGACCTGGGATCTGGCTCCCAAATTACAGTACAAAACCCCTTATCACTTCACTCATATTATACGCACGGTCCGTGCTTACAAAACTACAATAAAGCACGGTCCGTGCTTTTTTTGCACGGTCCGTTTTTTTATTGCAAGGTCCGTGCTTTTAATGCACGGTTTTTTCAATTAAAATCTAGAATAAAAATTAACGCACGGTCCGTGCTTTGTAATACACGACCGTGCGTTTTCTTTGTTGACGGTCGTCACCAAATAAATCTGGTCAACCCGTCACAACCGGAAAAAAAGTAAGAGTGACTTAGAGGTTGAATTTTTTCACGATTTTTTGCAGGCATGTTTAGGACATAAAAACAACATCGCCCACAAAAAAAGAGAATTTTCCGACAAGAGACGGATTAAATATGAATTTTTTACGCGCCAAAAACTCAAGAACGTGAAACAACAAAACATGCACCTAGAAAACGAATTTTGAGCTGGTTTTTTGCAGACACCTCTATAAAAATACATATAGAGGATCTGCAAAAAACCAGCTCAAAATTCGTTTTCTAGGTGCATGTTTTGTTGTTTCGCGTTCTTGAGTTTTTGGCGCGTAAAAAATTCATATTTTGTATTATAAGAGTGACTTAGAAGTTGAATTTTTTCACGATTTTTTGCAGGCATGTTTAGGACATAAAAACAACATCGCCCACAAAAAACGAGAATTTTCCGACAAGAGACGGATTAAATATGAATTTTTTATGCGCCAAAAACTCAAGAACGCGAAACAACAAAACATGCACCTAGAAAACGAATTTTGAGCTGGTTTTTTGCAGATCCTCTATATGTATTTTTATAGAGGTGTCTGCAAAAAACCAGCTCAAAATTCGTTTTCTAGGTGCATGTTTTGTTGTTTCGCGTTCTTGAGTTTTTGGCGCGTAAAAAATTCATATTTAATCCGTCTCTTGTCGGAAAATTCTCGTTTTTTGTGGGCGATGTTGTTTTTATGTCCTAAACATGCCTGCAAAAAATCGTGAAAAAATTCAACCTCTAAGTCACTCTTATAATACGGGCGCGCGCGCGCTCGCGGGCACGCGCGAGCGAGGAAATCCGACCAATTGTTTCCGGATCAAGAAAAGAAAAAAATTTCAGATCTAAACAAAAATATAAGAGTGTAAAAGAGAAATGAAAAAAATATGGTGTAGACAGTCTATGATAAAAATCGTGTATTCCAGATCTAAACAAAAATATAAGAGTGTAAAAGAAAAGCACGGACCGTGCAAAAAAAGCACGACCGTGCTTTATTTTTCTTTGGTGACGGTCGTCACCAAATAAATCTGGCCAACCCGTCACAACCAGAAAAAAATTTAAAGCAAGTATGTAAAAGAAAAGCACGAACCGTGCAAAAAAAGCACGGACCGTGCAAAAAAAGCACGACCGTGCTTTATTTTTCTTTGGTGACAAAATTTAAAGCAAGTAGTATGTAAAAGAAAAGCACGGTCCGTGCAAAAAAAAGCACGGCCCGTGCAAAAAAAGCACGGACTGTATTATAAGAGTGACTTAGAGGTTGAATTTTTTCACGATTTTTTGCAGGCATGTTTAGGACATAAAAATAACATCGCCCACAAAAAACGAGAATTTTCCGACAAGAGACGGATTAAATATGAATTTTTTACGCGCCAAAAACTCAAGAACGTGAAACAACAAAACATGCACCTAGAAAACGAATTTTGAGCTGGTTTTTTGCAGACACCTCTATAAAAATACATATAGAGGATCTGCAAAAAACCAGCTCAAAATTCGTTTTCTAGGTGCATGTTTTGTTGTTTCGCGTTCTTGAGTTTTTGGCGCGTAAAAAATTCATATTTCGTATTATAAGAGTGACTTAGAAGTTGAATTTTTTCACGATTTTTTGCAGGCATGTTTAGGACATAAAAACAACATCGCCCACAAAAAACGAGAATTTTCCGACAAGAGACGGATTAAATATGAATTTTTTATGCGCCAAAAACTCAAGAACGCGAAACAACAAAACATGCACCTAGAAAACGAATTTTGAGCTGGTTTTTTGCAGATCCTCTATATGTATTTTTATAGAGGTGTCTGCAAAAAACCAGCTCAAAATTCGTTTTCTAGGTGCATGTTTTGTTGTTTCGCGTTCTTGAGTTTTTGGCGCGTAAAAAATTCATATTTAATCCGTCTCTTGTCGGAAAATTCTCGTTTTTTGTGGGCGATGTTGTTTTTATGTCCTAAACATGCCTGCAAAAAATCGTGAAAAAATTCAACCTCTAAGTCACTCTTATAATACGGGCGCGCGCGCGCTCGCGGGCACGCGCGAGCGAGGAAATCCGACCAATTGTTTCCGGATCAAGAAAAGAAAAAAATTTCAAATCTAAACAAAAATATAAGAGTGTAAAAGAGAAATGAAAAAAATATGGTGTGGACAGTCTATGATAAAAATCGTGTATTCCAGATCTAAACAAAAATATAAGAGTGTAAAAGAAAAGCACGGACCGTGCAAAAAAAGCACGACCGTGCTTTATTTTTCTTTGGTGACGGTCGTCACCAAATAAATCTGGCCAACCCGTCACAACCAGAAAAAAATTTAAAGCAAGTATGTAAAAGAAAAGCACGGACCGTGCAAAAAAAGCACGACCGTGCTTTATTTTTCTTTGGTGACAAAATTTAAAGCAAGTAGTATGTAAAAGAAAAGCACGGACCGTGCAAAAAACGCACGGACCGTGCAAAAAAAGCACGACTGTGCTTTATTTTTCTTTGGTGACGGTCGTCACCAAATAAATCTGGCCAACCCGTCACAACCGGAAAAAAATTTAAAGCAAGTAGCAGGTGATGAATCTACACCGTCTGAATATAAAATTATTATATCTAGGGTACAGGTTCAACTTTCCCATGCTGGAAAGCAATCCTGCTTTCCCAGGTTAAACGCAGCCTTCATTAGATTGCATGTTTGCCTTTAAACTTTGACATGGCACATGGTAAATAGCCCTACCCTGCAAAAGAAAACATGAATATTTTCTTAGCCTTTGTTTAATAATTAATAGTAATAAACTCGTCAACAATCTGTATTAATTTTCCAAAATTACCCTTATATTTAGTTTTTTGACGAGCATTTCCCTTCACATGCATACCTGTCCCACAAAACGTTCAAAGGGTAGTTGGCATTTAGTTTCTCTAGTATACAATTTTTTTTAATGACAAATGCTAGTAATGAGTTGTTAGGTTAGTTTTTTCTCCTTTGTTTAGATTTGAATCCAGAACCTCCAGCTCTTTAACTCTTAGTTCAAATCAGTTGAACTACCAAACCTCCTAATCTAGTATACAGTTATGATGATACAATCAGAAAAAACGTAATTAATATTACTTTGAAAAATGAAAAAATCAATCATTTTTGGACAATGTTTTTATTTTATTTTGCATACGGGCAAGTCATTTTTAGACGAAGGCATTATTACCTCGTCTTTAAATATAAGATTCTTTTAAATTTTTTGTCAATCCCTTTTTATAAGATTGAAATTTTAACTAAATTAATTATTTCTTTATTAACACACCCTTCATTAATTTACATTTTTTCTATAATCTGTAATAAATACTCTAATATAAACCTTAACAAATGAACCATGAACTTGTAAAAATAATATCTTTTGTCAACAAAATGTAATATCACAACAAACTTTCTTTATTGTTGTGATTTACTCAAGCTGATAGTATCATTTTATGTTGGTAAATTTTTAGGTACTTTGTTGTTTGGTCAGATACCGGTACATTGTAGGCAAAATTTGTTTAACATTTAAATTTATTTTAAAATAAATGGAAAATAGCTCAAATAACCTCTACAATTTGGACAACGTCTACAAAAGTATTTATAGAAAAAAATTTAAAGAATCTAAAATTATAGGTGTAAAATATGTGATTTTTTATAGGAGGTATTCTCACACCTCACCCAAATTATAAGGTCTATTTGAAGTATTAACTCTAAAATAAATAAAAACAAAAATATAAAATGACATAAAATGATTGAACGATGGTGCATAACCAACCACGTTTTATCATTATGTTCACCTTTTATGTTTCCTCTTTGGAATAATAAATGCATAAATGGGAATAAGATATTCTCATAGGACAAGTGATTTATTTATACAAATTTAGCTAAAAAGAATCTTTCAAAAAAAAAAATACAAATTAGCAATAAAGAAGGTCAAAGATTATCTAGGTACTATATTAGTAGTTAGCAACCCCATGACCCAACGTTTTTCAATTTTCGCTTTTTTTTTTTTTTTTTTTTTTCTCTCAATGAAGACAAGCGTTTGACTTTAACTACACCACTCCATGTTTTATCATAACTGCTTTGTAATCATCACATTAAATCTAGTAGGGGCATTTCAATTTGGAGTTTCAATAGTATTGTATGTATGAGTTTTTGTGTCTATCACTATCAATCTATATATGCACTAATTTTCCTGTTATGTTATTTGTGGAAAGTTATTAGTGTCATAATTTAAAATCAAATTTCGAAACAAATTAGATAGTTAACATAATTTAAATATACGAGGTTAATTATATCAAGTCGGTGATTAATGAATATAACAAAGTATTATAAAATTTAATTGATCATGATTTTGAACTTCATTAACCATTACTTTTAAGTATTTAAATATACGATAACCATCTAAATCGTGTTCAAATATACATTATTCAAGTATCCATGATATTCATTAACCACAATTTAGATTCAAATGTGCATTTGAAAATCATAGTTTATCACGTTCAAAATTAAATTGATCGAATGGACAAGTTCTGATGCTAGTTATATTTATTAATTCCATTCAACGTATACCACATATTTGAACCATATTAACCATTTAAACAGTTGCCAAGTTTTGAAGTGAAAACACCATCTTATTGGTTCATTTGAAAAGCAATAGTAGTAACTCAGGAATTTGGGATCATTAACTTCTAACCTTTCATATGTGTGGTGAGAGACACACAATGTGTGAGTGGCAGAGGAGTACGAGTATAGGATGAGCTGGTTGATTGGAAATGAGGGGAAAAGGTATATATAAGTAGGGAACCCATGAAGAGAAAAGTGAAAGAATTACCACTTAAAGAGGGGAAGTCATGTGAGAGCATTTATAGTGTCTGAGTGGGGTTTTAGTGTTTTATGTTTTCTAGTGGCACATGGGAGACTTGTGAAAAATCAACATTAATTCATTGTCCATGTGATTCCATGTGCCAATCTAAATAAATTGACCACTCTCAACATTTTTCTCACAAATCTTTGTTCTGTTCTCTATCCTTTTGTCACAACATTTTCCTCACAATTTTTTCTATTATTTTTCAATATCTTGATTAAACATGGAGGCACAACAAAATAAACGCAGACGTGTTTATTCTGTGGAACCAAACAAAATAGTGCAAACTATATTTGCTAGAAACTATTTAAGTTATTTAGTTCCAGCATTGATGAAGATAAAGGAAAATAATATTTCTTCAAAAGATAACAGCTGCAGCCATATTAAGAATGTTAAGCATGAAGTGGACATGGCAATGGTTTTTTCAGCACAAGGTTTTGCATGGAGTGATGGCCTTAAACTCAAGCTTCAAAGGGAATATGATCATGTCAATGATGCAGCTACAAACAGTAGCAGTATAATTGAGAATGAAGCTAGTGAAAATAATGAAGATGAGGAGAAGATGAAGAACTTGATAAGGTTGATACCGGGTGGAGAAGAGATGTGTGATGAACAAGTTGTTAATGAATTAGAAAGTTATATAAGATGTTTGCAAATGCAGGTGAATGTTCTTCAATGTTTACTAGCAGAGACATGGTGATTGATTTATGTCTTAATCTTATATTTTCACAAACCTATAAACTATGCTAGATTCAAGATATATTGTCCAAAAACTATAGTATATTTTTCTGCTGTAATTTGTTGCATTTATTTTTTTGTACCTGTTTAAGGGAGAAGTGGCTAGAAAAAGAAAAGTAGTAATTTATTCGATTAATCAACTCCACTGCAATGAAGAGATTTTATCTTAGAAGAGAATACATCAAGTTTAATGCTGTTTGGTTTTGGACATGCAAAGATTTGTCGGTTAAACTAACTGAAGAAACTAACAGAAATTAACTTTTTAATTTATACTTATTTTTTTAATTAGCACAAAAGTTATCGCATTCAATCCTTTAGATTATTTTAATCAATTGGATCCTCTCTCAAGGAAAATGAAGGGAGGGAAGAGAGTGAATATGTTGTGATAAACAATGAAACACAAACTTCGACACAGACACATGAGATAACACGATATAAACATGTACACGATATCAAAATAAAATACAAACGTTATAAAATATCTAAAATGATCATTCAAATATATTTTGTGCATCTAAATTGTACAGTTTCTATTAAAACAAAATATGATAGTGTATTCACCTTCATTCTTCCACCTAATGCCGAAAAGTTATTAATGATATACTCCCTCCGTCCATTTTTATATGAGTAATTTACAAAAAAATTTTGTCTCTAAATATAAGAATATATACAAATTTCTAGATGCATTGATTACTCTTTTTCCAAATATACCCCTTATTAATACTACCAATTTGTCTTGGTATATGAGAAGTTAACATTAAATATATATTTAATTAAGGGTAGTCTAGTAATAATCACACACATTTGAAACAACTTTATTACTCCAACAACTTTTCTTAATACCCGTGATTTTTGTAAACTATTATTATAAAAAGGGACGGAGGGAGTAATCAAATTTAATGTCTTTAATCTCCTCAGTGATCATCATTGCTTCAACACATCACTCTCGTTGACATGTTTGAGATGTGTATAGAGAGTGTTCAAGTGTGTCGAAACAAAAGATATTTACAATATAAGTTGTTTGACACATATCATATAAGTGTTGGACACCAACGCGTGTCGTACAAGAGGTCACTATCTCCCAATCCTCGAGGAGTGTCTGTCCTTCATAGGGGATGGAGAGCATTTGTACACATTTATTAAAGAATAGTCTTTTCTACCAATTGAAATATGCATAAATGATTGGACCTTCCTTTCACACCTGTTGTGATTTGGATTTAAGTCCTAAGTTCTACAATTGGCGAGTTATATTAAAACTAGAATATGTAGTACAAATGGCAGTGTAATACAACACAAATACGTTGATACACATTTTTTTTTTTGAAATTCAAGATACGACACGATATGTTAATAGCATTTAATAAATAACTTATGCAAATATATAATACTTGTAAAGAAATAGACATTAGTAATTCATCTTAATGTAAAATCTCAATTTACAAAAGATAATCATGGTTAAAACAGAAGTTGTAGGTTTTTTTTTGCAATAAATTAAAATATTTTAACGTCTTTGTCCACCGTAACAACAAGAATGAAAAATGGCTATAGAGCTTCTCTTTATTTATGGGAAAAGAGTTTTTCTAAAACGAAATGCTATGAATACCATTTTTCTAACAATCTCTCTAATACCTACTCTTTAATCATATGAAATTGATATAAGTGTCACAACTTTATGCGAGACCCATTTCTAAAGTGCAGAACACACATGAATTTCAGTCAATAAGATAATGAGTGTTAGAAAGAGTATTCAAATAAGAGTATTCATAGCATTCATCTTTATATCAATATATAAAATCTAAATGTTTTAAAATATATATTTAATTTATAAACAAACGTGTAAAAGTATATGTTAAAAAGAGAATTTTGCTAAAAAAAATGTTAAAAAGAGTTTTTTTTTTTTTTTTTACAATTCTTCCATTGTGTCCCCTGTATCGCACTCCAAGGATGGCATATCAATGAAATATGTCAAACGGATTTGGTAATAAATTTTTTCTTTCAAAAAACGATAAAAATTACATGCTTTTAGGATAATTAAAAAATATTGGATATTTTTAAGATACATATCCAAAGTATCCTTTGAGTATTGGTATTCAATACATATAAGTCTTTATAGTCTTATTGTAAATTCTCAATAAGGTTGATAGTTCTCGTCGACATTGCATATTGGTTTGCCTCCCCTAATCTATGTTTTATTTTATAAAGAAAAAGGTATAATAATACTGGAAACATACATGTCATTTATTTTTTACCCCATCATAGGTCTTGTCCTTTAAAGTTAAAAAACCAAAAAAGTACAAAAAGATATACTATAAAGAAAATAGAGGGAAAAGTTGTTTATACTCTCATCTAAGTTTAATTTCCTTCCTTCCCTTCAAAATATTAATACTCAAAATCACCAAGGAATTTTTTCAGTACTATTAATTCTCAAAATCACCAAGGAATTTTTTCTTTATACCGTATTATTCAATGACAGTACAGTATGTATATTTGCTTCAATGTTCTTTTTTTTACCAAGAGCAGGGGTATCTGCTTCAAACAATGCTCTTTTTTAAGTAGTCCATGGGTAAGCCCATTCCAATTTTTGTAAGCAAGGGCCCAAGTTTAACCCATTTGAATTTGAGAATTTTTTTTCGAACTCAACCAGCTTCTCATGTGCCCTCCAAAATCCTAAAATAATCCAATCCAAACATGCGAATACCACCTATATACTCTACTTTAAAGCATGTATAAGAACATTTAGATTATAAAATTCAAAGTGCTTGTTTTTTTGGGTTTTAGAATCTGAACACCTCATATATATCTTTCTTGTGCCAAAAAATCATTGAAAAACATGTTAGAGCTATATAATTCAAGTTGTATCAACACAAATATTAAACCTATTTATGACATGGATGATCAATTTAAAAACTATATTAACCATTCTAAACTTAGTTCATATATGATTTTGTGACACAAGATTAGGAATATTTTGGATATTATTGTTTAATCATTTGTGTGCATTTAAGCTTGCGAATATGGGGCATTGTCTTCATGGTGTAGTTTGGCTGACTGAGTTGCCGCAGGTTGTTCGCGGGGATATCTTTAGGGACAGATTTAGCTTGTCTAATTATCGTTTCCCTTAACTGTTTTTCTTTTTTGCTCCTGCTTTTTGTTGAGGGTTTTGGCCTAATCCCCCCTCTTGTATATATTTTTCCCTCTTTTTTAATACTCTTTCCGTCTCTTTTATAGGAGTAATTTACAAAAATTGCGGGTATTAAGAAAAGTTGTTGGAGTAATAAAATTGTCTCAAATGTGTGTGACTATTACTAGATTACCCTTAATTAAATATATATTTAATGTTAACTTTTTATATACCAAGACAAATTGGTAGTATTAATAAGGAGTATATTTGAAAAAAGAGTAATCAATACATCTAGAAATTTGTATATAATCTTATATTTAGGGACAAAACTTTTTTGTAAACTTACTCCTATAAAAAGAGATGGAGGGAGTACAATATTTTTGAGTTTGACGGCATAGGATAAGTGTGTCTTCGGGGTGCCAACCTAATTGGAACGTGAAAGACTCTTTTTGATGCGTGTCATCTATGCTGACTTAGCAAAAAAAATTGTGTGAAGGTGTCTAGCTAGGATGAGATAGGGTGTAACTAGCAAGACTATCAAAAATCAAAACAAAATGGTAATTGTGGCACGTGGCAACTCAAGAACCAGGAAAAGAGTTGTGTTTGTGGGAGATAGAAGATAAACAAACAAGCAAAAACAGGAAACAATTAAGAATCATCAAAATTCCATTCATTATTCTTTGCAACTATCCATCCGACAACAAAGGTTTTGGTGCAAAAATGTGTTCCTTGTCACAGCAAAGCTTCCTCATCCCTTCCCCAACACTTCTTAACCCAAATTTCAGAAGCAGCAGGACGAGGAAGACTGTGGTGGTCTACTGCAGTTGCACACAGCCACAACACGATGATCAACAACAACAATCTTCAACTCCATTAAGGTAACTACACCAAAACACTAGTTCATAATGCTTTTTGCTTTTTTTTATATATATTTGCATGCTGCTTAACTATTATATATAATAATAGGAAGAAGAATGAGAACAAGTTGGGGAAGTTAGCAATGATTGCAGTGGCTGCTGGTGTGTTAACGTTTGGATCAATTCATGATGCATCAGCTGCCAAAACTGGTGGCAGAATTGGTGGTCAGTCCTTCAGATCATCCGCTCCTCGCCCTTCCTCACCAAGAATCAACAATAACAATTCCAGGTATCTAACAATAAGGAAAAATAAATGTTTCTAAGATTTTCACAACATTTTTGCATTTGATTATACTATTTGATTCTAGATGATTCTTTCTAACCTATTTTCTCTAGAAATTTGTATCACATCTCCAACACTCCTCCTTGATGCAAATTTTGGAATCCCCAAGCATAGTTTGTAGTTGCTTATCTTGCTCTTATGAAATTATCTCCTCCGACATTGATGCCAATAGGTATCATAATTGAACTCCAAAATATTGCATTCACCTTGTTGATAATTCTATCACACCTTTTGCCACTATAGTTGTTGTTTGTCTCCTTGTCGGCCTTGTTGAAGTGACTGGGTTTTCTTGCTCTAGTAGTTGTATTTTTCTTCTTGGACTAGTACATACTCAAGCTGAGACTCAGAGGCCACAAGTCTATTTTTATTAATCGTCTAGGCTTGTCTATTTTGTTTTGAACTTGAGTCTTAGAGGCCTCAGGTTTACGATATTAGTTGGGCTAGAACTAAAGAGGGTCATACATTTGATTATACTTAACTGTCAGATGAATTATTCCACAGACCCAATGGAATGTGGTAACATAGTGGGTAGTTGGTGTTCTTAAGTGCAGCAAGGTCCATCAATCCAATCCAAAAGTTCGAACAAACGGACTCAAACTGTCCATCATTTATAAACTCCTTAGTTTTCCTTGTTCCCACCGACGTAAGATTTCTTAATTTCAAACACTCCCCCCTCGAGTCCAAATGAGACTCTCTTTTTTTCTTTTTCTTTTTTTTTTTACCTGTTTGTGACATGGATATTAGTATATTTTTTCTCCTTCTAGGCTTGTGAAGGGACCTGGCCGTGTGGCTACCAATACCATTCCCCCCACCCTCCGTTTGGTTGTTGTGTATCAAGACCCTATGAGTTATTGCACCAGCGCAATTGAGTGTTGTAACATATAGTAGGTTAGTTCCCGTTCTTAAGTGTAGGAGGTGCAACACTCCAAAAGTTCGAACGAATGGACTCAAACTCTCCAATACTTATAAACACCTTAGTTTTCCATGTTTCCACAGTTGTGGGGCTTCTTAATTTCTAACGGATATCAAAATAGAAAATGTTTAGTCTTATGCTGAAAATAGGTGCATCTTTTCCCTTTTCTTGTTTCTAATTTTATATAGACAAATGTTAGGAAGTAAGTGATTACGTTGGATTTCAAAGTTTGAACTCTACCTGCCTAAAACTTCTTTCATGTCTCTTACCTCTCCAACTGAGATATATACTTAAGGAGTACTTTTTTGTAGTTAACATATAATTGTCCTATATCATTAGAGATCATATTAAAAGAAATGAAATAATGTTTCACCTGTCTGTCTCATTTTGTTGGAATCTTATTTCTGAAAATTTCGTATCTGTATGTCGACAGGACCAACATCTACGTAAATCCACGGGTGGCGCCTCCACTAGTTGGTGGATACGGGTACGGTGGTGTGCCATACTATGGTGGTGGTTGGGGATGGTCTCCATTTTCTTTCTTTGCACCAGGTCCGAGTGTCGCAGTAGGCATTGGAGGTGGATTTGATACTCTGCTTCTGTTTATGTTTTTTGGTGCTGCTGCTGCAGTTGTGAGGAAATTCTTGGGAGGATCTAGAAATGTTGATGATGATGATGATTACTAGCTTGTTGACTAGCAGTACAAAAAACTTTTCAATACTTATACTTGATTAATTGAAGAGAGTGTCGTGTTAAATATGATGTTTAAAGGAATGGAAGATCGAACATATGTGTGACCAATTCATTTGGTCATTTGAGATATATATAATACTTGCAAGAGAAGCAATCTTAAAGAGCGTGAATACATTTTTCTAATGGTGTCTCACAGTGCTTTAAGAGCATAAGCATAGTCACTCTAATGCATATTTACGTCTAATTGAGAAAAATCAAAATCTGGTTTTTGAAGCAATTTTGTTCCTAAAATGACAGAGGATGTTTGTGTTCCAAAAAAGTAATTTTGTTCGGAGAGAGTCTTATGTCTCAAGTTTTAAACATTTCTTCGGTCCATTTCCCTGAAGACCGATGAGTAACTACTGCACCTGTCCGGAAGTATATGTTTGGACGACAAAAATACACAGTTCTTTTATCTTTCGGATAAGCAAATTCAGATAAAATGATGTAAATTCCTATGTTCGGAAGTGTACTTCTAGACATGTGCAAATTTTTAGAAGTCACTGGAGATAGAAACAGCTCTATCAATGATTCTGAAGTGGGGAAAAAAGTTATGGTAAAATATCATGATCTATTATGAATGAAATTGACTATTTGTGACTGCTTTACACAACAAGAGAAATAGTAAAGAAATCAAAAAAGAATTGTGTTTTTTTTTTGACAAAAAAAAAGAATTTTGTGTTGATTAACTATATCCATGTAATGGTTTTCTATAGATCACTAAAAATTCTTACAAACTACCCTTTCTCGTTGTAACTATTATGTTTGTAACATTTGACTCAACCTCATTCAATTCTTTCCCTCAATACCTATGTATGAGTTAACATAACATGCATGCAATAAAAATACCCTCATCTAATTGATTAGTTCACTTAAGAGAAATTACGTTTGGACACCTAAATATTGGTGTCAATTGTACAAAAAAAAAACATTGGTGTCAATGTCAAATATTGTGTCCGTTTTGTCTGTGTGAATTTTTTAAGTTTGTAATAAATATAAAAGACAAAAAGTATGAGAGCCATAGATAAATATATACACGATATTGCATGCATTGTTGGTATTTTAAAGTTCAAATAACATAGTCTTTCAACCAACTACTCATCTATTACTCAAATTAAAGAGTATATTAGTTTTAACACATTATTTTTCTTTTGAAAATGAGTATAACTTATATATTTTTTTTTAGAAAACGTACATCGTTTTAAATGATATTTATAATAAGATGAAGTCCATCTAAATTCTATCAAAAATGAGCTAACTCTAAAATAACTACAAGTATGTTTGAATAAAGAGTTTAGGAAGGAAGAGTTTTGAAAGACAAAGTCTATAATTTGGTATATATTTCACATATATATTTTTTTAAAATAACATGAATGATAGTTCAAAGATGTCTTTGAATGTTTCTCCATCTTTAATTTTGGATCCTAGTTTTACTGTGCAAAAGGTTTTGGGGGGACAAGGCTCCCTGCCTGTGCCAGTTACTACGTATCATGAATCTCTGACATGTGACAAGCTTCCAGTCTGTAAGGTGTCTGAGCCAATGTATACTCCCACAACTGCAGCTGCTCAGAAGAGTGTAGCCATTCTTTCCAAGTTCTGGGGGGATGATGCTAAGGATACTGATGTTAATGACAATTGTATTTTGCTGACATGGTTACCAGCTCAAAGGCAGAAGTAGCTTTGAACTCAGTTTTAAACAGCAAAAAGAAGAAAAAAACAGAAATATACAGTCATGTATAAGTCTTCCGAAGGTATTAGAACCCGCTCTAAAAAGGGTCTCTCCAACAACAATTCACCATGATCTTCCTCTACTGGATCACTAGAGACTCAATGTGTTAGGACTCCTTATTTTGGTCATTTGGGTTGCTAGTTAAGTGTTTCAACCGTAGTTCTATCTCTAACATTGTTTTGTTTTGTTCTCATATTCATAGCAGCATTTTGTTTTAGACACCGATGGTCATAGTTGGCCTGCTGATTCTTTTTATTGTATTAAGGTTCAGGCTTCCTCCTGTTTTGCAATTTAATTTTCTCTCGCCTTGATAAAAAAAAATGTTCATATAACAATTAAATCACACTTCTTTTTAAAATTATTTTTTAAAGAATCCTTCATTCAAATATTACATGAAGAGTAACCAAAATATATATATATGAAGTAGAGGTCACCTCTAAAAGGTGGTGTGGCCCGTGTACAGGGACTATTTGGAGCACTTAAGTCGCAAGTCCATTTTTCCATGCAGCCTATTCATTCAGCACAATTTCATTCCCTACAACACTAGGTTTGCCACAACAATTTTCCAAGTAAAGTGAGTGACTTGTATCTAAATCCAATTTTTTGTTATAACAAACTTATAACAAATTTTTGCTCAAAAAAAAAAAACTTATAACAAATTCAAAATTTTCTAATAATAAGTAGATTATGACTAACAATTAGTAACTCTAACATCAAATTCTAGTAATAATTTTGAGGGCTTAAATTCATGCCTAAATTTTGAGGATTCATATTTTAAGATTAGAACAGAACATCCAAGGTATTTAAGACGACAAACCAACTCAAGTCTAATAGGAAGACACAAAACACACAAAATAAAGTAAATAAATGTCATGGTAACATGTGCAATAATGATGTCAATCAAGGAGTATTTGCATAAATGGTTCAACGCTATAGTAAAATGTGTGGATGGATGAAGATATTGTTTATGAAGAGAGTGCATTAAATCCAGAGAAGAGATAAGCCTTCGTCACAAATTAAATGGGGATTGGGGAGATTCCTTTTGTCTTATTTTTTGTATCTTATTGGTTGGGAAGGGTATTCAACAACACGAGTACTAATCTAGTGTGAATGTGGGACTGTGGGAGCTTTTCTCTTTTTTTGGACAAGATTGATTGTGGGAGCTGAATTGGATACAATATTTTATTTGCTCCTTCAAAAACAGGACAGAAAGAGAGAAAGAAATGTCAAAAAATTGCGTCAAGGAATGTTTACAAAACTAGGTACTCTTTGGAACACACCTCAAGAGTCTCACCTCCACCGCATAAACACTATTAATATGCGTCATGTTTTTACTTTAGCGTGGGACTTTGAGACAAGCTTCCGTTAATCCAGTGAATCACGATTTAAATAACTCTGTTGATTTATTAGACTTGCATTTTTTTTCCCATCTTTTCCTTTATTAGATGACCTTAAGTGCAGTATTGTCCTGGTTTTTGTTCGTCAATTTAATTTCCTTTTTATAAAAAAAAACCCCTAGATATAAATATAATTGGTTCATCAATCTCCTCGAAAGAAAACATAAATATCACATTTTATACCTTAATCAGTATATGATGCAAAAGATGTGTCCAACATATAGAAATTGAATTATAGATTTTGTGATAGTGATGTCAGAAAAAATAAAGATTGGTACTCAATAATAGTATATAAAAGTTATTATAAAGTTAAAATAAAACATTATTTCAAGAAAAAATTATAAACTATGAGAGAAGTTTGTTTATCAAACACAAAGCAATTGATCAAATTAGTGAGCAATCTTGTGCACCTTTTGGTTAGTGGGTGGTGTTCATTTTTTTTTAATAAATAAACCATGTTCTACTAATTAGATTTGAGTTAAATATTGATGGGTGGAAGAGTACAGGGCAGACAGGGACAGAGTTGGATATGATAATGATCCCCTTTAGTTAAGTATTAACTTAAGAAACTGACAAGACTTTATAATAATCATGAACTAATTGAAGAGACAAAAACAAACGAATAAAACAGCTGCAATTAGGGAATGATAAGTGACTATGTGGTCATTTGGGATTTATATCATGAGAAAAGAATCTTTTATGGGTTTGGATATATAATAATTTGTTGATTAATACTAATAAAAAAGAGTAGAAATGAAGTGAATTTAAAAGGGCATTGCATGGAATAAGTGGTGGTGAGTGGGTCTACTTTCTTTACGGCTTGTGCCTTTGTAAGGCTACAAAGCGTGCATTTCCTCATCTCATCTCAACAAGCAGACAATGCAAGTTGAAATCTAGGACTTGTTCTTTAATGATGCATTACGCATGCATACCCCCCTTTCTGTATATTTTTTGTCTCCCTTTTTATCCCTTTCCAAAACTGAGGTTTATTTCAACTTTGCAATATAAACACACACAAAAACTGTTTCCCTTTTTCTCATATTACGTATGATATTTGATATGTGTGTTAATCATATTATTTGTGTTGTTTTTCAAGTTCAGAAAAGTACCTTTTTAAAAATGACTCGTTAACACAAGTCGAAAGAGGGAGGAGAGGAAAAACACATGAAGCATCAACTGTGAATTTCGGGGTGAGGAATGAGTGAGGCGAGCTCTCCTTTTACAGGGATAGTTCGTAACAAATCTGAAGTAACTTAAGGATTAAGTTAGCTTGCGGATCAAGCAGATTAACTTAATCTTTAAGCAATTCGCGGATAGGTTCAACGAGTGGATATATACGGAAACTTCCGTTGGATCGGATCGGAACGAAACTTATTCGTAGAACGCTTTCAGATAATTATTAAATTAACAAAAAATTAATTTAACATTTTCATGTGATAAAAAAATATATTCTTTTTTTGACCCAGACCCAGACCCAAGCCCAGCCGGACGGCCGCGGCACGATATATATATATTTTCGTAGGCGCTCACCCGTTCGCAAAAGTGGGTACCCCAAGAACACACTCTTGAATGTCCCCCCCCCCCCCCCCCCCCCCACTTATATAAACACTACTAGTGGGCATGTCTTATCCAATGTGGGACATTTTTCAATTCATACCAACACTAGTTCTTTCCCAAATGACATGTGTTTATTCTTTTCAATTTCCACTCAAATTCACTAGTGTTCCAACAATTTGTCATTTTAAATTATCAATCAAGTGTTAATTGCTTTTTTCACTAATATTATTATATATAAACGTTAGTTAGTTAGTTAATTACACTAGTTAGTTAATATAAGTCTTATGCATCCCTTGATGTTATCAATGGTTTCCTGCAAGAATAGTATAAAACAATTATTAGAGGGAGCACATCGCGTGAAATTGTTTAAACAAGCTTCTAATAAAATGACGGAGGTAATATATAACTGTATACAAAGGTTAGACTCTCACAAGGTGCGGACTAATGTTCAAATATTGACTGTGATAATTTGTATCACCATCTAGTGTATGTGGAGTGAAATAGTGACTACCTAACCAAAAGCCATTGGAATTTTTACTGCTGCCAAGTGAATTTCATTATTTGGAATTCCAATGACAGTATGACACAAGACATTGTTATTCTGATGAAATCTCAAGCACAAAATAAACGATTTTGTTCTGCATGTACGGAAACAAGAATCAAATCTCAATTGCTGAATTTCCAAAAACAACCAAGTTTAGATAGATACTCTATTGCTATAGTGTAAAGATAAAGAAGCAGTAACTTTCATATCTTGATCAAGTCTGAATGCATTGTCTGAAATATCCTGTTCCCGGTCCTACATTGGTTGTTTTCTTTTTATTAAATACAACTTTGTGGTTCCTCTCTCCCTCTCTCTCTCTCTCTCTCTCTCTCTCTCTCTCTCTCTCTCTCTCTCTCTCTCTCTCTCTCTCTCTCTCTCTCTCTCCCCATCCTTTCCCACATTATTACAGTTAAGCAACAATATATACAAACAAAATACAATCAACTATAGTATTAAATTATAAACACATGTTAAATACAAATATTCATATTGTAATATATAGGACCATACATCTTTTTCTGTCTAAAATCTAAATATCACAGTTTCACTCACATATACAGACACATTGCAAACTACATCGATCTTTTTCTTGCCTCCTTCCTTAACAGCCTGTCAAGCATGAATTATTAATCCAATGATTATAGTTTTAAATTTGAGCTGTTTTCTTTGTTGTTTCTTAGTGAAGGGTTGAACACAAGAGATTTGTTGTTTTCTATGATATATCTTTCTCAGTATCCCCCATGTTGTTGGATTGATCTATCCTTTTTGTCTCTCAAGGAGAATAATGAGATAAATGACCAACTGTGTAAATTAATAATATTCCTATAGTGGACTTGAGTGTAAAAATGGTGGCATGAGGGAGGAAGAAGAGGTTCAATGACATTCACCAGAGAAAGCTGCAATTCTGCTACTTCTTATTACAGGTATGTACTGGAGTCTAGACCTACACTTCACAGATACATATTCCTTTCCATTAACTTGAATTAGTTATACAATCCTAATGTAATGGATATAGTTATTTTTTGGTGTTTATGTGGAGTTTGCAAACATATATGGTGCATGTGTGAAGATGTTGCAGTTCTGAAATTTAATGCTTCTTTAGTCCATGGTGATCATACATAAAAAAATTCTGAAGAATAATGTGAAAATAAGTTGACTTGTAATTGTAAACTCCTCTTAGTATCCAGTTTATGATGCCTCCTACATAGCTCAATAATTTATGGACTTACATTCATTTTGATATTTAACAAAAACTGTACATATGACCCTTATCATAAATTTTTTCACTATATTCTCCCACATAACTTTAGGCCTCACCTTGTGTTGGATTTTCTGAGGCCAGAATTGCAGATGAATTAAGTACTACTGTTAAGGGCTTTATGGTCAGTACTGCCTGCCACTGCTGCTGTCATCATATAATCACAGACCAACATGTTAGTTGGTTTCATTGTTGCCTAAATCTATTGTTCATGTTACATCCTACTTCAATTTTCATGTCAATGTTTTAAAACAGAATCGGCCAGTTCAACCAATTGAACCGAAAACCAGCCAATTCGCTGGTTGGTGGTTGGTTTGATTCAGAACTCTCGATTGAACTATAGGTTGATTGAACCGGATTAAACCGGTTCAACTGCAGATGGTTCAACCAGTTTTTATTTTTTAATATATTGTATTTATTTAATTGTCATCCGGTTCAACCATGGCTGAACCAATTAAACCATGACTTGGAGACGCCGATTCGATTCCTGGACCGATTTTTAAAACATTTGTTCAGTAAATGTTTGCTTTTGAACAATTCATTACAAATTCTCTTGGTCCCCTCTCTCCACTTTTGGTTACTAAAGTGGAGTTCGTTGTTTTGAGTTTTGACAAATTATCTCACATATCAAGCCAGAAACCTTCCTAAAAGTTGCCTGTTTCAATTCACCAAAAAGGGCAGTTACAGTATCTTGCAGGATAATGTCAGCTTATCATGACCGGTCCTTTTGGATTTTTGTTTCAGTTTCTTGCCATGGTACTGATTGTGGTCTCAGGTATACATGGTTACCTACTAGTTTGATCTCAACAGTTCCTAAATTTTAGTTTCTAGTTTCTTTTAATTGCTTTTTTTAAACTGAATGCTGTCCCCATCTTCACATTGTAGCTTGGGAGATCAATACATATCTATAGACTGTTTTCAACTTATTTTCATAAGTTTTTCATGATGGCCTATAAAAACAGCATGAAAATAAAAAAAAATAAAAATTGGTTGTAGAAATATATATGCGTGTGTGTGCGCGCTTAATTAAGTTGTTTACCTTTACATGATTATTGATTAGTAATGGTTTTAATTTTTGTATTTAGGTATGGGAACCAAAATTGAATGTTCCATAAATCATCTAGCAACCTTAGTAAAGAGCAATAAGTTAGCTGTGGGTGGAGTGAATGTGTGGGAGCATTATTATCAGAACAATCACAGGACTAGAATCAATAAATTGCAAGGTCCCATCATGGATAGAAACAACATAGAATCCATCAAAAAGACAATACAAATGCATGAGGACATCTTCAAACACCAGGTATCCTGAAGATTTCATATCACCGAACTTCTCATCTTCCCAAATACATAATTCAAGTTAATTGCCATTCAATCTGTGCCACAAGTGTTACATTACATGAAAAGTAAAACCATAGTAATTGGTAGGCTTATATATGTTTTTATTTTCTAAAAATTTCACAATTTTTCAAGTTTACTATCTGCATATTTTTTATTTTTTTCAACTGTAGTCCCTGTTTTGCTTTTTTAGGAATTAAATACAAGGACGGAAAACATTTATTTTTTGTAATTTGTTTTAAAATAGAAACTAAAATCGGACAAAATTTACGCAGGACTAAACTTAAAAAGTCGTAATTTTACAGTGACTAAAACATTCTATAATTATTAAAACTCCTACTGATTTCGAAAGGACATTATGATCTACATTAATTTGAATATTTACTAGTGAGAAATCATATGTTTTTGGAATTTGCAGGTAAGAGAACTACACAGAGTATACAGTGTGCAGAAGATGCTGATGAATGAGCTAAAAAATAAAATTAGACAACAAAATTGTTGGAATCCAATGAATGACATAGAAAAACAATTTTCAAGAGGTTTTGATCTTGAAAAGCCTGCTGTGGAAAACACTTTTATTGGATCATCACTTGGCATTGATGAAGGTGAGGTAGGGACTAGTTCCAACACTGCTGCATTTCAGAGTTGTAAGTTAAGCACTTTTGATGATTTTAATGAAGAATTGGAAGTAGATTTGACACTAAGCATAGGAGGTAGCGAGCTTAAGAATTCTAATATGAAACTTCAATTAGGAGAATGCAGTGACACAACCAACCCCATTAGGAGCAACAGCGTGACATTTACTCAAGGTTTACAGCTTAAATAGAAGTTTATTAACTTGTTTGTTTCTTTGTAATTGTAACCTTTCAACTCTACATAAACCACTGAATTTAGATGGTTCATGCATTCACATTCCTAGATTAGTTTCTACTTTATTCTAATAATAATAAAATGAAAAGTTGATACACACAGTTCTATAACCAGGTGCATTTTCTGTACACTCCTAGATAGTTGACTTGATTTGCAGTACTAACATTATTTCCTAAATTACAATAAATGGCTAAGCATTGCTATCCAGATTGAGTCTCCTCTTGCAAACAAAACTGTCACAAATTTCACAGTTTTGCCTATTCAGAAGCTCCGAATGACAATGTGTTCTCATTTCTGTTTCATAATTTCATCATTCAACATTAAAAATGTATAAATATAACTCGCTTGTCTAGGACTGGCATCATAAGTGTGATCCGATAGCGGTTTGTCCAATGGATTTTAGATAGGCTTGTTGTTTTAGAATTTGGGTTGAGTGTAACTCAAATCTTACAAAAACTAATTTGTAATGCGAGGATTATGTCCATCACTTATAACACCTTTGTAGGTCATAATCATATCCTATCCAATACGATTAATAGAACTTTTTTTTTTTTAAGAAAACTATTAATAGAAGTTACACCAATAAATGGTAAAATACCATAATCACATATATACTTGTCCAATTCTTAAAAGTTATAACACGTCATGATGTAATAAATATTTATTTATATATAGAATTGGTTCCATATTTAACTTGTTTTATGTTTTGCTTTTGGAGTCATTTGAAGCAATCATATGGACCAAATCAATTATCAATGCTTCCATTCCCCTTGAGAAAGTATTTTATATCTTCGTTCTCTAAAAAATTGATGCATTATTTATAATGTGACCTAGTAGTAACTTTGAAGCCGGGAATATACCTCAAAGAACTCGATAATTTATTAAAAGAACAAGGGTTAATACCGCTTTTGGTCCCTGTAATATGAGTGAATTCCGGTTTTAGTCCCTGTAAAAAAAAATTTAGATTCGGTCCCTATCATTTCAAATTCTTCCACTATTGGTCCCTTCAGATTCTATTCACATCCCTATCATTTCAGATTCTTCCACTTTTAGTCCCTTCAGACTCTGCTGACAAGTTGAAGTGAGGGACCAATAGTGGAAGAATCTGAAATGATAGGGACCGAATCTAAATTTTTTTTACATGGACTAAAACCAGAATTCGCTCATATTACAGGGATCAAAAGCGGTATTAACCCAAAGAACAATGAATTTTCAAATATACAAACTCAGAAACCCCCAAAAGAAAAGATGATGATGGAAATAGAGTCCCTCGTAACCATGTGACACAGTTACCGATCTCGACCATCATATCAAAATCAATGGTGAAGACCATTGAAAACAAATTTTATAAACATGTAATTTAAACCGTTCAATCTCAAATCAATGGTTGAGATTGACCACTCCAAATAACTGTGTGCTTTATTAATGCAGAGAATCCGAATCCGATGATGATGCCATAACAGTACTACTTTTTCTAGTTGGGCCTGGAGCAATCAAACCTAATTTCACCTTGATTACCAGTTTTAACACCAACCCTTCCCAACTTAGTAATAGCATTAATAAAAGCACTCTCAAAAGCTTTTTGATTTGATGCAAATAAGTTGACCGTAGCCTTTGACCTTGAATCAGTAAACAACACTTGATCAGAAGTGAATAGACCTTTTCCTTGTTGTAGATTCTTGAAGTATTGATTGTCAAACTTTTGAGGTGAGACAGGATCCATGTTTATTGCAATTCTAGGATCAACTCTTAAAGGACACATTTGCCTAAGTTGGAAAGCATATTGTAAATTTAATGATGGGTCGATTCTACTTCTTGGGCTGAATCCGTAGATTCTATTTGAGAAGCGGTTGCAATGAGAGAATCCAATTGTATGTGCACCTAAACATACATACATATTATATAGTATAACACATCACTTTTCATATATAGAATTTAAAAAGAAGTACAAACTATATGGTAGGGAAATTAATTAGTACCTGATAATGCAACCATATCTGTTTGAGAGAGGCCATGGAGATTAAACATGGTATTAAGTTGATTCAAATTGAAATGAGGGCCAGGTAGACTTCTTTGAACACTTGCTGTAGTAGATATTCTCCCATCACGCCTTCCTAATTCAACATTATAAAATGGCCCCCCTGCCTATAATATTGCACAATAAGATTAGTATTACTATTTTGGTAGACTCTATTAAACAGATTTTTTATTAATAGTTGATATTTATATGAAATTTCAATCAAGATTAAAATCATTTTAGTAACTTTGGACTTGGTGTATTAATATAGTTTACCGAGAAAAACTCATACTTATATGGACCAGGATCCTCTACAGTTGCACCATGTTGCTACAACTGTAGAGGATCCAAACACCATAATGAAGCAATAGATAGAAAGTTAGAAAGGCGTTGAAATGAAAGGTACCAAATTGACGACATCCCTAGTTGCAAGAGCAAGAATATCAGCACAAGAGACTTTGTTTCGGCACTTAGGATCCCTATCAACGGCTGCCTTGGCCTTAACCACCGTGTCAAAGCCATCACCAGCTAGTGATATATCATCAGGATGATCCCTCTCTGCCTTTGGAGTTGCAAGCAAGATCGAAGCATCACAACCCTGTAAAAGCGAGTATTTATTTAGGATAAAAACATGCACAAATTCTCATTAGAGTTTAATTAATAAGAAAATAATGAAATGAGAAATAAGTTACACTCATACCCTGACAAAGCAATCATGGAAGAAGAGTCTAAGAGTGGCAGGAGCAGTCACGAATGTTTGTTGAAACTTCTGATTCACGGCAGAACGAACCAATTGTTCGACATTGGGGCATACATTGTTATAGAAGCCACGGGTGAGTTGAGCTGAGCTTGTTGTAGCTGTGAGGAGAAGAAGCAATGACAAGAAGACAAAGCTTGGAGCTTCCATTGCTAATGAATGTTCTGTTTTGTTGCTACAATTGTTGTTTGCAACATCTATTATATGTTCAGTTATTTATAGTTAGTTAACATGGCACTAACTTGAGCTAGCTTATGCAATAAAACAAAATATTGTATAGTTGACATGTAATTAAAAAATTAATAAGAAATGAAAAAGGGTTACACTTTTGAAGGGGCATGATTGAAGAATAATTGATTGATGAGAATCAAAACAAAAGTGTGTTACATGGACAGTCTGGCTAGTGTTATATAATTGTTATTAAGAGTATGTGTCATATTGTTATGGACTAAAGGATGATTGGGGTTACAATATTGACACAGTACCAAAAAGGACTTTTAAAAATTGAAGACTGTTAATTAGTATAACTAATATATTGCGTGAAGCATCTAAACTGAACTGCATGCGTTTACAATCTGTTAAGTGTTGCTTGGGCAGCCAGAGTTTATTATTATATTTATATATGAATCAATAATATAATATGGGGTGGTTGGTATGCACGACCAAGGATAAGCATGTTCATGACAACAAAGAAAACTTAATTTATGAACTCACCAAAGTATATTTTATTTTCACAAAAGTACTACTCCCAGACCCACTCCCCCTCTAAGTTTAGGGACGAGAAATGGTATTTTGACACTTAAATTTGATATCAAAATTCCACATCAATTTAGATGGTTAATGCAATTTAAATGTTATTATGACCATTCAAAACTGAGCATCCATTTTGGATGCCCAAGTGTCTACACATTATCTATTTTATATTTTTTTAATGTTAATATTCTATAAGCATTCAATCCCTAAAAAAAATAAACTCAATTTTTTTTATGGATCCCACCAATAACTCTAAATTGTTATATTTCAACAGAAATATTTATTATAATACAATTTATTTATTGGGACCAACAAATGTGAGAGAAATTTCCAAAATATATTTGGAAAGTTGCAATGGTTGAATAGAGATGTTTTAGAGAAAAGATGTAATGTTTGACAATTGAAGCAATGCAACCATTCATGAACAAACTCTTCCAAAGGGTAGTTTCTCTTCCCCAAATGACATAAGTTTCTCTATAAATAGAGACACTTTGGAGGCAGAAAAGGAGTCAGAAAAATTGAAAGAAAAAGAGATAGAACATCACATTCTTGTGAGTCTAAATTCTGCCGAAAATTATACTAAATCATTATTTCTTTTCTTTAGTGCACGAGAGAAATTGACAAAACTTTATTCTGTAAACTACCATTGACGATACGTTTGGTGTGAATGTGTAAGTCACATCAAGGATTTCATCGTATCCTGAAAGGGGATTCGTCGGTATAACCATTTTGCATCCTGTTGGCATAACTGGTGGGGACGAATCGAACCTAAAGGTTAGTGTGTCCCACACACGCTTTGAAATTTATGTGCATTCTTCATCATGTTCATCTTCTTGGTCAAGTTATTGCAGCAGACCCCCAACACAAGTTCTAACACAAAATAGTGAAGAGAAAGGGTGCTTTGTAGTCACCCTTCTCTACAAACACCCTCAATTTGTTCACTCCACAATGGGGTTGTCTATTTAACTTGGTGTTAAATATGTGAAACACTCATCATTGTGGATAAATTTCTATGTGAATATGTATATATGAACACCTAAAAAAATTATGGTTAATGACGTTCAAAGTTGTGGTTAATTGTGTTTAGTTGATAGTTTTATTTTTTTAACTTTAGTTGATAGTTAATAAACTTCAAAATTGTGGTTAATTTTTATTTGCGCAAATTTTCAATCATATCTCAAAATGAGGAATGTTAACAATACTCATTTTAACACGTTGATTTTTCTAGCATTCACTTTCTTAATCAGTGAGATACTTGTAGGTAAAAGTTCAGCCACTTTAAGAATGAGTTCCACATAAAATGGTTGGACTCATATGTATTTCATTCAACAAGAGAATGAATATTAAAAAAAATGTGTTAAAATGAGTGTTGCTAGCATTGTTCATCTCATAATAACGAGCAAACAAGTCTTCAACATTGGAAATTATATGTGGTCAATTAGAAACTAACTATTCTTTGGTTCTACAAAGCTTTCAAGATATTACATATTGTCCTTGAGCCTTAGAAATATGGCATAATTCCTTATGTCTACAAGAAACATCCCCTTCAAAATAACCCATATACTACTGAGGTTGTGCATATCATTTAGCAAATCACGCTCTCTCTTTTCCTAGTTTCTCTTGGTGTACTCCCTCCATCTTGTTGTATTTTTTGGTCATGAGTCTTCTCTCCTTATCTGCTTTTTTTTTCCTTTGCGCATTGTACTCCCTCTACCATAATAATCAGGGTCGTTCCTATCAAATTGGAGATCCGGTTCTCATACTAAAAATATGCTCTTACTAAAATAAAATTGATTTTTTTTTCAAAGAACAATCTCTTATTTAATTGAAAATAACATTTGTAAACATAAAAAATAGTCGTGTAACTAACACAAAAAAGATTCATATTCTAATCAATAATATAAAAATACAATTTCAAACGAATATTTTTATCAACATTTTACGTTGTTATTTTCCTTAGTTAGTACAAAGACAAAAAAAAAGTTTATAATATTTTTTTAGAGAATAATTATAATGTTTGTTGTTAGAACTTTGCTATTTTATACAACAAGCATGAGCAAAAAATTACAAGAATTGCTTTAACAAAAATTTAAAAAAAAATATATTGTATTTTTATTAAAAATAGTTATTCATAAAAAAATTAATTAAAGGTTGCACTAAAAATCGTCACTAGGCCACATCTTCAAAGTTAATATTTCATCCTCGTTATTACAATATATTCGAGTTCTAAGTGCATTATATAACAAAAAATATATTTTGGGTCCCAAACTTTTGGAGGTCCGGCTCCATAGAGCTGTTTGCACCCAAAAAAAACGCCCTGATATTAATAATAATAATAATAATAATAATAATAATCAAGCCCACAAGGAAAATGATTAGCATATATACTGTAGCCATGCACATGCAAGATGACACATATATGAGGACAAGCCAGCACCTCCAGCATAAACAAACAACATATATCATAATTAATGTATTGATTATTATGGTGCCACGAGGGGATGCATGGATTTCACCATGACTTGCGCTTAACTCATAATATCATCGTTATCAATCAATTTGTCATCCCATTAGCTAGCTGTAGTAGTTATAGAATGAATGAAATTCACGGTTCAAAGTCAACAACCAATATATTAACCCTTACTTACATTACCTGTTGAAAGTTTATTAAACAAAACAAAAAGCCCTTCAATAATTTCATACAGCGTTGCCTCATTGCTAATGCTACTTCTGTTGTCATACATTAAAATTTAGAAATAAATTAATGTTGAGACAATATAGCAGAAGCCGTCTTAGCTCAGTGGTAGAGCGCGTGGCTTTTAACCACGTGGTCGTGGGTTCGATCCCCACAGACGGCGTTATTGCATTTCTTTTTATAAATTTCAATTTCCTTGTTATAAGGATTTAACTTTAGTTGAATATGTCCTGTACTTCGTAGTGTAATTCTTACATTATTATCCATCAAATCACAATTTTTTTTTAAAGAAAATCACAATTATTATTTTTAAAAGAAAATCACAATTATTTTTTTTTAAAAGAAAATCACAATTATTGATATATGAAAGTATCACATTGACCCATTCCCTTTTAAAAAAATAAGTAAATAGTATTACATTCCCTTTTTTTTCTATCATACCCTTTACCATTTATTACTCTCTTCTTTTCATTCTTTTAATCTTTTTTTCTCATATCATTAATTTTGTAAAATCATTCATAATTTCTCTTTTCAATATAAAATTAATCATGTTGTGAAAATGTTAAAACGGCTTATAATACAATACCAGGGAGTAATATATCGCAAGTCCTCTTAAAAAAAATCTTACAAGTCAACTTTGTGGCACTATAAATGATCTTCTAAATATTTTTCCAAGATATACATGCATTGCATGTTAAAATAAAATAAACAATCTCCTGAATTGTAGTTAGCCCATTCAACCCACCATGAAAATCTGCTAAATTGTAGGCTTTAATTTCGATTTTCCATAAATCAAACTTAATCAAACTTCAGGTTGTAATTACCAAACTAATCATACGTTAAAACTTAAACAAGAATGGTTTAAATGGAAGTATGGAACATGTAGGTAAAAACTTGCTGGAGCCTGGAAGACACATACATTCCTTTCACCATAAATATTTCCAAAAAGAAGTAAAATGAGATATTAAACAAGCAATCGCTAGTGAAAATTATTAACAACCTCAAAATCCGAACAATACAAATATCAGTGTACTAGCTACTAATAAATGTGGGATGGGGAGTTATTGTCGGAAAAGGTTTATGTAATACTTAGTTAACAGGTAAAATTTAAACAGGGAGAAGAAAACAGATGAGTACTTTTTTAAGCTTTAGGTTATGATCCACTGAAAAACTTCACTTTTCACCATATCTACACATTTAAAAAGAACAAAAATTTAAACCATATGGCTTCATATAATAGATTCCCGCCAGTAAACCTTGTCAATACTACAAAACTAAGTACAAAAAATGAGCCTTATAATATCGCACTGAGAAGTTAGAAAACAGGTGTCAAGCATTTTTCTAGCTTTGAGATAGATATTAAAAATGCAGTAATCATTGTAAAGTGTAAACCCATGCAGATGATGATCTAGTGATATCCAAAAAATATAAAAATGATGATTTCTTATACAGATTATTAACAGTATTCGGTTTGCAAAGTCTATCGAAATGGCACGGTGCTATTAGTTCAGTTTGCTCTATCCTTTAACCAGTTGCACCAGGACATAACAGAACACAATAAAATGATTTTCTTTATTTCTAGAGTAATTCGGCTGCATCAGTCCTTGTAACAAAACAAAGGAAATGAGCTATTAACTGAAGATTGAACTGAGGCAAAAAGAGGAGCTTATTGACTAGAGAAATCCGCTTCGGTCCAAGTACTTTCACGTTCAGTATTTTGAGGTTATTTTTCAATTGTAGTTACAAAATGGACTTGCATGACAATATCACGAGTTCTTATTGGATGTTGTGCAAGACTGTTTTACATTGACAGCACATCTCCATTAAACTCTCACGCGCTCACACACACATATACCAAGAAAAATGTTAGCATGAAACACAAGGAACATGAAGATTAATTTTAAAGAATATTATTTTATTTCCAAAATAAATAATGAGTTGAGTGGCTTTTACACTCTGCTGTACAAACTTCATAACTCAACTATCAATACAACCTTCCTATTGCAATCCCAATTGCTTCTCCAAAAATATTTTGAATCAAAAAATGATTAACAAGGAACCCCAAAAAGACAAGCTCACCAACAACCTTTGTTGCCCTACAAAATTAATACGAAGCAGCTATGAACAATGAAATAATCCTATACATCAAACCACTACAAGGAAAAGTATGTGGTTAAGTATACTTGACTCAGAACAACTGAACAGCCATTTTGAGTTTGTTCTGTTTCCATTTTGGCAACTTGTAAAATTCATTCCTACTCATTCCCAGTCTCTCTTGGAATTCATCAGGTGATAGATAAGCCTGCATGCCCCAAGCTCAAACAAGTCAGAATGAAAATGAAATCGCGATTTAATTATAACATTTAACCTGCAAAGAATAAAGTAAAGAAGAAAAAGACAAGGTTATATGTTGACATTGTCATAATAGTATACCTCTCGTTTAGTCACGTCAATGTCTGGCATAGGATCTGTGGAAGCTGTGTTAACACTTTCATATGGGTAAACTGGAAGACCTTCATTATCTTCAGGTTCACCCTCGTTCACATCTTCCTGTATAGTATGAGATTCTTCTCGGCTGCCCGTAGAATTCTCGTTGTCACTATTTGTCTCAGGGTTTGATTTGGAAGTATCTGTGTTCCCATCACATCATAGCAGCTCAGAGAAGAGAATATGCATTTCACAAAAGAACAAATTCTAACATATAATAAAATCACAATGAACTCATCTACTCATACCTTTAAGTGACCGAGGAATCAATTTTTCTCGTGCTGATGGTGGTTCAAAAGTAGAAGTAAGATGAGATATGGCTGATGATTTAGGTGCCAGCGTTGCTGAATCTGGTGTCATAGATTTTGGGTACAGTTTTCTGATCATTGGAGGTGGAGTTGAAAGGTTTCTAACATTTGAGTTCTCGAAAGTAGCTGCCAATGCATTGAAGGCTGGAGATCTTCCTCTCACACGAACACGGTCAGGACTAACAGACATACTGCGAGAGCGCTGGGATTTCTCTGGCAAACCACCAGACCTTCCCCCATAAGATACAGATGCTCTTCTTTTGGGTTTCTGAAAATGTATTAACAAAACATATCAATGCAAATGCAATCAAGAGTGAAAGTCCAAACTTGCTCTTGAAAACAGACATCGAGACCTATTTCGGTCTATGGTATATGATAAGTATTGATTTGATTCTCAAAAATCTCAAATGTTAGGCTAAATTAGTCTTTTATATGTCCTTAAAAATCATCGTAACAAAAACTAATTTGACCCACATCTGTAATTTTTTAGAGTCAAATGAGTACTTTTCATTTTTCAAGAATAAATAGGTCTTTTGTGTTTTTTTAGTACAAATATGGTTCTTTACTCTACGATCAAAATATTAATATGAAGACCAGGTGCTTTCCCTACAATTGTATAAGTGGAGCAAAAAGTAATGTTAAAATCATCTGAGACAAAAGTCAGAAGAGTATTTTTCGTGTCTATATCATGCAAGTTTTTTAATAAGTTAGGAACAATATTATTATTTATTTAGGAGGAGGCACTAGACCATGCACGCCACAATGAGGATTTGAATTTTCAGTCCCTTCAGAAAACAAAGCTAGGCAATCACCACCACTAAGCTAGCACACAACATGCAAGTGTGGTCTGATTTGGACACGCATAATACAAACGCAATACTCATGATTGTAAAGGCAGCATTGACTTGATGACTTACAACCAAAGGTGGAGTGCCCCCATTTTTCATGATTGCAAGCTTCCTTTGATATGAGTTTCCCAGCATCTACCGTAAAAAGGAATTCTCAATTGTCAGAATTTTAAGACTATTGGAAGTCATATAACTACGCTATTGCACTGTAAAACTTACTGCAGATTTTGCAGAATCCCATTTAAAGAAGCGAGTGAAGAAAGGCGGCTCACTGCCTTCCATGACAATATATATTGGAGCAAAACGAGATATTGTTTCTAGAAGAAAATCTTGTTCCAGAAATTTCTGTACAATTCCAAAATAATAAGTTAAGAATTATACATATGACTTCCGATCTTGTCAAAAATAAATTACACATGACTTCAGAAATACTAATACGGAATAAAAGATATTCAGTGCGCTAATTTTGAGACAATAACTGCTTAAGATCTTTAAACAATGATTTCGCCAAGCAAAAGCTCTGCCAGACTTGCAGTTAAAATGCTTAATGGTGTTTTAACGATAAAAAAATGTCACAGTTAAATCCACAATAAAAAATTAAAAGGAGGAGCAAATAACCAAGGTGTAAGATTTTAGGTTGATGAAAAACTCTTCAAAGTATTACTGACTAAATTATACCGGCATGTTTGTAAGTTCCAACCAAAGCAAAACCAGTTATACCTCACCAATTGGTAGAGCCTGCATTCTACGTTTGGGGTCAACCTGCTGGCCAACCCACACAAAGATTTGAGACTGACAATCCAAGATGAAAATATCTTCTGTCATCAAATCATCCTGGGAAAAGTTGTGTATCTCTATCACCTGTAAATAAACATCTCCTTCATACCATGGGATCAACTCAACACAAAATATTCAAAAATAGTGCATTTGAACAGATCAATGGGTGTACACACCTTTAAATTTCCTGCATGTTGACATCAGGCAGGGAAAGAAACCATCATAAATAAGTCAGTCATTATTTGCTTTCAAGAAGAAATGGGCGTGGGTGGGTGAATATCAAACAAAACTACCCAGCTAACAAGATATTGGTCCTTACCTTCTGAGAAATTGCAAGAAAATAGGTGAGGATCATTTTCAGCTTCCCTCACAATCTTTTGACTGGGATATTCTGTTTTCACTCCTAACAATTCCCAAAACTGTTCAGATTCTGCACCTTCCTTTTGTGGTCTGCATTGTAAATCCGGCTGCAGAATATGTGTTGATAAATAAACAGTTATATTTTTGCATAATTTCTGGGCTGGGTAATGTGGCTTGGGATAAATAGTGCCTTCTGGGATCAAAACCAAGGCACTGGAAAACCGAGGCAATTCTAAATAGTCCAATGGCAAGTTTGGCAATAACAAGTTATCTTGGGGATTCATAATCTCTTTTTTACATGTTTTTTCAAACACTTATACAAGTGTTTGTCTTAAGAAAGTCAAATAAGCTCAATATTTCCTTAACCATATATATGCAAACATATAAAATTGTTCAACGTGAACATGTTAGTCAATTTTTTTAGGAAAAAAAAACATTGTGGTGTTTGTTTGGACTATTCGAATTTTTCACATTTAAGTATCTTGAAACATACAAACCTTAATTAAATCCAGCATTCTCTCAGCGAGCTCTTGGTCATCAGAAGTTGTAAGATTTCCATACCATGTAAAAACAACGGACTCACTCTGAAGTATGTAGCAATAAGAGGAATTCAAGGAGGAAGCAGCCTGGTTGACAAAGACAATGAAAAGAAAAATAGTGATTATTTTTATTTTATAATAAATTGCCCATACAAAATGAGGGGCTAGAATGGCCACTACAAACAGACAAGATGACATACTGAGTCAACTTGTATAGCTTGCATACTCTCTGGTCCAGAGCCCTGGATGCGGAATAATGCAACACCATCTTCCTTGTATGTCTCGTCTGGAATTTCATTCTCCGCGATGTAATTCTTATATGCATCACTAAGTCCACCCTGATAGACAATTGAAATAAATGACCAGTATTAAAGAAAAAATAATTCAACCTATAAAATAGCTTTTTCTTAGTTACACCAATCAAAATCCAACAAACCTTAAAAACAATCAAGCTTTGGAGGATGGAATAAAATTGAATTGTTTCACTGCCTTCATAAATACGAGCCTTCAATCAATTACACATGGATAACATCAGTAAGGACATGAGAAATGAGCAGAAATAATCTCTCAACAAATGGAAAATATCAATTTAAGAAAAAAAAAATACCATAGATGGAATAAACTTCATTGATTCGACCATTTTGCTTGCTAGGGAAAGAGATGAAGCTCTTTCATCCTAATTTCAACACAGAAAGCTTGTAAGAAACGCAGGATAATGCAATTTTATAACAAGACCAAATTAGTTTATGCATTTATTCAACACTTCTTGGTCCCAGAGCAGTTACCAATTTTGTGTATGGTGTAATAAAATTGATAAGCTATAATTCACTAACATAATTTTCAGCTCCCGATAAATATTTTAAGACAGATTTTGAGATTTTTACATTGAATAAATCAACACAAACACACACATTCAGAAAGAACTAGAAAAAAATACTATAAATCTTTCACCTCAACACTGTTCTTTCCAATCCATGTTCCTATAAGATGCTCCTCCCTATCTTCTCCAGGATATGAATACTGAAAGATGTAGCAATCTCCGCTATAAAATTTTGACTGGTCAGTGGCTGCAAGAAGATTTTTTTCTTGACCATTCACACGCCAAACCTGAGAAGTTATGGTATAACACTTGTCAACAACATAAACAATTAAGCAAAAGAAAATGTTGGAAATTAAGTCTATTATTAAAATCACAATCAATCCATCCAAATAGGGATAAGTACAGAACATGTCTTTTGAAATTTCTCAAGAGATTTTGAATCCTTAAATCCTAATGTTGTAGAATGTGAGAAACTTAATTGGACTACCAAGCCAAAAGGACGCTACTCAGAATAGCTTTTTCAATCCTTAAATGAGGTTATATACCTATCACTAGTAGAAGAAAGAAATCATTTTACAGTTGACTAGCTCCTAACTTAATCGCTAGAAAAAATCTCTAACATAGTCTTATTATGGCCCCTTTAGTTTCCATTGATTTAGTTTTGGACTGTAAAGGACAATACCTTACCAACTGGAAACTATAGGAACCAAACCTTTGTGGAAAATAGGGAACAATGGCTTATTGGGTAGAAACAATATGGACAAACCCAAACGATTAAGAACCAATACTTCGATGTGTGGAACATAACCCAAACTAGTGAAAATGTAGGGACTAGGAACAATGTCTAGTAGGGACCAAACACAAATGGATAAAACTACAGGACAGGACCAAAATCTTATTTTAATAAAAATTCAATGTGATAAGAAATTGGCCCAGGGTTAATAGTTAGCAGATAAATCAGGTAAAACAAGGATCACAAGTTTGATATTTCTACATCAATTTTGTGTAGAAACTGTGAAGTATGATGCTGGCTATTCGAAGCATATGATAGAGTATAGCTCTTGTGCATTTAAGCTTCTCATTTTGATGATCATCTTTAGAATGAGGTAGAGTTTTGAGAATATAGTGATTGGAATTCTAAAGATTCTCCCACTATGAGAAATCAAATACATAGGGGATATAAGACCACTGAAAAATTAAATATAATACTGATAAAAATTGCATCATGAGATATCAGTTGTGAGTACTTGTAAATGTCCCGTGCAGTCGATGTAGGGTTGAGGTTCTTCTTTTACTGGATCAGCTTTCAAGAGGCCCTTGACATCCAATCCTTGACGTTTAAGAAGTGCTAGATGTCATAAACAAGACACAATATTAGAATAAGATAACAGTCAGGCAAATGATGCTGAAGAAACCTATTCAGGCTACCCCTCAACAAAAAAAACCTATTCAGGCTAGTTACAATAAAATTTATTTAAAACTCACCTGCTACCTTGCCACGGCCATCTTCAGGCATTGCTGCATTAGTTGTCTGAGGCCAAGAATCGAATTTGGACCTGAACATCACTGATTCAAATCCTTCCATTACACGGATTATCTGGGATTTTGGTCGATTGGTGCTACTGACTAGTTCCTGTTTTTAGCCAGCAGAAACCTAATAATCATTAACACTCCTAACAAATGCTCAACAATACCGAGAAGCAAAGAAGATAAATTACATCTGTACATCCACTTGCGCTTTTCCTTTCATCGAGAGATGTGTTTCTTCCCATCCAAACAAACACCTCTAACCCACAATCTAAAATATAGCATTTGCTGGTGTCCAGTAATTCCTTTGTCAAAGAATCGGTTTCAAAAGGCTCTGCCTTCCCCTTTTCCACACTGGAAAAATGATTATTTTATTATAAATAGAGTATTATAGAGTCTAATGTTTCAACATAATTTCATCAGTGTAGATGTCGCAATAATTAGAATTATTTCCAAGTCTTCTGAATTATCAACTTAAGCAACTTCAGGCTAAAATGGTAAATTTACTACTTTTTTACATTGATAAACAACATAAGTTTACAAAAAATGGGGAATTAAAACAATAGTGAAAGAGGAGAACAGTAAACACACTCAAACATTAATGAGTTGCATCCAAATATCATTGCTAAAAAGTAAAGGAATATATTGACAGTGTAAATGAATATATCAACTGAAAAACTAAAAGAACATATTACCAAAGCAACTTTGGAGGATGAGAATCAATTGTCTTATCATCATCACTGACTGTTTTACGCGGAAGAGGAGCAAAGCCACCAAACAAACCCCAGAATTCTCCAGATTCAGAGTCAGCCATCAACCTTCCATCCTCTTCATGGAAATTCAAGTGTAAACATCCAATACACAACAATGACCTTTAGAACATCCGAATATACTAGTAAACTTACCAATAGAAGCCACTTCACATTTCCCATCATGGTAGGTATCCTTAATATATTGAACAACTTCCAATGCTTTAGCCCTTTCTTGAATAGATGAATTGGAACCATTAAATTGGAAGATTTTTGACTCAGTATCCAGAATAAAAATATCATCATGGTTGAGTGAAGATCGAGCAAAAGGAACCTATAACCAATATAAATATTTAATCAAAAGGTAGAAACTAGCGTTTATATACGTGTGATATCTGTGTAATTGTCTATACTAATAATGTGCAAGTCTGAAACCTCAATGAATCAATAACAGGGGAATAATATCAAACTTGCCTCTTTGACATACACAACATGTTTCCCTTTGCATACAAACAACCGTGTCTTATGTTCTTCAGCTTCAACATGCTTAAAACCAGAGGCAGCTCCACCTTCTTGTGGTATAATACATGGTTTGAAATATGACAGGAACTTCTGAGTTTCATGACCCTGTACTTCACGATACTGAACAGCACGTCCTCCTAGAACTGCATCCAACTCAACTGTTTTGATGGCTGCGGCACCAGCTTCATCCTATTTTTTAGTTATGATCACCATTGAGTAAATGGGAAAATTATAACAATAGTGAACTAAAAACAGGCAAAAGGGGATGAAAATATACGAACAACAAAACTTACCTGACTGGTGTCTTTACCAAGCCAATAATGAATATCATGGCGCAGAGCACCACTTTTCGATGCCGTTGTCTACGTGAAGATGATACGGAAAAAGAAAAAATTAATACTGATTAAATACATTGTTGCATAATCTATTATGAGGGAGTACCATAAACTCAGAAAAACTATAAACTACTGGATTAACATTATCCACAAAAACCAAAGAACAACAAATAGTGTGAATTTAGCCTAGATAAGTGATACATAGGTTTGAGATTTGAACCAAAGATTTAATAAATTATATTTCTCAGCAAGAAAAAAATAAAACTTGTTAAAAGAAGCCATCAATGTCTTCATGTATATTTAAGACAAAATGTTATATGTTGTAAATGAAGAAAATCATTTTTGCAACCATCATTTTGTCCCAAAATTCAAAAGCATGAGGAAACAAAAGTTCCTATTAAATAAAACTGACCCAGGTGAGTTAGATTCCTGTATGAATTATTTTATAACACAATTTCCCTTTCCTTGTATTTCTTAATACATGACGACAATCAAAGGACTTGGCGGTGTAAATATCCAAGCTTCAGAAGTTTATCTTATATAAGTGTTAGCCCCATAAGAGCAAAGATAACAATGTCGATAGCATTGCATATAAGTTTTGTTTTTTAAAAATATCAATCTCTATATAACACAGAAATAATAAACAAAAATACAAATTTTTAGCAAATGTGAATACCGACATGAGGCTAGCATTATATGAACCAAAAGTCATCGAGAACACGTGACTTACCTTCAAGATCACATATGAGTCTCCAGTGAAAAATTTTCCATGAGAAGACTGAGGGATGGGAACTGGATTAAAGTTCTCAATACGCCATATTTCAAGTCCACTATATATGGTTAAGGAGAACAATGCAAGATCATTGAAAAGCTATGAAGCCCGGATACTCCAAAACGGAGACGTACCCGTATCGGATACCGATACTCCGCGGATACTCGCGGATACGTACCCACAAAGTATCAGAATTAATTATTTTAATTTTTAAAAAATATTTTATCTGATACTTATAGGATACTTCATAAATACACTATGATACTTATAAGATACTTCACAGGTACGTATCCTAGAAAATATGAAGGGTAAAACAGTGAGATAATGTTGTAAAAATTCAGTAGAGATGTATATGATTCAATTTTAGATATGCATCAGTAGAATTGTCTCTCGATGAACCACTTAAAATTATATATAATATGGTTTATAAGAAAACTTTACATAAATATAATAATGAAGGGTAATCAATGCTTATTTTCTTTAAGTATTTTACACACATATAAGTTTAAGTATAAAAATTTTGTTAACGTATCTTAGCCGTATCGTATCCTAAATTTAAAAAATTTCGCGTATCCACGTACCCGTATCGTATCGTACCCGCACCCGTATCCGTATCTGGGCTTCATAGTTGAAAAGTGTAGGATCAACAATCAAAACCAAACATTCACAATAAAATGAAGCATCAAGCTTGAATGAATTAATATGAGAATGAAAATATAATAAATTGTAAACAATGCAATACATTATTTTCAACTTGTACAGGATACTCTTTTTGTCCAGCTCCCTTGAGAGCTGGGTCCAAATCTCTCATAGAAACGCCCATATTGTTCTTCTATTGTTTGGTCTTTCACGTTCTAGCTTGAGTCTAGCAAACAATTTCCCTGAAAGGAAGCCACCAGTCATATAATCAGTCAAGAAAAGTAAGCTTTGAATGGTCTATAGCCGTCAATGATATTTGCTCCAATTATCTTTTTCCATGCAGGAAAATTTGGCTAATGAGCCAACATAATTCGTAAAGAATAAAAATCAATTTTATAGATGATACAGAGGGTGAACATTATCAATTGATCCTTCAGCATACAAAAATTGATAATAAAAGATAGAATTGTAAGCCCAGCCACATTGCAGGAATAGGAACACATTTGCATTCTTTAGTGTGTGAATGACTATCTCTATCTCATGGTGTTTCGTAACTCGTAAGTACAACTAAGATCGTAAAAGACTACATAGACATTTGATATGTAGTGGTGCATGTTCGAACCTGCAATTTTTCACTTCTTAGCTAGTGTGGGTAAGTTTCGTCACTAGAATTTTCTGAACCAAAAAAAAAAACTATATATTCATGGTTGTTTGCAAAAAAATATTGAATACATAAATAAGTATGAAAATCTTTAAAGGTTCCTTATGCTAAATGCCAAGTTCTCTAAAAAAAAATCTGATACTCATGAGATAACATTGTTTACTCTTTCTGCTTCTATTTCTGTCATGTTGTGTTTTTGACATGACAGACCTAAAATTAAGGGGAACAAAAGGAATAGGAACAGATCCACAATACAACAGACAAAACAAAATTGTTCAAGGACAATTTCAATAATGCAATGAATCTATGAAGCACCGTCAAATATACAGACACAAGACACACGACTGACATGGACACGTCTACACCGATAAAAAATTGAAAAAAAAATGAATTAATTGATTGTAATCACATTTGTAGATGTAGTGTCGGACAAGCCAAGAGTTGTACTACAAGCAATTCATTCCAATTGTTGTAAGAATTTGGAATTTAAGAATGAAAATGGATAGAGAAGTACCTAGCAATTTAGAAATCCGTAAATTTCATTGTTGTTTGTTCTTGGAATTTAGACACATTCTTGTTTGTGAAAATTTAATTTTGAAAAAAAAAAAGTGAAAATGTAGAGAGGAGTGAATGAGCGGAGAAAGAGTTGTGGTAATGGAGGAGCGCATTGTGAGGATTGGATGCGAAAAACTAGAAAAACCGGGAATGGGGGATTGTCAGTTAATTTTACCGCCCAATCTAATACCTACATATCATTCATTTCCACATATTAATTTATTTATTTATCGACTCTCTTAAATTACCAATTTAAATATCATTTTCTTTTTACCAAACAATTTTTATTGAAATAATAATCATTTTAATTTTTTAATCACAATAATTTTTCAATATATTGAAATTCTAAAATAATCTTTTATCGTGTACTTCGTTGGTCAAAATAAAATAGTCTATCACATTAAAATAATCATTTAATTTGACATTAAATATTTATATAATAACTGATATGACGGTTAGTAAATACTTAGAGACTGATTTGTAAAAAAAAAAAACAAATACATATAGAGACTGATATGACAGTGAGTAAGTATATTGAATGACTAATATGACAATATTAACGAAATATTTTAACATAAAAGATTATTTTGACTAATATAGTGCACAATCAAATACTATTTTAAAATTTTAATACATTAAATTATCATTGTGACAACTCGTTACACATTGAGGGACCAAAATAATTATTACCCTAATTTTTGTTATTTCGTTTTTCTTTCATGTGTATTTATATCGTATTTCATTTTTTAAAATTACTTTGATGACTCTTTCCTCCTATGCAAAAGTTTATATTAATGTCATTCTTCTATTTTTTTTAATTGAAGCAATGTCATTCTACTATTGTTTTTTTCTTTACATCGTATCATACTATATCTTTTCAAATCATGTAAATTAATGACTCACTCTCTTAATACTAAAGTAGATAATATAGTATAATGTCGTATCATTTTCTCATTGTCTTTACACAATAATATCATATATCACATCACACTATCTAAAATTCTATAAATCAAAATTTCAATTCAAAAATTTATATCTTCAATTTTGCATTGTTTATTCACACCACATTTTACATTTGAAATTAAGCAAAACAACGACCCAATGTCTAAGTAAAAAAATCTGTATTGTTATGTTTTCAATCGCTTTTTTCTTTTATATATACAATAAATTTTAGGTGAATTGAATTTTGATGGCTCACCAAGGTCATGACTCAAAGAACACATTGTTGATAAAAAAGATCATCACATCTTTGTTGGAACAAAATGTGTTTAACAACTCTCTTATGTATAAAGGGGGAGATTGTTGAAACATTATGTGTGAACATATCTCTCTTTATGGTTTTGATGATAACAAAGTATTAAAGAGAAAATTGGTTATATGCTAATGCTTTGTTCAAGTGTTTCAGAACCACATGCTTAATAAGTATTGATTGATAATGGTTATGAAGAACAAGCTAAAGAGCAAGAAGGAAAGCCAAGAAGCAAGGTTGCAAGGCTAGAAAGAAACTGGTCCTAAAGAAGAGCTTCTGAAGAGGTCCTGAAGAAGTGCTACTGTAGTGAAGCCTCTGAAGTACTCCTGAAGTGGTGCTCCTGAAGTGCAGCTTCTGAGTCTGAAGGCAGCCTCTGAAGTCTGGGTGCCTCTGATGAAGTCAACGCAACAGTCAACTCCTGAAGCCAGCTTCTGATCCGTACAACTGAAGCAGCTTCTGATCACTGTTCACTGAGAAGCTTCTGAAGCTGATGTGGCATGGAAAAGCAACCAGTACTGTGCGCATTTAAGGCCTGGATGTGTCAGAACAACTCAATGGAACAGTTGTCTCCCTGACCCAAACATTCTCCAGTTTTTAAGGTGGGCCAATTCAAAAATGGCACCTGCCCTGTTCTGACTGAAAAAGTGCAGCACACAATTGCAGTAACCTAGTCCAATTGCAACGCTAATTTCCTCAAATCAAGCAAATCTTCAACAGCTCTATTTTCATCTATAAAAGGAGGAAGATTTGAAGAAGAAAAAGTTGAAGACTCTTGAAACGTATTGCTGAAACTCTGCTCTGTTTTCTGTGTAAAAACTGTCAAAGTTCAAATCTCTTAGAAATTCTTTAGTCTTGTAACTTAGAATTTCTTAAGGTTAAGAGTCTTAACCTGTGTTGTATTAAGAGAACACCTCTGATATTTGATCAAGTGTTCATCCCAAACTATTTCATTTTGTAAACCAGTTTGGTCCCTAAAGTCTTAGTCTGTATACTAAGCAATTGTAACCTCATTCCTTTGTGGTCTGAGTCAGAAGTCTCTTGTCTTAGTGACTTGAGCATTGGGAAGTCTCTTGTCTTAGTGACTTGAGCATTGGAAGCCTCTTCCTTGGTGGTTGAGCATAGAAGTCTCTTTCTTTGTGATTGAGCAGCTGGAAGTCTCTTTCTTAGTGATTGAGCAATTGTAATCAGAACTGATTATAGTGAAACTCTCTTGTTGGATACAAGGGGACAGGACTACTTCTCACATTGAGAAGGAACCTGTATAATTTCTGTGTGCCTCTCTTCCCTTATCTCTTTTACTTGTTTAATCCACTGCATACATTCTGATAACAGTTCAGAACCTGGTTCTGAACTTGTTTTAAGTCTTTGAAAAAGAAAAGAACAAGTTTTTAGAGTCACACAATTCAACCCCCCCCCCCCTTCTTGTGTGTGTGTTTTTCTCACCTTCAGTTGGTATCAGAGCACCGATTCTGATATTAACACTTAACAGTGTGTCAGTAGGATCCTGAGAAAAACATGGCCTCAACTAGTGATTCACCTCCACCCTCTCCCAGAAATCCACCATCTCCCAGAAATCAAAGAAATGTACAATATGACTATAGTACTGAAGAAAAGAAGTCTAGGTCACACAATAAACCTCCTATGTTTACTGGTGACCCAGAAAAATTCTCTTGGTGGAAGAGCAAAATGTATAGTCACATTATTGGGATTGATGATACTCTATGGGACATTATTGAAGATGGAATCTCAATACCAGTAAATGAAGAAGGTGTTGCTGTCAACAGAAGAACTCTAAGTGATGCAGAAAGAAAGATCTATAGGAAGCATCACCATGTCAGAGGTATCATTGTAGATTCACTACCTCACACTGAGTATCAGAAGCTGAGTGACAAGTCAACAGCCAAAGCAATATTCACATCCCTCTGCTCTAACTATGAAGGTAATCAGAAAGTTAGAGAAGCTAAGGCAAATATTCTTGTTCAGCAATATGAACTGTTCAGAATGAAAGAGGATGAAAATATTGAGACTATGTTCTCAAGATTTCAGACTCTGGTTTCTGGACTTCAGATTCTGAAGAAGAGTTATACCACAGCTGACCAATCCTTAGAAGTCTGCCATCCAAATGGAGACCAAAAGTGACTGCCATTGAGGAAGCTAAGGATCTGAATACTTTAAGTATTGAGGATCTTATAAGCTCCCTCAAGGTGCATGAACTGGGACTCAATGAGGATGAGTCTGTTAGAGAACCAAAAACATTGGCTCTGAAGTCTAAAAGAAAACCTGCTAAAGCTTTGAAAGCAATTGAATCTGAAGAAGAGTTTCCTGAGGGAAATTCTGATAAAGATTCAGATGTTGATGAGCTTGCAATGATTTCTAAAAGACTTCAGTATCTGATGAACAGAAAGAAAAAGTTCTCTAACAGAAGCAGTAACTTCAGAGGATCTGGTTCAAATTCAAAAAGGGATATCCAGAAAGAAAGCTGCTACAACTGCAAAAAGCCTGGCCACTTCATTGCTGATTGTCCTGATCTTCAGAAGGAAAAATCAAAGGAAAAAGCAAAGAAGTCCAGCTGAAAGTCCAGCAATTTCAGAAATAAGCTTAAGAAGAGTCTCATGGCAACATGGGATGATCTGGATAATGAGTCAGAATCTGATGAGGAAGAAGCAAATCTGGCCCTGATGGCAATTGCATCTTCTGATGCAGAATCATGTTCAGATTCTGATGAAGAAGAGGAGGTATATTCTGAACTCTCTAGATCTGATTTAATTGAAACAGTTAATGATCTTATGAGTCATCTTAAGAGCAAGTTAAAAGAAATTAAAGTTTTGAAAAATCAAACTAACTTGCTGTCTGAGGAAAATCTTAAACTTCAGAATCAAATTTTTGAATATGATGAGGAAGTTGAGGAACTCAGAAAAGAGGCTCATAAGAAATCTGAAGAGGTTCCTAATGATCAGGAAATAGCTCTTCAGGATTTCATGTTAACTGGATTCAATAGAACTAAAATTGCCTCCATGATGTATAATATGATCAGAAACAAAGGTGAAGGCATTGGCTATGATTTATTCAAACCTTCAAATGATTTAAACTCACCTTCATGTTCTGAAAATATTTTAAAAGGCAATGATATTTGCTTTGTGCCTGCTTCTGATAATTCTGAGAAATTGAAAGTATCAGAATCTGAGCCTAAGGGTAAGATGAAGGCAACTGTTAAAACCTTGCCTAAATCTAAGCCAAAAGGTCCTAAGCCTAAGAGTAAGAAGAAATCAGACTCTGAACCTGAAAAAGTTCAGAACCTGAAATGTTCAGAACCTGGAACTAGTAAGTCTCAGAATCTGAATAAATCTGATTCAAATTTTTCTAAGACTGGGTTTATTAAAACTTCAAAATCTGTTGAACCAGTCAATATAAAACATTTTCAATCTCAGAATGTTAGGCAAAGCAAGCCAAAGCAAACTAATCAGTTTTCTGCTTCAAACTGTTTTAAGAAAGGCAAAACTGAAGCTTGCCTTGTGCCTGAAGTAAACAGAGTTAGAATTCTGAGGAGATCAGAATCAAAGCACTCAAAAGGTCAGACTCTGAACAAATCAGAACCAAAGACTTTCAAGTCTCAGGTTCTGAAGAAGTCTGAGTCCAAACCTTTGAGAACTCAGGTTCTGAAGCACTCAAGTTCTGAAACTCAGACTTATTCAAGATATAAGGATTCCTATCCTAAGTATCAGAACAAGTCTGAATATCAAAACTTCAGACACAAGAAGCCAAAACCTTTCAGGACTAACCCCAAAGGACCCATGAAAATCTGGGTACCTAAGTCTGAGATTATTTCAATTGCAGATATGCTTGTCATCCAAAGAAAAGGAAAGGTCCTGGTACCTGGACAGTGGATGCTCGCATCATATGACAGGGGACAAGTCTATGTTCCAAACCCTGACTCTGAAAGAGTGAGGAACTGTGGGATTTGGAGGAAGTCAGAAAGGAAAGATCATTGGTACTGGTAAGATAGGTAATTCTTCCCTGTACATTGATAATGTTTGGCTGGTAGATGGACTTAGACATAATTTACTTAGCATAAGTCAATTATGTGATAGTAATTATGAAGTCCTGTTTAATAAGAACACTTGCATTGTAATCAACAATGAAAATAAGTCTGTAGTGTTCAGAGGCTGTAGGAAAAACAATGTTTACAAAATTAATTTTTCTGAATTGGCTCAGCAGAAGGTAGTTTGCCTTCTGTCTGTGAGTGATGAGAAATGGGTGTGGCACAAAAGGCTGGGACATGCTAACTGGAGGCTTATCTCTAAGCTTAGCAAGTTGCAGCTGGTCAGAGGCTTACCCAGTATTGATTATCACTCAGATGCTTTATGCTCAGCATGCCAAATAGGAAAATTTTCTAAAACTTCTTTTAAACCAAAGAACATTGTTTCCACCTCTAAACCTCTAGAACTACTTCACATTGATTTGTTTGGTCCTGTTGGAACAGCTTCAATCAATGGGAAGAAGTATGGACTTGTTATTGTTGATGATTATAGTAGGTGGACTTGGGTTAAATTCCTCAGAACCAAAAATGAAACATATGATGTGTTTTTCAAATTCTGCAAACAAGTACAAACTGAAACTGATTTGAAAATTTTGAAAATCAGAAGTGATCATGGTGGTGAATTTGAAAATGAACCTTTTGAAAACTTTTGTGAAGATCATGGAATTTTCCATGAGTTCTCATCTCCTAGAACTCCACAACAAAATGGAGTTGTAGAGAGAAAGAACAGGTCTTTGCAAGAAATGGCCAGAACCATGATCCATGAGTCAAAAATTGCTAAGTACTTTTGGGCAGAAGCTGTAAACACAGCATGTTATATTCAGAACAGGATCTATATCAGACCAATTCTGAATAAAACTTCATATGAATTATTTAAAGGAAGAAAACCAAGTATTTCTTATTTTCATCAGTTTGGTTGTACATGTTACATACTGAACAATAAGGTCTACCTAAAGAAATTTGATGCCAAGGCTCAAAAGGGTACCTTTTTAGGATACTCAGAGAGATCCAAGGCATACAGAGTGTATAATTCTGAAACACATGTTGTTGAAGAAGCTATACACATTAGGTTTGATGATAAGAAGCCTGGTAGTGAAATACCAGAGCTGGTTGAGAGTTTTGCAGATGTCAGAATCTCAGAAGAGCCTTCAGAAGCTGAACCCAGTTCAGGTTCTGATGAAGGTTCAGAAGCTGAAAACAATGAAGAATCTGAGAAACTCTCCAGCAATAACACTACTCCTGATGCTAATCAAGACCAGCATGGTTCTGAACAAATCCCTGGTGGCCCTTCAGAAGCTAATCCACCCAGAACCTCATTCAAGTATAAGTCTTCACATCCTGAGGAGTTGATCATTGGAAACAAGAATAGTCCAAGGAAGACAAGATCTGCATTCACTCAGAATGAGTCCATGCTTGGGCTGTTATCCATGATTGAGCCTACAACTGCTGATGAAGCACTTGCTGATGATGGTTGGATTGTAGCAATGCAAGAAGAGCTGAATCAATTTCAAAGAAATGATGTATGGGATCTTGTTGCAAAACCTGATCAGAAGAACATCATTGGAACAAAATGGGTGTTCAGGAACAAGCTCAATGAACAAGGAGAAGTGATCAGAAACAAGGCTAGATTAGTAGCTCAAGGGTACAGCCAGCAAGAAGGAATAGACTACACTGAGACATTTGCTCCAGTTGCAAGACTGGAAGCAATCAGGTTACTTCTTTCTTATGTTATTAATCATGATATCATCTTATATCAAATGGATGTTAAGAGTGCTTTCTTAAATGGTGTAATTTCTGAAGAAGTGTATGTAAAACAACCTCCTGGTTTTGAAGATGTTAAATATCCAAATCATGTTTTTAAGCTTAAGAAGTCTTTGTATGGTTTGAAACAAGCTCCCAGAGCTTGGTATGAAAGACTAAGCAACTTCTTAATTAAAAATGGTTTTGTAAGAGGTCAAGTTGACAATACACTTTTTAGGAAAACTGTTAAGAAAGAAATCTTAATTGTACAAATCTATGTTGATGATATCATATTTGGTTCTACTAATGCCTCCCTTTGCAAGGAATTTTCTAAGTTAATGCAGGATGAATTTGAAATGAGCATGATGGGTGAGCTGAAATTCTTCTTGGGAATTCAAATCAACCAATGCAAAGAGGGTGTTTATGTTCATCAGTCAAAATACACCAAGGAGCTTCTGAAGAAGTTTCAGCTGGATGATTGCAAGCTGATGACAACACCAATGCATCCCACCTGCACCTTAAGCAAAGAGGACAATGGCACTAAGGTAGATCAGAAGCTGTACAGAGGTATGATAGGTTCTCTCCTATACTTAACTGCTTCTAGGCCAGATATTTTATTTAGTGTATGTATGTGTGCTAGATTCCAATCAGATCCTAGAGAATCTCATATGACTGCTGTCAAGAGGATCTTCAGGTATCTGAAAGGAACAACTAATTTGGGACTTCTGTATAAGAAATCTTTAAATTATAAGCTAGTTGGATTCTGTGATGCTGACTATGCTGGGGACAGGATTGAAAGAAAATCCACCAGTGGAAACTGTCAGTTTCTTGGTGAAAATCTGATATCCTGGGCCAGCAAGAGACAAGCAACCATTGCTTTGTCAACAGCAGAAGCAGAATACATCTCAGCTGCAAGTTGTAGCACACAACTGCTCTGGATGAAACATCAATTAGAGGATTATCAGATTCATGCAGATAATATTCCAATTTATTGTGATAATACTGCTGCTATATGTCTGTCTAAAAATCCAATTCTGCATTCTAGAGCCAAGCACATAGAAATAAAACATCATTTTATAAGAGATTATGTTCAGAAGGGTGTTTTAGATATTCAGTTCATTGATACTGATCATCAATGGACTGACATACTCGCAAAATCCCTAACAGAAGAAAGATTCAATTTTATTAAAAAGAATCTGAACATGCATTTCATCTCTTGAAAATGTGCTTGAACCTGAATGAATTCCTTGATTCTAAGTTTATCATAAGCTAAGACTTATCAAACACTCACCTTCTGAGAGTTTGAATAAAGTTAAGCCTGAAAAACTTCAGAGTCTGAAGGATCAAAACCTGGATTTTCTGACTTCTGAATCTGATAAAAATCTAATGTTGGTCAGAATCTGATAAGTATAGCAACGGGCAATGATGATTAAAGCTTTGAAAGTTTATACTCTAATCCTCCCAAAGTCATCAAGTAAAAATGTGATTTTATGCTCTGATACTCAGTGTTAAAATTGCTTGACAAACAATTTTCATTTGGTATCAGTATGTTTTCAAACTGTTTAGCACAGACACATTTTAAATGCCCAAAGTGTATCAGACAATGTTCAGTCTTTAGAAATTTTTTTTTATTTGGTATCAGACTCTGAATTAAAACCTTTTAGTTGGTATCAGACTCTGAGATAAATCCTCAATTTGTATCAGATTCTGATATATTTTCTTTAAACTGGCTCAGATTTACTCTGATACTTTCTTGAGAAGTTTTGCTTTGATACTGAACACAACTGGTTGTTTTGCTCTGATGCTAAACCAGTGTGTACTGAACAAGTAATGTCTGAACACAGAATGACCTGATCAGAAGCTCCAAACTTTTTCTGCTTCTGAACAGCATTCTAATTTTACTGCAAGTCATATACTCATTGAACATCAAGTAGGCTCTGATGATTATCCTTGCTACTTGGTTATCCATATGATTGCACAAATATCTCACAATCTTGGTTAGTTCAACCCCCCAAATTCTGAATCCTTTTGAAATCTTGTCAAACTTGGTGTCAGATTTGCTTTCAAACTCTTTTAAAAAAGGGGGAAACTGAACTGCTTTGATATATGCTTTCAAACTCTTTCAAAATTCTTTTCTGCTCTGATACAGATATTTTCAAACTCTCTTGAAAAAAGGGGGAGAGATTTTCTGTATTGAGGGGAGAAAGTAAGACTTTTTGTTGATGACAAAAGGGGGAGAAAGTAAAACAAGTATTAAAGCACCTGAGCTCAAAAATAAGTTAAAATGTTAAAATTGTCAGAAGATAAGCTTATTGATAAGCCTATTAAAGCTCTGATACAATTTGTTAGGGTTAAGCTCTGATACAATTGTTAAGCTAGCTCTGATACTGATCAGTTAAGCTCTGATACAATTCTGACTATGTTTAACTTATGAGAACTGAAGTGAATTTCTGGCTCTGATATATTTCTGTGAGATATATAACTCTTAGTCAGTTAAGATGAATTTAAAATAACTTGGATAAGACTCAGGGAGCTTACAAAACTCATCCTGTGGATTATCAGACTTAGGGGGAGAGCTTACAAACCTCAGAACCTGAAGTCAACAAGTCATTTTAAATTCTGAGTGTAAATTTCACCATATTGCTTTAAGTTAAGCTTAATTAACATGGATAAGAATCAAGGGGAGCTTACAAACCTAACCTTGAGGATTGTCAGACCTAGGGGGAGCTTACAAACCTCTCCTAAAGTCAGATTGTTAATTAAACTTAACAATAATTCTGAAATTTTCACATTTATGTTCTTAACTGAACTTAATTAACTTGGATCAAACTCAGGGGGAGCTTACAAACCTCACACCCTGCAGTTAACCTGTTAATTAAGTTAACAACAATTTTCTGCCTTAATACTTATGTTTGTCATCATCAAAAAGGGGGAGATTGTTGGAACAAAATGTGTTTAACAACTCTCTTATGTATAAAGGGGGAGATTGTTGAAACATTATGTGTGAACATATCTCTCTTTATGGTTTTGATGATAACAAAGTATTAAAGAGAAAATTGGTTATATGCTAATGCTTTGTTCAAGTGTTTCAGAACCACATGCTTAATAAGTATTGATTGATAATGGTTATGAAGAACAAGCTAAAGAGCAAGAAGGAAAGCCAAGAAGCAAGGTTGCAAGGCTAGAAAGAAACTGGTCCTAAAGAAGAGCTTCTGAAGAGGTCCTGAAGAAGTGCTACTGTAGTGAAGCCTCTGAAGTACTCCTGAAGTGCAGCTTATGAGTCTGAAGGCAGCCTCTGAAGTCTGGGTGCCTCTGATGAAGTCAACGCAACAGTCAACTCCTGAAGCCAGCTTCTGATCCGTACAACTGAAGCAGCTTCTGATCATTGTTCACTGAGAAGCTTCTGAAGCTGATGTGGCATGGAAAAGCAACCAGTACTGTGCGCATTTAAGGCCTGGATGTGTCAGAACAACTCAATGGAACAGTTGTCTCCCTGACCCAAACATTCTCCAGTTTTTAAGGTGGGCCAATTCAAAAATGGCACCTGCCCTGTTCTGACTGAAAAAGTGCAGCACACAATTGCAGTAACCTAGTCCAATTGCAACGGCTAATTTCCTCAAATCAAGCAAATCTTCAACAGCTCTATTTTCATCTATAAAAGGAGGAAGATTTGAAGAAGAAAAAGTTGAAGACTCTTGAAACGTATTGCTGAAACTCTGCTCTGTTTTCTGTGTAAAAACTGTCAAAGTTCAAATCTCTTAGAAATTCTTTAGTCTTGTAACTTAGAATTTCTTAAGGTTAAGAGTCTTAACCTGTGTTGTATTAAGAGAACACCTCTGATATTTGATCAAGTGTTCATCCCAAACTATTTCATTTTGTAAACCAGTTTGGTCCCTAAAGTCTTAGTCTGTATACTAAGCAATTGTAACCTCATTCCTTTGTGGTCTGAGTCAGAAGTCTCTTGTCTTAGTGACTTGAGCATTGGGAAGTCTCTTGTCTTAGTGACTTGAGCATTGGAAGCCTCTTCCTTGGTGGTTGAGCATAGAAGTCTCTTTCTTTGTGATTGAGCAGCTGGAAGTCTCTTTCTTAGTGATTGAGCAATTGTAATCAGAACTGATTATAGTGAAACTCTCTTGTTGGATACAAGGGGACAGGACTACTTCTCACATTGAGAAGGAACCTGTATAATTTCTGTGTGCCTCTCTTCCCTTATCTCTTTTACTTGTTTAATCCGCTGCATACATTCTGATAACAGTTCAGAACCTGGTTCTGAACTTGTTTTAAGTCTTTGAAAAAGAAAAGAACAAGTTTTTAGAGTCACACAATTCAACCCCCCCCCCCCCCCCTTCTTGTGTGTGTGTTTTTCTCACCTTCAATCTTAAGTGAAATTAAATTCATGTTTTTATAGGATATGAATCATCTTTTTACCAACTAAACTAACATTCAATGTCATTGTCCTTTTATATCCATATGTGAGTTTTTATTTCCAATGAACATAAATAATGAACTTCTTTCATGCTCATTCTAAAATAAATTATAGTTCTTCACTATTCATATACTCCCTCCGTCCTATTATGTAAATGTCATACCCCAATTTTTGACCTAAAATTTTTTTTTACTCGTCTGTTGGTTCAGAATTTTTCGTCGTCTCAGACGAAATTTCGACAGAGAGGTATTTTAAAATACCTCATTTTTTTGGTTCGTTTTAGGGTCACTGTTTATCTTATTTATTTTTATTCTATTTTTACTTTTTATCTTTACTTTTAGTCTCATCTTTTTTATTTTTGTTATTATTCCATTTTTTTATTATTATTATTTATTTATTTTTTTATTAGTATTATTTTTTTAATTTTTATTAAAAGGTCAAAGTTACTATTAGCTGCCTGCAGCGCCCCTGTTTTCTTGTCTTCTTTCATCATCCTTTTCCAAAATTCAGACCCAAATCTTCACCAAAATTAGAGGCAAGGTCACTTCCTCCCCTTTTCAAGCTATGTTAACCAAAATTTTGGCCAAAAACCCAGCATTCAATCAATCTCATGATTACAAAAGTACTCCAAAACTGCCTATATAACAGGGACGAAAATTAGAGGCAAGGGGGAGAAGAAAAAAAAGAGATCAGGATCAAAAAATACAGAAACAGCAAAATCACATAACAAAATCTCTACAAAAAGAAAACTCTTTCATTTTTTCCTTTACCAGATACAAACACAGCAATCACCAGAACCTCTTCCCATCCTCCCTGAACCAAAACAGAACCACTTCCTCTCCTCCCAAACCTCACCAAACAGAACCACCTTCCTTAAAACACACACAGTCCAAACAGAACCACCTTCCCTAAAACACACACAGTCCAAAGAGAACTATTTCCTCCCTAACACTACACACCAAAAACAAAACCAACACACCAAAAACAGAGTCAACACAACAACACAAAACCACTAACCTCCTCCCAACCACCAAACGCATTTGTCCCCCACCACAACACAAAATCAAAACAGAGCAGAATCTCCAAACCAAACAACATCACAGTCCAAAACCACAACCCACAACCACCACCAATCTGAACCAAAAGAAGTGAAAGAAGGTAGTTTTTTTCAAAGATTTTTAAAATCTAGATCTAGGAGTTTTCAAAAAATTCTTTAAAAGTTTTGGGTGTAGATTCAAAAGGATGGTGAGGAGAAGAGTAAGAAAAACTTTTTTCGAAAAAATGGTGGAGTTTTAAAACTATTCAAGGAGGCTCTGAATGATCAGTCTCTGGATGATCATCAGACTCTGGATCATCAGAGTCTGAATGATCAGACGCTGAATCACCAGAGTCTGAACGATCAGACGCTGGATCAATAGTGTTTGAACGATCAGACACTGGATCACCAGAGTCTGAACGATCAGACGCTGGATCATCAAAGTCTGAACGATCAGACGCTGGATCAGGAAAGTCTGATCGTTCAGACGCTGGATCACCAGAGTCTGAATGATCAGACGCTGGATCACCAGAGTCTAAACAATCAGACGTTGGATTACCAGAGTCTGAACGATCAGACGCTGGATCATTAGAGTCTGAAGGATCAGACTCAAAATGATCAGACGACCCAGATCTAACCTGCTGGCCCAACGTATTTGGGCTTGTTTACTTCCTATCTGGTCTTTTTCTTACCTCCTGCACCCCCCATTTTATTTTTTACACCTCCCTGTTATTTCTTTTATTTTATTTTTTTGCATTTTTATTATTTGTTCTTTTATTCTTATCATCTTATTTATTTGCATCTCACATCACCTCATGCATTTTTATGCTATCTGTCATTTTATTTTCATTTGTCATTTTATTTATTTATTTATGCCATTAGAATGTATTTTAGGATAAATGTAAAATATAAAGGAGAATATGCATTGCATTCATTTTCATGCCGAATAGTTTAGTTCTTAATCCAAGGAAAATGGGACTTTCATTTTGATCCAACGTCATTATGAAATCCCTCGCATTTAGTTTTATTTTATCACACTTAATCTTTTTTTAAACTCCAAGTAAAAAACCATAAAAAATCAAAAACATTCAAATATTTAAAAACTTCATCAAAAATATATTTTATCAACAAGCCTTGGATTTCAAACCAAGTGGTTTTCTTTTAATCAAACTTTAATCAATCTTAATCATATTAGATTTTATTTTCTACATTTAAAATCAATCAACTTCACTCTTTTGCCACTTTGGCTCATCTTATCTTTAACAATATTTTCAAACTTTAAAATCAATCAAACAAATCACTCGGCTTTTTACCCCGAACTACGTGATTTTGATCCCGCTCGGGTACATAGGCTAAAGACTTTGTCTTTCCAAATCAATAAAAATAACAAAAACATTTTCTTTTCTTTTTAATCATCACTTTAGTCTTTTTACACTTAAGCCTTTATTTACAAAACAAATAATCAATTTTAGCATAAAGATAAATAAAAACGAGAGGTTCCTATAGAGTACTATAGACGTTTAGGGTGCTAATATCTTCCCTTCGCGTAACCAACCCTCGGACCTTGATCTCTAAAAAATATAGGTTTTTTTTCGAACTTTCCCCTTTTCTTTGGAAAAATAAAAGCTCGGTGGTGAACTTAATTTTGTGAGTCAACGCTAACCAATAGCTTGATATCCGAAAATCACCGCGACAGAAATGGCGACTTCACTGGGGATGATGTTCCTAATTTGGCTAAACCTATCTCGTTTTGTCTTTATCTTTATGCTTTATTCTTATTTGTAATTGTAAATACGTGCTTAAGTGTTTATCTTTACGTGAGTGGTGAGATAAGTCCTACACCCGGACTTGAGGGAAATCATAAGATAGGATGGTGGTATAATCAAAGTGCCATACCAAGAGTAGTCTTGAGTTTTGGTACATGTGATATAACCCCGCTCAGTGGAGGTCTCTTAAAGGTAATATCATGCCGACATGAGTAGTCGTGTTTGCCATTGTTATTTTTTAAGCGACCTATGAAGTTGAGGACCTTTAGAGTTACCTTTAACCCATCTTGGCCTTTTAGGACGTAGTGCGGTGGCTAATCAAGAGTAGTCTTGAATTGGTTGATACGCGATACTACAGTCAAACGAGACTTTCCTACGAACGTCGTTGGACCGGGAGTAGTCCCGTAATCCGACAATATTCGGAAGGGGTCAATGACTTTGGGAACTTGGTAGAACCCGTAATACAGGTACATGTGAAACCATAGTCCTTACCAAATGGCGTGTTTACCCTTGGCTCCAACATTATGGACTTAAACTCACCATGCTTTCTCCATTTCTTTAGCATAATCATGCATACATGCATTCATTCATAAACATTTTTCCATCAAGTATCGAAATACTTAGACAAGTTTTGTTGTAAACATCGTAGGAATGAACTCCACAAAGAGGAACACTCAGAAGTACAACTTCAAAAGCTCGGATTTGACAAACTTAAGGAAGCTAGGATCTTTAGTGACCAGTCCGGAGGATTTTTCAAGCTCGTTATGGGAGATCACTTGGCATCCTCGAGTTTGAAATATCGGGGATGTTTCAAAAATTTCTATTGATGAACTTTTGAGCATATTCCTTGGCTTTGTTCCTAAAAAAAGGGGGTTTGTTTGTAATATTTTATTTCTAAATGGATTTTCAAACTATGATGTTTACAATTACTTTGACAAGCCCTTCGATAACAAATCTTTCTTTTTTGCATAAGCATAAGCATGCATCATACTGCATTCATAGTTTCCAAATCGAGTCTCATCCTTTGTTTCATCACAAAAAGGTTAATCTGCCACAGCCAAAGAAAGTGGCCCGACGCATACCTTACAAACCTACTCGCATCTACAACACTCGGGCACATCGAAGAAAGAGAATGGATCTGATTGAGCAGGAAAACCAAAATCTCGGGGAAGAGGTAGCCAGTCTCCGGGAAGGAATGGAGAAGTTGACCTCCATAGTGAGCACTTTATTAGCTTCTCAGGCTCAAGCTTCGGTTCCTCAGCCTGCTGTCACCACTTTTGAGCAACCGATCTCTTTTGCTTTACCAACTTCTACTGTGTTTACTCCACCGCCTGATACGTCTAAAGCTTACCCATGGGGGATGCCTTTCCCGTCCAATGAAGATTTCCATCCCATCCCGCTTGTCCAACAATCAATACCGGTTTCTCAGCCCCGGTCCATCATTCTCACAAGCAGTTGTAACCTACTCAGCACCTCTTGTCCACACTGTTCAGCAAGAGGCAGACCCTATCTTTCACGCCGAGAGTGTTGGAGCTTTCAATAGAATGGATGAACTCCAAGAAAGATTTGACGGGATGCAACGAGAGGTTAAAGCCCTCCGCGGAAGAGACTTGTTTGGTAAAGATGCCCGCGAACTCTGCTTGGTTCCTAATGTCATAATACCGCCCAAATTCAACGTCCCTGACTTTGAAAAGTACAAAGGGAATACATGTCCACGCAGCCATCTGGTGATGTACGCGAGAAAGATGTCTACGCACACTGGCAATCACAAGCTTCTTATCCACTTCTTTCAGGACAATCTGACCGGTGCCGCCCTAAAGTGGTACATGAACCTTGACAGTGCTAGCATCCTCACTTTCAATGATCTTGGCGAGGATTTCATCCGCCAATACAAGTATAACCTGGACATGGCCCCAGACCAGGACCAACTTCGTGCTACGACCTAGAAGGACAAGGAAACATTTAAGGAGTATGCCCAGCGCTGGAGAGAAGTGACTGCTCAAATCATCCCGCCTTTAGAAGAGAAAGAAATGACGAAAATCTTCTTGAAGACTTTGGGCCAGTTCTACTATGAGAAGATGGTCGCCAGTGTGCCGACGGATTTTACGGAGATGGTTAACATGGGAATGCGTTTGGAGGAAGGAGTCCGAGAAGGACGTTTAGTTATGGAAAGTGCTTTTGCTGCCAGCAGTACAAAGAAGTTTGGGAATGGTTTTTCAGGAAAGAAAGATCAAGAGGTACGTATGGTGGCCCATGTCAACCTCAGCAACGGTATCCAAGGTATCAATATGTCGCCGCTGTCACACCTGCCTTCAGTGCTATCCAGAATCCAGGTCATCAGCCCCAGCCCCAGCAAAGACCTCAGCAACAATATCAACAACATCCTCGACAACAGGCTCCCCAAAAGTTCACTCAACAGAATCAGGTTCAGTGGATATCGCAGTTTGATCCAATCTCGATGGCGTATGCAGAGTTGCTTCCCGCTTTGCTTGAGAAAAATCTTGTTCAGACTAAGGCGCCTCCTTGGGTACCTGAAAGGTTGCCAAGATGGTATAGACCTGATCTCTCTTGTGCTTTCCATCAAGGGGCACCCGGTCATGACATTGAGCACTGTTACGCCTGAAAGCTGAAGTCCAAAAGTTGATCCAGGCTAATACCCTGTCCTTCAAAGATTTGAACCCCAATGCGCAAGCTAATCCACTACCTGATACTGGGCCCTCATCTGTTAATATGATGCAAGATTGTTCAGAGGCTTACCTTGTTGAAGACAATCTTGAAGAAGGTGGCAGCTAGTTTTGCAAACGCATGGCGGAGTTTGCCGCAATTGGATCGTTGTTGACGTTCCTTCCGCCATTCATTTTCCGAATAGCATTTTGTTGTTTTCGCTTCTTTTAAAAAAAAAACCTTTCGTGCCGCCCGAGACGAAAGTGAACTTTTGTAGGGCTTTTTGCTTTATGCATTCCCATCATCAAATAAAAAAGTCGTTTTGTCCCCGACTATGTCCTTTTATTCTCTGCTTTTTCTGGAAAATGGTAATACAAAAAAAAACTTATTTTTCTTTAATCAATTTCCAAATATCTGCATTTATTTGTTTACTAAAACTAATCATGAATCATACAAACGGTTTCAACACCAATAAACCCGTTGAACACTGTAACCCTATGTCCTCTCCCAACTCTGAGTTCCCTGTCTACGAAGCTGAAGAGGAGGATGAAGGGATTCCTAAAAATCTCTCGGTTACTAGAGTATGAAAAGAAGGTCATTCAGCCACATGAAGAAGCACTGAAAGTGATTAGCTTGGGTTCCGAGGAACTGCCACTACAGTATTCCTGATAAAAGCATTACAGACAAGGGGACGAATTTGAACAACAAAATGGTGAAGGAGTTGTGTGATGGTTTCAAAATTGAATAGCATAACTCCTATCCTTACCTCAAATGAATGGTGTCGTTGAAGCTGCAAAAAACAAACAACAAAAAAAAACAAGAAAAAACAAAAAAAACAAAAAAAAAACAAAAAAAAAAGAAATATATCAAGAAGATTGTTCAAAAGATGGTAGTCACCTACAAAGACTGGCATGAGATGCTCCCATTCATTTTGCATAAGTATTGTACTTCAGTGCGCACATCAGCAGGGGCAACCCCCTTCTCTTACAGTTATGTCAAAAGAGGATGAAGCAAGCTTTTGACAAGAAAGTTCGTCCCTGCGTGTTCCAAGAAGGAGATCTCGTGCTCAAGAAGATCTTATCTTTTCAACCCGATTCCAGGGGCAAATGGACGCCTAACTATGAAGGCCCATATGTCGTCAAGAGAGCTTTTTCTGGTGGTGCAATTACTCTTACAACTATGGATGATGATGAACTTCCCCGTCCTGTGAACGCCGATGCAGTCAAGAAATACTTTGTCTAAAAAATAATAAATAAAAGAACAGCTCGGTAAGTCGAAAACCTGAAAGGGCGGCTTAGGCAAAAATGAGCGTCTCGGTGGACTGAAAACCCGAAAGGGCGGTCCAGGCAAAAATAAGAGATATAAAACAGAAAATAATCATCCTGATAAGTCGAAAACCCGAAAGGGCGATCTATGCAAAAATTAAGGATCAACAGACAAGGCAACTGCATCAGGTTGGCCACGACCCGCTTGGGACACCTTAGCTGTCAAAAGAGACTCTGAATCTAAAACATCTAAACAGTGGAATTCAAAGTTTTAGGGAGAATAGTGGTTATTGTGTTCAATGTACCTTCCCCTTATATTTACCATTTTTCAAACTTTATGAGATCCGTGGAGCCACGCCATTGGCGGGCCACCACTCTATTGAATAAATTGGAGCATGTGCCCTTTTGTTTGGAATTCTCAGGTATTCGATTTTTCAAAAATTCTTCTATTATTGATAGCAATACTTGAAAGAAAAGTTTTTCAAAATAATAAAATCTTTTTCATGTCTTTTGAAAAGTGTAAACAAACAAATGCATTCTCTTTGCACTCATGAATAAGTGAAACGTGCGTCAACATTCGTCCTGAGAACGGATAAACTCTGCAGTTTGAACATGGTCAATTGCTTGAAAAAAAAGAGCTCGGTAAGTCGAAAACCCGAAAGGGCGACTTAGGCAAAAATGCGTCCCGGTGGATCGAAAACCCGAAAGGGCGGTCCAGGCAAAAATTAGGGGCATACAAAAAAGAATATATTCCCGGTGGACTGAAAACCCGAAAGGACGGTCTAGACAAAAGTTAGGGATTCAAAAAGGAAAAGCAAAATATAAGCACGACCACAGAAGCACCAGTTCTTCTGCCAGGTTTTTGGGATTAGCACGTTTTCCCCAGGAAGTGTTTGCTCCCCATCGGTTGAGGCGTTATGTCAAGCTTTACCCCGTCAATATTTTGATATGTCCCCAATGACATCATCCCCAATGAAGATTGCCGAGTGTTTGTACTGCGACGCCGGTCAACCTTCCGTCTTACCTGTCCAATCTTATCTCATCAAATTCATCAGTTATACAAGCGCACCAGTTAATTTTTCATGGAGTCATACAAAGTCGTACTATCATACATACATTCATGCATACACGAATTCATGCATATGCAACATACAGACAACATCATTCATACATGGTTGCATTAACCACCCTGAGTCTTGATTTAACTATCTTTTCATATCAATCATGAACAAATTGTAACATTCTTTTCCCCCCAAGTGTCATCCCCAGTGTGTCTGGTCCAGAGATGTCACCCTCTTGTCTTGTCGCCAGGTGGCAGTTCTTTAACAAACAACTTGTGCACCTTTTATTTTGTCCTTTTACCAAGTGGCAGTTCTTTAACGAACAGCTTATGCATCTTTTACCTTTTACCTTCTTGTCGTCAGTGGCTAGTTCGACAACATCCCGAATAGCTGACATTTATCTTTTTATCTTGTCGTCAGTGGCTAGTTCGGTCACATCCCGAACAGCTGACGTTTATCTTTTTATCCTGTCGTCAGTGGCTAGTTCGGCAACATCCCGAACAGCTGACATTTATCTTTTTATCTTGTCGTCAGTGGCTAGTTCGGCCACATCCCGAACAGCTGACGTTTATCTTTTTATCCTGTCGTCGGTGGCTAGTTCGGTCACATCCCGAATAGCTGACATTTATCTTTGTTTCGTGTCGTCAGTGGCTAGTTCGGTCACATCCCGAACAGCTGAAATTTATCTTTTTATCCTGTCGTCAGTGGCTAGTTCGGCAACATCCCGAACAGCTGACATTTATCCTTTTATCTTGTCATCAGTGGCTAGTTCGGTCACATCCCGAACAGCTGACATTTATCTTTTATCCTGTCGTCAGTGGCTAGTTCTGTCACATCCCGAACAGCTGACATTTATCTTTGTTTCTTGTCGTCAGTGGCTAGTTCGGTCACATCCCGAGCAGCTGACATTTATCTTTGCTTCCTGTCGTCAGTGGCTAGTTCGGTCACATCCCGAACAGCTGACATTTATCTTTGTTTCTTGTCGTCAGTGTGCGTTCTCTAAAAAACGCTCGAGCGTACCAACGCTCGGAATGACTACGGAGTCGCCACCAAAGTTTTATTTTTAAAGGGAAACGTTGATAAAACCCTTGAAGATGTGGAAAGGATGGTCATCGCAACCATTAACGGGTTCGGGAGTCGATTATGCAAGGGGAAGGTATTAGCACCCCTCACATCCGTTGTACTCAACGGGAACCTCCTAGTTAGTTAGGGTTAAAAGTGTTTTAAAGGTTTGCTTGCTACATTTTAATATTCAAAGGGGAAAAAGATAGGGGAAAAAGGTATTTTTTATTAGTGTGCTTGACAAGAGTGGGATCTTGCTCCTACGTATCTCCTGGTGCGATGGAGAATTCAAAGCTACGTAGTTCTTTGTTAGAAAATGTTTGTTTGTTGGTTGATTTTAAAGAAAGATGTTTTTGATCGTATTCTAGCGGTTAAACGTAGCTTGTATGCTCGCGCGTGGGAGACTTAAGTGTTTGTTTGTATCGCGTTAGAATTGATAAAACATGTCCGTTTGTGAAAAAAGGTTTGAATTTTAATTGACCACGGGGGGCCAAAAATTAGTTTGGTGTGTTGGATTTGTTTTATGTTTTTTTTGTATTTTGAAAAGGAATGACGATTGTTCGAACATCGAGACATACGTCAAGTGCCCGGGCAACCGGGGAATGGAAAGACATACGTCAAAACCACTCCTTTTTCATTCAAGTTTATTGTTGAAAGTAAATGTATTTTTGTATTTTGAAAAGGAATGACGATCATCCAAACAACGAGACATACGTCAAGTGCTTGTGCAATCGGGGAATGGAAAGACATACGTCAAACCACTCCTTTTTCATTCAAGTTTGTTATTGAAAATTATGAAATTACAAATAAAAGCAAAAAACACTTGTTATACTTTTATGAATAAAATGAGTAAAACAGCCCCTTCTCAGACTCTGAGACCTCACTTCAGAACCTCAGAAGTTAGCTTCAAAAGTTTAAACTCAGAAGCTGAGTTCTGCTATGGTCGCAGAGCGACCAGAACTTCGCCCTGCGAAACCTTCAGAAGCTGACTTCAGACTCTGAAGTTCAGATGCACTGTCGCAGAGCGAACAGAACTTCGCTCCGCGAAGCCTTCAGAAGCTGACTTCAGACTCTGAAGTTCAGATGCACTGTCGCAGAGCGAACAAAACTTCGCTCAGCGAAGCCTTCAGAAGCTGACTTCAGACTCTGAGGTTCAGAAGCACTGTTCAGAAGCTCTGTTCAGAAACTGCTTCTGAAGTACTGTTCACAAGCTGTTTCTGAACTACTGCTCAGAAGCTACTTCTGAAGTGCTTCTAAAGTACTGTTCAGACTGCTTCTGATTTCAGGACCTCAGGGGGGTAAAAACGTTCAAAAACAGTAAGAAAAAGAAGTAAATCACTTCTGTTTTGATGATTTGTAAACTTTGTGATTTTTTGGGGTTTTTGAAAGATGTTTTTAGTGCAAAAATGAGTGAAAGATTACTAAAAATGCAGAAAAATAAATGCAGGGATAACTGGAACAGCAGCACAAAATGCAAACAGAAATGTAAATAAGAGATGAGAATGTTCAGGATGCTTACAAACTCCTAGCCAAAGCTTTGGATGCAAGAAAATGAAAGGGGCTTTTGGATGGTTGTGGTTTCTTGATGATGGAAGTGAAGGAGAAGATGATCAGCAACAACAATGGTGTTTTGTTATTGTTCTTCACTCTTTATATGATGCTTCTTTGTGGTTTAGTGGCTGTTTTGATTGTTTGATTTGTTTATGATTGTTTGTAAAGAAGGAAACAGAAAACAAAGCTTTTCTTTTCAAAGGTTGTGGTGAATTCTTGCTGTTTCTTTTGGTTCTGTGTTTGCTCTAATATTTTCCTGTTCTTTTCTCTTAAAAATCCTCTTAGAATTCTCTCTAAAAATATCTTCCAAGATCAGGTCCTATTCTCTGATTTTCGTGTTCCTTATATAGGCAAAATGTGATCATTTGTAATCATGAAAATCCCTTGAAAGCTGGGCTGTTTTGTGTGCTATGACCAAGACTTTGGTTAGCATTTAATGAAAAGGGAAGGAAGTGACCTTGCCTTGTGATCTTAGTGAAGACTTTGGTTAATTCTGCACAACTAGGGGCCGAGTTCTGACAGAAATTGCTGGAAAAATGGAAAAACAGGGTGTTGTTTGCAACTTGTGGTGCTTTTGGGATTGATCTTTAAAGATTTGGGGAAGAAAAATAGGAAAGGTAGGGTGCTGTCCTGTGCAGAGGTTGGGAGAAAACATTGAAAAGGGGTGCTGCACACAGGGGCAGCAGCAGAGAAAATGGAAAGGGAGAAGGATGGAACAGGGCAGCAAACTTGCAGAAACAGGGGCAGCAGTTTTGCAGCTTACTTTGACTGGTTTTGATAAAGAAGAAAGGAAGAAAATGGCAAGGTGGATGCTGGGAACCAGGGTCAGCAGCAGAGGAAGATGGAAGGGAAGAAGTGTTGCCCAGGGCAGCAACTTGCTTCTTGTTCCTCTTGGCATGGCACACGTTTTTCTTCTTTTCTTTTTGAATCAAACATAAAAATAATAATAATAAAAGTAATAATAATAATAATAATAATAATAATAATTGAAATTCTGGCCAGGCAATAACAAAGAGTAAACAGGTTCTGAACTAAACTTAGCACAATTAACAACAGATAATCAGCAGAAATTAAAAGTGCAGGAAAGCTAAAGAAGGCACAAGGTTTGTTAACCCAGTTCGGAGTAAACACCTCCTACTCTGGGGGATACCAATCCAGGAAGGAATTCCACTATAGGAATTAATCCTTATGACTCAAGACACTGACTCCCAGTTCCCAGCCTAAGCAATTAACTTCCTCCTAGTCTTGAATTCTACCCAACACGTTGAGTATTAGAGACTGTGCGCACCTCGTTTAAAAAAAAACGCGCAATCCTCCGAGGACGTCCGTGAACGCTTGGAGGGCCTTGTGAAGTCGCCACCAAAGTTTTTGTGTAAAGGGAACGTTGATAAACCCTTAAGTTTTTTGTTTAAAGGGAAACAATAATAAAACCCTTGACGATGAGGAAAAGGACTGGTCATCGCAACCATTGTCGGGTTCGGGAGTCGATTACGCAAGGGGAAGGTATTAGCACCCCTCACGTCCGTTGTACTCAACGGGAACCTTCTATTTGGCTAAAGCTTAAATTGTTTTTAAAGGTTTTGCGCGCATGCTTATCTATTTCAAAAGGGAAAGAGAAAAAATATGATGCGAGGGAAAAAGAAAGTTTTTTATTATTGCGCTTGACAAGATGTCGATCTTGCTCCTACGTATCTCCCGGTAGTCGGAGAATTCAAAGCGTACGTAGTTCTTTGTAGAAAAACGTATATGTGTTGGTTAATTTTAAATGAACGATGTTTTAGCCGTATTCTTGCGATTAAACGTGGCTTGTATGCTCGCGGATGGGAGACTTAAGCGTTTGTTTATGAATCGCGCTTAGAATAGGTAAAACATGTCCGTTGGGTAAAAGGGTTCGAATTGGTCGCTATGGGACCAAGAGATGGTTCATTTGGTCACGGCGGACCAAGAAAAGATTGTCACCTAATCGGGTGATTTCGATCTCCGAGACGTGTATGAACGCTCGAAAGGTAAAAGATTTCCGAGACGTGTATGAACGCTCGAAAGGAAAAAGATTTCCGAGACGTGTATGAACGCTCGAAAGGAAAAAGACCGCCGAGACGTGTATGAACGCTCGAAAGGTCGAAAGATTGCGAGACGTGTATGAACGCTCGCAAGGAAAAAGATTTCCGAGACGTGTATGAACGCTCGAAAGGAAAAAGACCGCCGAGACGTGTCTGAACGCTCGAAAGGTCGAAAGATTGCGAGACGTGTATGAACGCTCGCAAGGAAAAAGATTTTCGAGACGTGTATGAACGCTCGAAAGGAAAAAGACCGCCGAGACGTGTATGAACGCTCGAAAGGTCGAAAGATTGCGAGACGTGTATGAACGCTCGCAAGGAAAAAGATTTCCGAGACGTGTATGAACGCTCGAAAGGAAAAAGACCGCCGAGACGTGTATGAACGCTCGAAAGGTCGAAAGATTGCGAGACGTGTATGAACGCTCGCAAGGAAAAAGATTTCCGAGACGTGTATGAACGCTCGAAAGGAAAAAGACCGCCGAGACATGTATGAACGCTCGAAAGGTCGAAAGATTGCGAGACGTGTATGAACGCTCGCAAGGAAAAAGATTTCCGAGACGTGTATGAACGCTCGAAAGGAAAAAGACCGCCGAGACGTGTATGAACGCTCGAAAGGTCGAAAGATTGCGAGACGTGTATGAACGCTCGCAAGGAAAAAGATTTCCGAGACGTGTATGAACGCTCGAAAGGAAAAAGACCGCCGAGACGTGTATGAACGCTCGAAAGGTCGAAAGATTGCGAGACGTGTATGAACGCTTGCAAGGAAAAAGATTTTCGAGACGTGTATGAACGCTCGAAAGGAAAAAGACCGCCGAGACGTGTATGAACGCTCGAAAGGTCGAAAGATTGCGAGACGTGTATGAACGCTCGCAAGGAAAAAGATTTCCGAGACGTGTATGAACGCTCGAAAGGAAAAAGACCGCCGAGACGTGTATGAACGCTCGAAAGGTCGAAAGATTGCGAGACGTGTATGAACGCTCGCAAGGAAAAAGATTTCCGAGACGTGTATGAACGCTCGAAAGGAAAAAGATTGTCAATGGACTCAATCGAGTCAAGCATTGATTAAAATGGTCGCGGCGGACCGAAAAAGGTTCAATGGATCCAACGGGATCGAGCATTGAATAAAATGGTCACGGCGTACCGAAAGGGTTTCGATTGACTCAACGGAGTCAAGAGAGGGTTCAATTGGTCCCGAAGGACCAAGAAAGGTTCGTATTGACCACGGGGGCCAGAATTAGTGTGTTGGGTTTGTTTTATGTTTTTGAAAATAGAATGACGATTGTCCGAACGACGAGACATACGTCACGCATTCGTACAACCGGGGAAATGGAGAGCCATACGTCAAACCATCCCTTTTTCATTCAAGTTTTGTATGAAACTCAAGAAATCCCAAAGTGAACAAAACACTTGGTTGTTGCAACCTATGAACAAAGGTTGTTCAAGTTTATGGAAAAGCACAAGTTTGTGAATAATGCACAAGTTCGGCTCAATTTTGAAAACGGTTTTGAAAAGCGAACAAGTTCGGCTTAAGTTCACGTTTGAAAATCATGAACAAGGTTTTTGTTCAAGTTTGGCTTTGAAAATGGTGAACATAGCTCATTGCTCAAGTTTGTTTTGAAAGTTTGTGGACATAACTTGTTTTGCAAGTTATTCCAAAAAGCGTTACACGAACTTGTGAATTTGTCAATATTATGCAAAATCCTTGTTATGGTTTGAATAAAATGAGTTTCAAACCTCTTAGGTTCTGAGCTTTGGGTTAGAACCTCAAAAATTGGCTTTTGAATTCATGTTCTGAATTATGTCATGGTCGCACTGCGACCAGACCTTCGCACTGCGAAGTATGCGAAATTTTGAGTTCAGAAGCTGCTTCTGAACTTCTGTTCAGAAGCAACTTCTGAACAATCTCAGAACCTTTAAGGGATTGAAAAGCTTTTGAAATTAGCAAATAAAGGAGTGCAACAACTTGGTTTAAAGGTTTTGCAAACCTTGGGATTTCTTTTTGAAATTCTGGCCAGGCAATACTTAAGAGATAAACGCAGGTTCTGAACCAACAGGTTCTGAACAGAACTTAGCACAACAATTTGCAAAACAGAGCACAAACACAAACACACACAGGCAGCAAATTAAAGTGCAGGAAAGTAAAAAGGCACAGAGGTTTGTTAACCCAGTTCGGAGTAAACACCTCCTACTCTGGGGGATACCAATCCAGGAAGGAATTCCACTATAGGAGTTAATCCTTATGACTCAAGACACTGACTCCCAGTTCCCAGCCTAAGCAATTAACTTCCTCCTAGTCTTGAATTCTACCCAACACGTTGAGTATTAGAGACCACTAACTTCCTATTCAAGTAACAAACCTGTTACTGAAACCCTTAATCAAAGACACTCTGTTTTTCAGAAAACTTCAAAAACACAACTTCATTCGTACCTAGAGGCTTAGAATGAATTACAACTCAATTAAACTCCTAAACCAACTCAAACATGAGTGGTGCACAATAAAAACTCTAAGTTTAAAACACAGACTCTATTCTCTGAATTATGACTCTCTAAATCATATCTTGAATAGCAGCAGCCCTCCTCCTTATATAGCCTTCAGTCTTGCAAAATAAAACTAATCTTCTGAATTGATTTGTTACTGAAATAAGATTGGTCCAATCAAGTAACAAATAAAACCGTTTTGTATCTTTGAAAGATTTAAAACAGAAAATACGATTTTCATATCTTTGAACCAAATCTTCAATAAAATCTTCTCCAAATAATTCAGCAATCTAGAAGCTTTAATTCATAATAAAACCTTAGCATATCTTGCAAAGATTCGCACAAGAATAACTTGAAAATATGCAACTTCTGATTAAGTCAACAAAAGTCAACATGAGCATCAGAACCTGAATCAGCTTCTGAAGTGCTACAGTGCTTCTGATGAGCATTCAGCTTCTGATGTAAATTTCTGCTACTGAACAGTTTCAAATGAGAAAACTTCCAACTGAAGAAATGTTCTAGATACTAAGATACTTCTATTCAATACCTTGGTTTTGCCAAACAATGCAGCCAACACCAAAATACTCAACAATCTCCCCCTTTGGCAAATTTTTGGCTAAAACCATCCAAGTTCTTCAATCTCCCTTATAAACAACTCAGCAATGAAGAACTCCACAATTACATATCATAGCAATCAGTTTAGGCAGCGGACAAAACACTTTCTGAGCTATGTTAAACAACATCTTCAGCTTCTGACTCCTGAAGCACACATAACCTACTGATCAACTCCTGATCATCACAAACAAGGTATCAGAGCTACTCCAAGGTATCAGAGCTACTGATCAACTCCTGATCATCACACACACTCCCCCTGCAACTCAGCATACACTCAGCATACATCAAACTCCCCCTTACTTCTGAATATATGGTATCAGAGCATATCAGAGCCAACACTTCAGGAGCTGAACATATTTGTTCTTCAGGACCACAAACACTCAGGATCATAGCAACCTTATACTCCCCCTGAGACATATACTCCCCCTCAATGACATCTTGACAGCTCTTGTTATATTTGTTCTGAACTCTGAGCTTCACAAACAACTTCTGAACCACACTGAAAACTGAACATCTGAAATTTGAACTTCTGAGCAGCAACACTTTGCATAAGACTTTTGGTATCAGAGCCAACACATTACATAAGATTTTCTCCCCCTTTTTAGCCACAAAATTCTGACAAAACTCATACTTTAAGTAGGGAATAAAATCAAAACAAGTAACACAGATCCTGGAAAACATATCAGACTCAGACTCTGGTTCAGGATCACACTCAGCATAAGCATAACTGGCAGGTACTCTATCTTCCTCACATCCAGTTTGCAGTAATTGCTATAAGTCTTCATGTAAACACACACCTAACTTGCTCCTTAAGTTTTCAAACTGCTTAGCATCCAAAGCCTTTGTGAAAATGTCAGCAACTTGTTCTTCAGTAACTACATGTTCCAGCTGAATAACTTTATCCTCCACAAGATTTCTGATAAAATGATGTCTGATATCAATGTGTTTAGTTCTGCTGTGCTGTATTGGGTTCTTAGAAATGTTAATAGCACTCAGATTGTCACAAAATAGGGTCATGGTTCCCTGTTCAATGTTGTATTCCTCCAGCATCTGTTTCATCCAAACCAATTGTGAACAACTACTTCCAGCAGCAATATACTCAGCTTCAGCAGTTGACAATGAAACACAATTTTGTTTCTTGCTGAACCAAGAAATTAAGTTGTTTCCCAAAAAGAAACAACCTCCTGAGGTGCTCTTCCTGTCATCAGCACTTCCAGCCCAGTCAGCATCACAATATCCCATCAGTTCAGAACTTGAACTATGTGAATACATGATTCCATAGTCACTTGTGCTATTCACATACTTCAGGATCCTTTTGACTTGTGTCAGATGACTCATCTTAGGATCAGCTTGATATCTTGCACAAACTCCTACAGCAAATGTGATATCAGGCCTGCTTGCAGTTAAGTACAATAGGCTCCCAATCATGCTTCTGTACTGACTTTGGTCTACTGAAACTCCATGTTCATCCTTAGTTAACTTCAGGTGAGTAGCAGCTGGTGTCCTCTTGTGAGCAGCAGATTCCAATCCAAATTTCTTCACTATGTTCTTGGCATACTTACTTTGAGAAATGAAGATTGTATCTTCCATTTGTTTGACTTGCAATCCAAGAAAGTATGTCAGCTCACCAACTAAACTCATTTCAAATTCTGACTGCATTTGTTGAACAAATAAATTGACCATCTTCTGAGACATCCCACCAAAAACTATGTCATCAACATAAATCTGAGCAATCATCAGGCTTCCATGTACATTCTTCACAAATAAGGTCTTATCAGAACCTCCTTTTCTGTAACCTTGTTTCTCAAGAAATTGAGTAAGCCTTTCATACCATGCCCTTGGTGCTTGCTTTAATCCATACAAGGCCTTCTTCAGTTTGTAAACATGATTAGGAAACTGATGATCCACAAAACCTTTAGGCTGTTCTACATAAACTTCTTCTTGCAGATATCCATTCAAAAATGCACTCTTCACATCCATCTGAAACAATTTGAACTTGAGAATGCAGGAAACACCCAACAGTAGTCTTATGGACTCTAGTCTGGCCACAGGTGCAAATGTCTCATCAAAATCAAGTCCCTCAACTTGAGTATAACCTTGAGCAACCAACCTTGCCTTGTTTCTGACCACAGTACCATTTTCATCTGTTTTATTCTTGAATATCCACTTAGTGCCAATCACATTCAAACCTTCAGGTCTTGGAACCAGATCCCACACTTCACTCCTCTTGAATTGATTCAACTCATCTTGCATTGCTTCAATCCAAAATTCATCAGTCAGGGCTTCTTTCACATTTTTGGGTTCAAACTTAGACACAAAACATGAATCAGTAGCAGCTGGTTCTGATCTCCTGGTTCTGACCCCTTGATCCAAACTCCCAATTATAAGCTCCTTAGGATGATCCTTCTGAATTCTAATAGATGGCCCTTTATTGGTAGAATCATGTTCTGGATGTACATCTGCTTCTTCAGACTCTGGATGAATTTCAGCTTCTGAAGTTTGTTCTTCTGATGGTTCAGACTCTGGAACAACTTCAGACTCACTTCTATCTTTCTCAGCAGTCAGATCATCAATTACCACATTAATGGACTCCATCACAACTTTAGTTCTTGAATTAAACACCCTATAAGCTCTGCTGTTTACTGAATATCCCAAAAATATACCCTCATCAGACTTAGGATCCAGTTTTCTCCTATTTTCTCTGTCAGCCAAAATGTAACATTTACTGCCAAACACATGAAAATATTTGACTGTAGGCTTCCTTCCTTTCCATAGTTCATACAATGTAGATGCTGTTCCTTTCTTCAGAGTCACTCTATTATGGATATAGCATGCAGTGTTCATTGCTTCAGCCCAGAACATATATGGAAGTTTCTTAGCATGCAGCATAACTCTTGCACATCCTGCTAAAGTCCTATTCTTCCTCTCAACTACACCATTTTGCTGAGGTGTGATAGGTGCAGAGAATTCATGTTTTATTCCTTCAGAAGCACAGAATTCTGAAAAACTCTTGTTTTCAAATTCTTTGCCATGATCACTTCTGATTCTGACAATTCCACAGTCCTTCTCTCTTTGCAATTGGGTACATAAGTCTTTAAACACTTCAAAAGTATCAGACTTCTCTCTAACAAAGTTGATCCATGTGAATCTTGAGTAGTCATCTACCATTACAAACGCATACCTTTTTCCTCCAATACTCTCTACTTGCATAGGCCCCATTAAATCCATATGAACAAGTTCTAGTACTTTGGTAGTTACCTGGTGAACTAATCTGGGATGAGACTTTCTTGTTTGTTTCCCAATTTGACAATCACCACAAACATTGTCCTCATTGATCTTCAGTTTTGGTACACCTCTGATAGCTTCAGTACTTAGAATCTTTTTCATGCCTTTCAGATGCAGATGGCCTAACTTCTGGTGCCAGAGCTTGACTTCCTCTTCTGAGCTCATAAGACAAGAAGTCAAACTTCTTTCTTCTTCAGAAACCCACAAGTAACAATTGTCTTTGGATCTGCAGCCTCTCATCTGAATCTCATCTTTCTGATCAGTAACAATACACTCTTGCTTGTTGAAATTAACTTTCAAATCCTGATCACACAACTGGCTAATACTGATCAGATTAGAGGTTAATCCTTCCACCAGTAGCACATCATTAAGTCTGGGCAAGCCTTCTCTGATCAAATCACCAATACCCAGAATCTGACCTTTTACACCATCTCCAAATGTCACATAGCTTCTGGAGTATGATCTGATATTGCTCAGCAGCTTCTTCACACCAGTCATGTGCCTTGAACACCCACTATCAAAATACCAGTCTTCTTTTGAGGTAGCTCTCAAAGAGGTATGAGCAATCAGGCCTACATTCTGAACTTTGGGCTTCCACACCTTCTGAACATTGTGACTGACAGTAGCTGGTTCAACTCTTCTATATTGGAAGTGTTCAGGGTAACCATACAATTTAAAGCAGAATGGTTTGATATGCCCTCTCTTTCCACAATGATGACAGACCCATGGATGATTCCTCCTCCTTCTGTTTTTGAACAATTTCTGGGGTTGCTTCTGAGGTAGCATCTGAACATGTTTCTGACCTTGCATCTGAACATACTTCTGACCTTGCATCTGAGGTTTCTTCTGAGCTTGCATCTGGGCTTGTTTCTGAAGTCTCATCTGAGATGCTCCAATCACAGGATTATCAGTTTTAGTGGCAGGAACAAACTCTTTAACAAGAATCTTCTGTTTGGAGTTCTGAGTCTGATCATCAAAGCCTAATCCAGTTCTTCCTTGTTGCTGAGCACCCAAGATTTCATCCAACACATTAGTAGCAGTATTCATCATTCTAACCTGCTTTTTCATATGTTCAAGTTGGGAATTTAACTGGTTCACTTCTTCTTTCAAATTTGAATTCTGCACAAGAAGTTCTCCTTTTTCAGCCTCCAGTTGTAGAATAGTCTCCTTTTGATCCAACACTTGTTTGCAAACCTCAGCACTTCTGGTATACAGCTTCTTGTAGTTATCAGCTAGTTCATCATATGAGGTTTTAGCAGCTTCAGACACAGATGAGGCTTCAGACTCTGAGTCAGACTCTGAAAAGGTCTCAGATTCTAAAACAGCTTCCTTCTTCAAGATAGCTCCTGACCTCACTACCAGACCAGTATCACACATACCAGATTCACTATCATCATCTTCTTCAGAACCATCATCAGACCATGCAACAGCTAGGCTTTTCTTCTGCTTCTTAAGAAAAGTAGGACACTCAGTTTTGATATGTCCATAACCTTCACATTCATAGCACTGCACACCTTTGGCTTGGTTACTTTTCTCCTCAGACTTGGTCTTCTTCTCATCAGTTTGTTGCTTTTTGTTATTGAATCTGAAGTTCTGACCTTTGGCTTTGGCTTTTCTGTTAACATTCTTCAGAATCTTGTTGAATTGTTTTCCCAGCAACACAATAGCTTCTGATAAGTCATCTTCTTCAGACTCTTGTTGATCATCAGCTTCAGAATTCACACTAAAAGCTACACCTTTTCCTTTCTTCTCAGTCTGTTTACAAAAGGCAGTTTCAAAGTTGAGCAAAGACCCAATCAGCTCCTCAAGCTTCATAGTGGTGATATCATGAGCCTCTTCAATTGCTGTAACCTTCATGTCAAACCTTCTGGGCAGGGACCTGAGGATTTTTCTTACTAACTTCTCATCAGACATCTTTTCACCAAGAGAATCAAAAGAATTTGCCATGTCAAGCACATTCATATAAAAATCCTGGATATTTTCATCCTCCTTCATCTTCAGGTTCTCAAACTTGGTGGTCAGCAGCTGCAATCTGGACATCTTCACCTTAGAAGTTCCTTCATGAGTGGTCTTCAGAATTTCCCAAGCATCCTTAGCCACAGTACATTGTTTGATGAGTCTGAACATATTCTGATCAACACCATTAAAGATAGCATTCAAAGCTTTTGAATTTCCCAGAGACAAGTCATCTTCAGCTTTGGTCCATTCCTCCTCAGGCTTCAGAACCTCAGTCTTGTTACCATCTTTGTCTGTATACACAGGATGATCCCAGCCTTTAATCACAGCTTTCCAAGTCCTGCTGTCAATAGACTTTAGAAAAGCACACATCCTTGACTTCCAATACTCATAGTTTGTGCCATCTAGTAGGGGTGGTCTATTGACATATCCTCCTTCTCTATCCATGCTTACCAGAAATTAAGTCCTCTGGATCTCACCCAAAATACAGGCAGGGTGCCTGCTCTGATACCAATTGAAATTCTGGCCAGGCAATACTTAAGAGATAAACGCAGGTTCTGAACCAACAGGTTCTGAACAGAACTTAGCACAACAATTTGCAAAACAGAGCACAAACACAAACACACACAGGCAGCAAATTAAAGTGCAGGAAAGTAAAAAGGCACAGAGGTTTGTTAACCCAGTTCGGAGTAAACACCTCCTACTCTGGGGGATACCAATCCAGGAAGGAATTCCACTATAGGAATTAATCCTTATGACTCAAGACACTGACTCCCAGTTCCCAGCCTAAGCAATTAACTTCCTCCTAGTCTTGAATTCTACCCAACACGTTGAGTATTAGAGACCACTAACTTCCTATTCAAGTAACAAACCTGTTACTGAAACCCTTAATCAAAGACACTCTGTTTTTCAGAAAACTTTAAAAACACAACTTCATTCGTACCTAGAGGCTTAGAATGAATTACAACTCAATTAAACTCCTAAACCAACTCAAACATGAGTGGTGCACAATAAAAACTCTAAGTTTAAAACACAGACTCTATTCTCTGAATTATGACTCTCTAAATCATATCTTGAATAGCAGCAGCCCTCCTCCTTATATAGCCTTCAGTCTTGCAAAATAAAACTAATCTTCTGAATTGATTTGTTACTGAAATAAGATTGGTCCAATCAAGTAACAAATAAAACCGTTTTGTATCTTTGAAAGATTTAAAACAGAAAATACGATTTTCATATCTTTGAACCAAATCTTCAATAAAATCTTCTCCAAATAATTCAGCAATCTAGAAGCTTTAATTCATAATAAAACCTTAGCATATCTTGCAAAGATTCGCACAAGAATAACTTGAAAATATGCAACTTCTGATTAAGTCAACATGAGCATCAGAACCTGAATCAGCTTCTGAAGTGCTACAGTGCTTCTGATGAGCATTCAGCTTCTGATGTAAATTTCTGCTACTGAACAGTTTCAAATGAGAAAACTTCCAACTGAAGAAATGTTCTAGATACTAAGATGCTTCTATTCAATACCTTGGTTTTGCCAAACAATGCAGCCAACACCAAAATACTCAACACTTTTGGGTTTCAAAAAGGTTTTAAGTCAAAATGAGTAAAAACTCAAAAAATGCAAAACTGAAATTGAACCAAATTGAAAACAAAACAAATGAAAGCAGTATGCAAATGGAGTGTAAATAAGTTAGAATGACTTACCTGCTCCTAGCCCAAGGCTTGTGTTGCAAGGAAATGGAAGAGGCTTGGTATGCAAGGTTGAAATGTTGATGAACATAACCAGTGACAATTTGCCTTAGTTCCTCACCCTTTGTGTGAGATTTAGTGCTTGTTTTGCTGGCTTGATTGCTTTGTGCAGGTTTGGAATGATTTTTGCAAGAAAGGTTTGGAGATTTTGCTCTAAAACTTAACAAAACCAAACTCTGTTTTTGGCTGTATTAATTCACTCTATTCTCACCCTCTTTGGACTGGTTTTTGCTCACCAATCTCTGTGTGTTAACCCTCTAAAAGAACTCTCAAAAACCCCCTTCTGATCTCTCTAGAGCTTGCAGCAATGCCTTGCTTTTATAGGCAAAAATGTGATCTTTTGTCATGATGAGAAAATCTGCAGCAGGGCTGATTTTGTGCCATAATCATGACGGATTTGCTTTGCATTTAATGCTAAGGATAAGAGGTGACCTTGCCTTGCTGCAAGGGTCAAGACCTTGGACGAATTCAGCTCCCAAAGCAGCTGAATTCTGACAGAAAAATGATGGAAATGATGAAAGCAAAGCTGTTTGCAAAACAGGGGCAGCCACTTTGCCTTAATCCTTGACTGGTTTTGATAAAGCCTATGGCAAGGTGGTTGCTGGCAAGTAGCAGGGTTAGTTGCAGGCCAAGTGGGAGGGATAAGGACTGCCCAAAGTCAGCAAGTGGCTGGGTTACTTGATCAATTTTGCTTCCTCTTCCTTTCCCTTTTGCTTTTTCAATTGTCACATGTTCTTTTCTTCCACTTGGTTAAATCCAACATTATCCATGATAATAATACATGATGATAATTATAGATAATGATTGGAATACAATAAAAGAAAAGGAAAACAGAAAAATCAAAAATCTGAAAATCTGCAGAAAATTCGCAGACTTCGCTCTGCGAAGTAGACTTTGCTCTGCGAAGTCCTCATTTCTGGGAGACTTCGCTCTGCGAAGGGGACTTTGCTCTGCGAAGTCCTCATTTCAGCAATGTTGACTTTTTGTTGACTTTTTGACTTTTCTCTTTTTTTTTTGATTTTTTTTTTTTGGAAAGGCTTAGGACAAAATTGGGGTACTACAGAGACCACTAACTTCCTATTCAAGTAACAAACCTGTTACTGAACCCCTTAACAAAAACTACTCTGTTTGAAGACACAACTTCAATACATCTGACTGCACTCGTACCTACAGGCTTAGAGTGATTACAACTTAATTAAAAACACTAAACCAACTCAATAGAGTGGTGCACAAACAAAGCTTAAAGCTTACAAACACTAAGACTCAATTCTCTGAATTTTTCTCTCTAATTCGTGTGTCTTGAATAATGGCAGCAACTCTCCTTTTATAATCTTCAGCAAGCAACATTAATCTGAAACAAATCTTCTGAATTGATATGATTCTGAATAATGAATGGCTTGAAAAGGAAACAAATAAAACTGCAACATATCTCTCAAAGATTGCTTTAGTAAAATAAGAACATTCATAAACACGAGCCAAATCTTCAAAGATCTTCTCCAATTTAATCAGGCCTTCTAGAATCAACATGCTTGAATAAATCCTTGTTAAATCTCGCAAAGATTCGCTCCAAAACAATTCAGAAAAACCAGCTTCTGATGAAGTCAACGAAAGTCAACTCTACTACAGTGCGTCTGATGCTTCAGAAGCACATTTCAGCTTCTGAAGTACCTTTCAGCTTCTGAAGGTGATTTCAGCTTCTGAATGACTTCAAAATGAAAAACTTGCAACTGAAGATTTGTTCTACACATTGAGATGCTTCTATTCAACACATTGGATTTGCCAAAATATGCAGCCAACACCAAAATACTCAACAATCTCCCCCTTTGGCAAATTTTTGGCTAAAACCAATGTTCACACATGACAAGCTCTTCAAACTCCCATAAGACTATCTCAGCAATGAAGAACTCCATAAATATATAACATAGCAAACAGATTAGCAGCGAATTCAAGCTATGTTCACATTAAAAACCAATCAGTTTCAGCTTCTGAACACTGATACACACAATGCAGCTCCTGAATAACTGAACTACACTTCAGCACATCTGATCTTCATAAAAAATACTCCCCCTGACAAACTCAAAAACAAACACTCACATACTCCAGCTCCCCCTGCAACTCAGCACACATCAAACTCCCCCTGACTTCTGAACTTGCAGCTTCTGAAAAAACTGAGGTCTGAACAAACATGTCTGAATACATTCTGAACACCAACACAAGTTTTTCTCCCGCTTTTTAGCCACAAAATTATGACAAAACACATGCCTCACATAGAGATTGAAAACTGCATAAATATCTTCAAAATCTGTTCCAGATTTAACTTCAGACTCAGGACCAGACACATCATCACACTTAGCATTAACAAAGCTGGCAGGTACTCTATCTTCCACACATCCAGTTTGCATTAATTGCTATAACTCTTCATGTAAACAAACACCTAACTTACTCCTCAGATTCTCAAACTGTTTAGGATCTAAGGCCTTTGTGAAAATGTCAGCAACTTGTTCTTCAGTAACCACATGTTCCAGCTGAATGATTTTATCTTCCACAAGATTTCTGATAAAGTGGTGTCTGATATCTACATGTTTAGTTCTGCTGTGCTGTATGGGGTTTTTAGAGATATTAATTGCACTTAAATTGTCACAAAACAATGTCATAGTACCTTGTTGAATATTATATTCTTCAAGCATCTACTTCATCCAAACCAGTTGTGAACAACTACTCCCAGCAGCAATGTATTCAGCCTCAGCAGTTGACAATGAAATACAATTTTGTTTCTTGCTGAACCAAGAAATTAAGTTATTTCCTAAAAAGAAACAACCTCCTGAAGTGCTCTTCCTGTCATCAGCACTTCCAGCCCAGTCAGCATCACAATATCCCATTAATTCAGAACTTGAACTATGAGAATACATGATCCCATAATCACTTGTGCTATTCACATATTTCAGAATTCTCTTCACTTGAGTTAGATGACTCATTTTAGGATCAGCTTGATATCTTGCACAAACTCCAACATCAAATGTGATATCAGGTCTGCTTGCAGTCAAGTACAATAGGCTCTCAATCATGCTTCTGTATTGTCTTTGATCAACTGATACTCCATGTTCATCTTTGGTTAGTTTCAGATGAGTAGCAGCTGGTGTCCTCTTATGAGCAGCAGATTCCATTCCAAACTTCTTCACAATGTTCTTATCATATTTACTCTGAGAAATAAAGATGGTATCTTCCATTTGCTTGACTTGCAACCCAAGAAAATATGTCAGCTCACCAACTAAACTCATTTCAAATTCTGACTGCATTTACTGAACAAATAACTTAACCATTTTATCAGACATTCCACCAAATACAATATCATCTACATATATCTGAGCAATCATCAGACTTCCATCTTGATCTTTCACAAATAAGGTCTTATCAAAACCACCTTTTCTGTACCCTTGAGCCACGAGAAACTGAGTCAGTCTTTCTGTTAAAGCACAAAAGTAAGTATAAGTTTTATATCGTTCCACAGGGATTATTGCGATATCATAAACCGTTCAACGTCGATTATCGTCTTAAGTTAGGGTTTTTATCTTTTTCATTACTACACTACTCGACATAAAAAGCATTATAAATAAAACGTAGAGTAATAGGACATAAAAGGTGTTAGGATTAAAGTTCGTCAATCAAACGTCGTTTGTATTCGATTGATCATAAATACGGATTCTAGCTTTTCTTATATATGACATTATCACGTATTACTCGACAACGTCATTGATTTCCCAAATGACATCGTGAGATCGATCGTATCGTTTAATCGATGATTTCTCAATCTGTTAAACGATTCGAAAGCTTTACGATCCAATACTTAATGTAATTATCAAAACCAAATCCCATTCCTAAAATTTCTTATCTTGATAGAATATCATTCTAAACCTAGATTCAAAAGTATTTTTCAACATCATTTAAATCAAATATAAGAGTGAAAAACAAGAACAAATTCAATGGTATATAAAAATGCTAGAATCATATATTTAAAATATCAAAGGTTTTACAACAAAGAGTGATTGATTACCTATTAATCCCAACAAAGGAGATTAGTTGATCATTCTCATGATAACTATGCAAAAGAAGAAAGGAAGATGGAGAATATGCTAAGGCTTGATTTCTCAAAGCTTCTTAGTGTAATCTTCACTTGAATTCCTTTTGCTATTTGAAGTTTGCCTCCTTTTATGCCTATTCTCTCTCTTAGAAATTGAATATTTCAAGCTCTGGAAATTGTAAAAACTAGTATTCAACTGAATATATTAAAAAAATGAGCTTAAAAAGTATTTATATTTCTGAGATATTACACGCTCGCTACAAGCTACCAGCCTGTCGCTGTAGCGAGGAAGTTAACTGGGCCAATGGGAGAGCTCCACGTCATCACATAGCATTAAACCGCCCTTTGGTCGCTGTAGCGACGAGATTTGTCGCTACTAGCGATGAAACCTTCAAATTCCCTGCCTAGGCTCGCTTCTAGCGTCCAGTTCATCGCTTGAAGCGATGAACTCTCAATTTTCCCTGCCTAGGCTCGCTTCTAGCGAGGCTTCTGGCGCTTGTAGCGATGGAGTCATGAAATTCCCTGCCTATCCTCGCTTCTAGCGTGGCTTCTGGCTCTTGTAGCGATGGCTTTAGCAAAACTTCATTTTCTTTGCTCCAATCAGGTCCAAGCATGAATTTCCTGCATAATAACATGGGGTAAGACTTAGGATCACAAATATTGCATTTTAACCACAAATATGAGCTTATCCTAAGATAACTTGTAAAACAAGTAACATAAGTGCCTTAAAATATATCAAAAGATAACTACTTTTAGGCACTTATCAAACTCTCCCCAACTTAGTATTTTGGTTTGTCCTCAAACCAAAGAATCAAAAGGAAATTTTCACAGCTTTAAACCAAAGTATTGAGCAATTAGCAAAAGAATCAAAAGTTTGAAGAAACACGTATCAGATGAATGATTCAAACGTGACTGCGCAAGCTAGGGTTAAGTTTCTCATTAAACGAGATACATACTATGAATGTGAACTAGTTCTAAACACAAAGCATCCAATCACACAATCCTAAACAAACAACATGTTTAAATTTGAACCAAACCTAACACACTTCTATATAAAGTATATGAACACATTGAAATCTATTGTGAGGGTAAGAACACTCATCCAACAAACATGATAACATTCCAATCAAATTATGTGTCCATCTAATTATCATTTCTAAAAGCATAAAAGGCATTGATCATAAGGTCTTTAAGGGTTGTAATTGGGCTAGGTTACAAAAGAATTGTCATATGTGGGATATTGAATTCAAATGGCCAAGCAAGAGGAACATTCAATCTATTTACAAACTTCCTCCTTTTTCCAATACAACTCTTGGTGAATTACAATTTTTTCTTTTCTTGATTGATCTTGACAACTTTTTCTTTGAATTATTGCAAACCTTTTCATTTTTCTCTTTTCTTTTTCTTGGTTTGCTTTTCTTTCTTTTTCTTGTTGTCAAGATCAATTATCATCATTCACCACTACTTGACATAAACACAACCTCCCTTTCTCCCCAACTTAGTTCAATGATACCCTAATCGAATGTTCCTTTAGCATTTTGGCAAAGGTCAATAAACACGATGGATAAGGGTTCAAAAGAAAGCAAATATCAGAATTTAATAAAGAGTTGACTATGAACTGAATTTTTTTTACAAACTCCGGCAATTTCAATAAGCAATTGAGCTTATGATAATTGACAGTTCATGGCTAACAATTCTGATTCAATAGGCTCAGAGGGGTTAACAGATACTCACTTCTCACAGGGTAGGTTTATTTGGTCAAGTGTTTCACTCATATTCAAAAAATTGCCTTGATCATTTCAATGCTTTTATACAATTTAAAACAACAATAGATTTAACATAAACTAATCGAGTTAAACATGAAATGCTGGTCTCCTGCATATATATACAATGGTTGAGGATTCCTCACATTTTGGCTAGTTCTAATTGGTTCAAAACTAAACATGTGCTTGCGTAAAACTGGATAGATTAAATTTGTGTGTAAAGAACTTATTCACATTCAAGAATATACCTAGAAAAACAAGAAAACGAGTACCTTAGCTGCGCGCTTTTATCACTCATTCTATCATTATCACTCAACTGATTCTAAGCTCAATGCCTTGCTTTCAAACAAGCACTTAGCTTCTGAATCTTTGTCATCTTTTTTTCCAATGTGTTGGGATAATTTCAAAAATTTTAACAAAAAATAAATAACAAAACATAAATAAAGCATAATATACTTAAACATATAATAACCAAAATATAATAACATAATAACCAAAATAAATTATCCATGGTACATAAACATAACCATAAACAAAGTACATAGCATGAATAAAGTTAAAAAGTACAAAGCATAATAAATAAAACGAAAGAAATGTAGAACAAAATTCTGCAGCTTGCAAAAAGATCGCAATCTGAATCCATGAAGTCTGAATCCATCAAGTCTGCAGCGTCGTGGTCGATGCTCCGAGTGGCCTCTGAGGAGTCATCGCCATGGTCATCATCATCATCAGCATCATCACCTCCAGCATCAGCATCTGCCCCTCCAGAATAGAATGGCCTGTCCCCAGGCCAAGCAATATGCTCCTGGAAATAAGCTGGAGTCCATGTAGAATAGTCGGCCTCGTGCATATGACTCTGAATCGTCGTCAGGGCGCGATGGTTAGACTCATTCTGAGCCATGATGTGTGAGTACGCCGTCATATGATAGGGATCCCAACTAGAAAAGTCCAAAGGTGGATAGGTTGGGGCCTGAGGGTGGCTAGGGTCCTGTGGTGCAGGGGGTGGTACTGTAGATGGTCCAGCAGAGGTGGAAGGTCCAGCAGCAGAAGAAGGTGGAGCAGTAGGAGAGGGGGTAGAGCAGTACCTATTGATGTATCTATCATCAATAGGGTTTTTAATCTCTTCATCCACTTGGGTGGGCAAGTGTATCCTGGATTTTCTACATAATCCCATAATCAAGCCAGGAAAAGGTAGTGGGCACTTAGGTTTACCCGGCGGCAGGATACCACTTTCTGCCACAACCCTCATCTCATTAGCTATAATCCTTGCAACGTCAACCTGACGGTTACTGAGGATATAGTGAAGTAAGGGTGTGACATCCAGGGTAGTAGATGAAGTGTGAGACTTAGGCCTAATGTTATAAAGGATAAGGGTAAGGATACCCTGAGCTGGTGTGGTCATGTCATCTCTGAAAGCTCTAAAAGGCTTACCCGAAGCCTTGCTCACGTCGTAATTCTTCCCCTCTTGGAAGATCTCTCGTGCGATTAAGTCGTGATCCCAGTTGCCCCTCCTCTGGTGTTCGTGGAAGTCACACAGCAGCTCCGACGCTGTTGGGTCATCAGAATCACAAAGCACCAGAGGTTTGCCCAAGTACGAGTTGATGGACATCCTATCAAAAGCGATGATGCGCCCTCGCACAAATGTAGTCCATGTAAAATCATCCGAGGGGTCAGCTGGGATTGCGTTTGCGTAAAACTCTCGCACAATTTCATAATTAATCTTCCTCGGAGGATTGCACAATATTCCCCATTTCCTCTCATTCAGCATATGTGCAATTCCTCCATAGTTTCCTTCCTCTGAAATCTTGAACTGTTTCTCGGACCATATCCTTCTGGTTTTGAGCTCATCGTAACGCTCTTGGTTACGTAAGCTTAGGAACCGGGTTGAATCATGTGGTTGAGGATTAGGTTGTGGTCTAGATGATGATCCCTCAACATTCCGCTGTCTCTTTGATGAGGATTTAGGTGCCATGCCTACACAATAAGATTAAACATGCAAAACAGGTAGGATTCAAGTCAGCATTAGAATAACAGAAAAATAAAACCAAGTCTGGGCTTCGTCGCTACAGCGACAGGATGGTCGCTTGTAGCGAGCGAGCCCAGAATTTTCTGGTTCCCTGCGCTACAAGCGCTGACTAGCGAAGAACAACCCATTTTCAAAAATCAAATTTTTCTGGTTTCTAAACTACTTGTGGCATGCGAAAATAACCCTAAAGCTAAAACAAATGAATAAAAATCACTAAAACTTCCTAATCATCAAAAACCTAAGTTTATTTTGAATTTTTACAAAAAGGTTTTTCCAAAATACGATTTTCTTGAACAAGATGATGAAAGGCAAGTTTGTGTGGTGATTCTTAGTCATTTTTAATAGCTTATGGTACAGATTAAAATGGGTATTCAAAAAGGCGTATCCTTAGGTTAAAAAAAATTGAAAACCCTAAACCCTAAGTTCAAAACAGCATGCTGGCACAATCAAACAAGTTCAAAGCTTGAGAAACTAGAACAGAAGGTTACGAAAAACATACCTGATTGTTAGATTGAGCAGATAACAGAAGAACAGATATCAAATTGCAAGGATTTAGCAGAAAATGAAAATGCAGAGATGCAGAATGAAAGTAAGAAATGGAATGGAATGGTTACTGATGTACTAAGGTGCGAAAATAATAAAGAAAAACGGCTATGGCATTTAATTAGGTGGTTGGGGGGAAGGTGAAGGGATATAGTGGCTTTGGAAACTGCACTGTTAGTTATCCTTCTGTCGCTACAAGCGCGCGATGCGTCGCTACAGCGACAGGTTTTTATGCCCATCGCTACAAGCGTTAATGTGGCGCTACAGCGGCAAGTCAGAAAGTCATCGCTACAAGCGACCGTTCGTCGCTACAACGACGGAGAGTGAAGTTCATCGCTACAGCGATGGGATCTGTCGCTGTAGCGACCATGACAGAAAACAGAAAAATAAAATTTTGAGCTTTTGCCAATATCCCTACATGCATAAATAGCTGTCCAGAACTAAAATAAAACTTAAAATGCAACATACTTACAAAATTGGGGTGCCTCCCAACAAGCTCTTGTTTAACGTCATTAGATCGACGCCTGATTCGCTTTTGCTTACGAATTGATGAGTGAAATCGTCGTCGTGTGCCGAACAACTTCACCTCCAAAATACGACTTCAGCCTCTGTCCATTCACTGTCCATGTTGATTTAGTGATAGGATCTTCTAGCTCCACAGCTCCATAAGGTTTAACCTCCTTGATCATGAACGGACCGGACCATTTAGACTTCAATTTACCCGGAAATAGCCTTAGCCTTGCATTGAACAGCAACACCATTTGACCGGGCCTGAATTCCCTCTTCATGATCTTCTTGTCATGATACCGTTTGACCTTTTCCTTATAGAGCTTGCTTGACTGATAAGCTTGGTCACGCATTTCTTCGAGTTCATTCATCTGAAGCTTTCTCTTCTCCCCAGCTTGCTCTTGATCAAAGTTCAAAAACTTTAGCGCCCAAAACGCTTTGTGCTCCAACTCGACCGACAAGTGGCATGCTTTCCCATACACCAACTGGAATGGTGTGAAACCCGTAGGAGCTTTGTATGCGGTCCTATAAGCCCACAATGCTTCGTCCAGTTTCATCGACCAATCCTTCCTTGATGACGACACGGTCTTCTCAAGTATCCTTTTAATTTCACGGTTGGATACCTCGGCTTGACCGTTGGTCTGCGGATGGTATGGTGAAGCTACCTTGTGTTTGACTCCGTAGTGCTCAAGTGCTTTTGCCAATTGTTGATTGCAGAAGTGAGAACCTCCATCACTTATAAGCACTCTTGGAGTTCCAAATCGGGAAAAGATGTTCCTTTTCAGAAACTTGACCACCGTCTTACTATCGGCTTTTGGGGATGCTATTGCTTCTACCCACTTTGACACATAATCTACGGCCACCAAAATGTATTCGTTGGACATGGAGGATGGAAACGACCCCACAAAGTCTATCCCCCAACAGTCAAAAACTTCGACTTCAAGGATGCTTTGCAGAGGCATCTCATTCCTTTTTGAAATACCTCCAGTTTTCTGGCAACTCTCGCATTCCTTCACATGCTCGTATGCGTCTTTGAACAAAGTGGGCCAATAAAAGCCTGCTTGAAGAACCTTCGCACCAGTTCTTTCACCACTGTAATGCCCACCATATGGCGAATTGTGACAATGCCACATGATGTCCTTGGCTTCTTCTCTTGCAACACATCTCCTTAACAGGTGGTCTGCTCTAATCTTGAAGAGGTACGGGTCATCCCAAATGAATTGAGTTGCGTCTCTCATCAACCTCTTCTTCATTTGCCATGTATAATCTTCCGGTATGAACCCCGTTGCTTTGTAATTGGCCATGTCAGCAAACCATGGTCTTTCTTGCACCATAAGCAACTTTTCATCCGGAAAATCTTCAAGAATATCCCTCTCATTCTTCGTTACCTCATCGTTCACCAATCTTGACAGATGATCAGCCACAAGGTTCTCAGTCCCCTTTTTGTCCTTAATTTCCAAATCAAACTCTTGGAGTAGCAACATCCAACGGATGAGTCTTGGCTTGGAGTCGGGTTTGGTGATTAAGTACTTGATGGCTGCATGGTCAGTCCAGATAACAATCTTTGAACCTATGAGATACAAACGAAATTTTTCTAATGCGAACACAATAGCAAGTAATTCTTTTTCAGTGGTAGCATAATTGATTTGTGCATCATTTAAAACTTTACTTGCATAGTGTATAGCATGAAAAATTTTGTTTTTGCGTTGACCTAACACCGCTCCTACCGCATAATCACTTGCATCGCACATAAGTTCAAAATCATAGTTCCAATTTGGTGCGGTGATTATGGGTGCGGATGTCAAACTATCCTTTAAACTTTCAAAAGCATTTAAACAATCAATATCAAAATCAAAAGACTTATCTTTGTTGAGCAAATTGCTCAATGGCTTTGCAATCTTTGAGAAGTCTTTGATGAATCTCCGATAGAACCCGGCATGGCCTAGGAAACTTCGGATGCCTTTGACATTGACTGGTGGTGGAAGCTTTCCTATCACATCAATCTTAGCTTTATCAACTTCAATACCCTTGGAGGAAATCTTGTGACCAAGGACTATACCCTCGGTTACCATGAAATGACACTTCTCCCAATTGAGCACCAAGTTGGTTTCCTTGCACCGTTTCAGTACCGTGTCCAGATTCTTCAAGCATAAATCAAATGATGACCCGAAAACTGAGAAGTAGTCCATAAACACTTCAATGCTCTTCTCTATCAAATCCGCAAAGATGGCTTGCATGCATCGTTGAAATGTTGCTGGAGCGTTACATAATCCGAACGGCATGCGTCGATATGCAAATACTCCAAATGGACAAGTAAAGGCGGTCTTCTCGTGATCGTCTGGATTCACCGAAATCTTATTGTAACCCGAATATCCGTCAAGGAAACAATAAAAAGCTTGTCCTAACAGTCTCTCTAGCATTTGATCCATGAATGGTAGAGGAAAATGATCCTTCCTTGTTGCTTTGTTAAGCCTCCGGTAATCTATACACATCCTCCAACCGGTGACGGTTCTTGTCGGTATGAGCTCATTCTTCTCATTTGTGATTACCGTCATACCTCCCTTCTTAGGGACAACTTGAACCGGACTAACCCAAGTGCTATCCGAGATTGGATATATCATGCCGGCTTCAAGTAGTTTAACCACTTCTTTCCGGACTACTTCCTTCATGTTTGGGTTTAGCCGTCTTTGAGGTTGTGCTACCGGCTTATAATCTTCCTCCATCATGATCTTATGCATACAATAGGATGGACTTATCCCTTTCAAGTCGGATAATGTCCAGCCTATTGCTTCCTTGTTGGACTTCAAAACTTCAACCAATTTTGTTTCTTCATTGTTTGACAAGGAGCTACTAATAATGACCGGTTTGTTACCCTCTTGATCAAGAAATACATACTTCAAATGTGAGGGTAAGATCTTCATCTCCGGCTTCACTTCTTCAACTGGTGCTTCATTCGTTAATTCCTCAATTTTGACTTTGTGAGGAGGAATTTCCTTCAACGAATCCAGCTCCTTCAAACACTCTTCTAACTCTTTCTCATCTTCTTCTCCTATGATACTAAGTGCATTTGTCAAGACTCTTTCAAGATGTGTCAAGTGATGCAGCTGGTCTCTCGTATCAACAATCAATTCTTCCGTTGCATCCATCTTGAAACAGGCACCTTTATCACTAGGATATTTCATCGCTTCATTGATGTTGAAATTGACTTCTTCATCGTCCACACGGACTTTCATTAAGCCTCCGTCAAGATCAATCATCATCCTTGCCGTTTGCATGAACGTTCTTCCAAGAATTAGCGGCACATCATCATCTTCAGGTATGTCCATCACTACAAAGTCAATGGGAAATAAGAACTTGTCGACTTTCACCAACACGTCTTCAGCTATTCCCAACGGACGGGTGAAGGATTTGTCGGCCAATTGCAAGGTCAAGTTAGTTCTTTTCACAACCAAATCACCAATCCTTTTGACAACGGAAAGTGGGATTAGGTTGATACTTGAACCTAAATCAATAAGTGCTTTGCCGACATTAACATTGCCTATAGATACCGGTAGTGTAACTTTACCCGGATCTCTCTCCTTCCTTGGCAATGTTCTCTGGATGATTGCACTACAATTAGCATCTAGCTGAATTGTTTCTTCTTCATTATACCTCCTCTTCTTGGAAAGAATCTCTTTCATGAACTTGGCATACGTTGGCATTTGCTCTAAGGCTTCCGAGAATGGAATGTTGATTTGTAAACGTTTGAAAATATCAAGGAACCTAGCAAACTGCCTCTCTTTCTCCTTTCTGGCTGGTGTAGTTGGATAAGGTAGATGTGGTGTTGGCGCATTCTTCACTACTTCTTGATTCTTGCCCTTCTCCTTCACCACATCTTTCTTCCACACTATGTTTTCATTTTCAACTACTTCTTTATTTTTTTCGACTTCATCCTCTCTATTTACTCCTCCTGTTTCCTCCTCATTTCCTTCACCATGATCTTCCTCCTCGTTCTCAACAACTCTTCTCTCAACCTCAAGGTTGTCACCTATACCTCTTCCAACTACCTTCCCACTCCGAGTAGCAATCGCCTTGCAATTATCATTGTCTCTTGATGCAAGGACTTCTTCATCAAAATGACTTAATTGTCATTTTGATGATGATGCATGATCTTTGGGGTTGGTTTGTGTGTTGGCGGTGAAGGTTCCGCCTTGCTGGGTTGCTTGAGCAAGCTGTTGTGCCAACTGGCCTACTTGTGTTTCCAGGTTTTTGATGGAGGCATCAGTATTCTTTTGGTTCGCCATTGACATTTGCATGAATTGGTTAAGAGTTTCGTCGGTGTTTTGTTGTCGGTTTTGTTGCGGAGGTTGGTATTGATTGTAGTTTTGGTAAGGTTGTCGGTTTTGTTGTCCAGCTTCTTGCCTCCAACCTTGGCCATAGTTTGGATTGTTCCCTCTTGGGAAGTTGTTATTATGACCTTGGTATTGGTTTTGAAACTGTTGTGGCCTTTGTTGATTTCCAACATAACTTACCTCTTCGGTGGGTGGCGGACAAAATCCGGTGGGGTGATCGCCCGAACAAAGTTCGCATGATGCGACTTGATGGTGTCTCCTTTGTTCGTTTTGAATATCCTTCATTTGTTGAGGAAGGTTAGCCATCTTTCTAGTCAATTCTTCCACTTGTTGCGTTAGCAACTTGTTTTGAGCAAGGATTGCATCATTTGTCCCCAAGTCCAAGATTCCCGCTTTCCTTTGGCCTTGGTTTCTGTTATGGTGAGCCTGGTGTTCATTTAATGCCATTCTTTCAATGATAGCAACAGCATCTTCGGCACTCTTGGCCATTAAAGATCCACCAGCAGCAGCATCAAGCAATAGCTTTGACTGTTGTTGCATCCCATTCCGGAAAAGATGAATTTGTGTTAAATCATCGAATCCATGGTTAGGGCATCTTCTAAGCATCGACTTGAACCGCTCCCATGCTTCACATAAAGTCTCACTTGAACCTTGTGAGAATACAACAATAGTTGTCTTAGCCTCCATGAAACGATTCTGAGGAAAGAATCTCTCAAGGAATTTCTCCTCAAGAGTGTTCCAATTTGTCATCACTGTTGGTGGATGATCCAAATACCACTCCTTGGCCTTCCCAATCAAAGAATGAGGAAACATCCTCATGAATATAGCCTCCTCATTGTTCTCCGTCTCACCTAGTGTACCGGCGATCTCATAAAATTTTGTGAGATGTTGGAACGGATCCTCATGGTCTAACCCCGAGAAAGGATTAGTATAAAGTATTTGAAGGATCCTGGTCTTCATCTCAGTTTGCTTGGTGGTCCATGGCGTTTTTCCCAATTGGGCCAAACGGCGTGGGCTATTGTGACATGGCATCCCACTTCCGCCTGAACCTCCTGATCCATCTCCTGCAGCAGCCATTGGTATCTCTTGACTTGGAATTGGTGAAGGACTTGAAACAGAAGTTTCCTCTTGTTGCTTTTTCTTTGCCTGCTGCCTCTTCTTCCGATTCTTACTGTTATTTCTTCGAGCTGTTCTCTCTATTTCAGAATCAAAAAGCAGTTGGTCGTCCGATATTTGACCTCGCATATACGGTTTCAACAATCTGACCAAAAAGAATTAGCAAACAAGATGGATAAGGAATAATAGTTATATACATAAAAGAATTTTGTGCAAAATTGCTTAAGACCATAATTAACGCTGCAATGATTATAATATCAAAACGTTAATCCCCGGCAACGGCGCCATTTTGTTAAAGCACAAAAGTAAGTATAAGTTTTATATCGTTCCACAGGGATTATTGCGATATCATAAACCGTTCAACGTCGATTATCGTCTTAAGTTAGGGTTTTTATCTTTTTCATTACTACACTACTCGACATAAAAAGCATTATAAATAAAACGTAGAGTAATAGGACATAAAAGGTGTTAGGATTAAAGTTCGTCAATCAAACGTCGTTTGTATTCGATTGATCATAAATACGGATTCTAGCTTTTCTTATATATGACATTATCACGTATTACTCGACAACGTCATTGATTTCCCAAATGACGTCGTGAGATCGATCGTATCGTTTAATCGATGATTTCTCAATCTGTTAAACGATTCGAAAGCTTTACGATCCAATACTTAATGTAATTATCAAAACCAAATCCCATTCCTAAAATTTCTTATCTTGATAGAATATCATTCTAAACCTAGATTCAAAAGTATTTTTCAACATTTAAATCAAATATAAGAGTGAAAAACAAGAACAAATTCAATGGTATATAAAAATGCTAGAATCATATATTTAAAATACCAAAGGTTTTACAACAAAGAGTGATTGATTACCTATTAATCCCAACAAAGGAGATTAGTTTATCATTCTCATGATAACTATGCAAAAGAAGAAAGGAAGATGGAGAATATGCTAAGGCTTGATTTCTCAAAGCTTCTTAGTGTAATCTTCACTTGAATTCCTTTTGCTATTTGAAGTTTGCCTCCTTTTATGTCTATTCTCTCTCTTAGAAATTGAATATTTCAAGCTCTGGAAATTGTAAAAACTAGTATTCAACTGAATATATTAAAAAAATGAGCTTAAAAAGTATTTATATTTCTGAGATATTGCACGCTCGCTACAAGCGACCAGCCTGTCGCTGTAGCGAGGAAGTTAACTGGGCCAATGGGAGAGCTCCACGTCATCACATAGCATTAAACCGCCCTTTGGTCGCTGTAGCGACGAGATCTGTCGCTACTAGCGATGAAACCTTCAAATTCCCTGCCTAGGCTCGCTTCTAGCGTTCAGTTCATCGCTTGAAGCGATGAACTCTCAATTTTCCCTGCCTAGGCTCGCTTCTAGCGAGGCTTCTGGCGCTTTTAGCGATGGAGTCATGAAATTCCCTGCCTATCCTCGCTTCTAGCGTGGCTTCTGGCGCTTGTAGCGATGGCTTTAGCAAAACTTCATTTTCTTTGCTCCAATCAGGTCCAAGCATGAATTTCCTGCATAATAACATGGGGTAAGACTTAGGATCACAAATATTGCATTTTAACCACAAATATGAGCTTATCCTAAGATAACTTGTAAAACAAGTAACATAAGTGCCTTAAAATATATCAAAAGATAACTACTTTTAGGCACTTATCACTTTCATACCATGCTCTTGGTGCTTGTTTCAATCCATATAAAGCTTTCTTCAATTTGTACACATGATCTGGAAACTGATGATCCACAAAACCCTTAGGCTGTTCAACATATACTTCTTCTTGCAGATATCCATTCAGAAAAGCACTCTTCACATCCATCTGGAATAGCTTGAATTTTAGAATGTAGGATACACCCAACAGTAATCTTATGGACTCTAGTCTGGCCACAGGTGCAAAGGTCTCATCAAAATCCAATCCCTCTACTTGAGTATAACCCTGAGCAACCAATCTTGCCTTGTTTCTGACAGTACCATTTTCATCTGTTTTATTCTTGAATATCCACTTAGTGCCAATCACATTCAGCCCTTCAGGTCTTGGAACTAGATCCCACACTTCACTCCTTTTGAATTGATTCAACTCATCTTGCATTGCTTCAATCCAAAATTCATCAGTTAGGGCTTCTTTCACATTTTTGGTTTCAAACTTAGACACAAAACAAGAATCAGTAGCAGCTGAATCTGATTTCCTGGTTCTGACCCCTTGATCCAAACTTCCAATGATAAGCTCCTTAGGATGATCCTTCTGAACTCTAATTGATGGCCCTTTATTGGTAGGATCATGATCTGGATGCACTTCTGCTTCTTCAGAATCTGGATGATTCTCTGCTTCTGAAGTTTGTTCTTCTGAGGCTTCAGACTCTGGAATAACTTCAGACTTATCCTTTTCATTCTCAGCAGACAGATCATCAATAACAACATTTATGCTCTCCATCACAACTTTATTTCTTGAGTTAAACACCCTATAGGCTCTGCTGTTTACTGAATATCCCAAAAATATGCCCTCATCAGACTTAGGATCCAGTTTTCTTCTATTTTCCCTGTCAGCCAAGATGTAACATCTACTCCCAAACACATGAAAGTATTTCACAGTTGGCTTTCTCCCTTTCCATAACTCATATAAGGTACAAGTTGTTCCCTTCTTCAAAGTAACTCTGTTATGGATATAGCAGGCAGTATTCATGGCTTCAGCCCAAAACATATAAGGCAGTTTCTTAGCATGCAGCATAACCCTTGCACATTCTGCTAATGTCCTATTCTTCCTCTCAACTACACCATTTTGCTGAGGTGTGATAGGTGCAGAAAACTCATGTTTTATACCTTCAGAAGCACAGAATTCTGAAAAGCTCTTGTTTTCAAATTCTTTGCCATGATCACTTCTGATTCTAATAATACCACTGTCCTTCTCTCTTTGTAATTGAATGCACATCTCTTTAAATACTCCAAAAGTATCAGACTTTTCTCTAACAAAACTGACCCATGTGAATCTTGAGTAGTCATCAACCATAACAAATGCATACCTTTTACCTCCAATACTTTCTACTTGCATAGGCCCCATTAAATCCATATGTAAAAGTTCTAGTACTTTAGTAGTTCCCTGATGAACTAATCTGGGATGAGACTTTCTTGTTTGCTTCCCAATTTGACAATCACCACAAACACTGTCCTCATTGATCTTCAGATTAGGTACACCTCTGATAGCTTCAGTACTTAGGATTTTCTTCATGCCTTTCAGATGCAAATGTCCCAGTTTCTGGTGCCAGAGCTTGACTTCCTCTTCTGAGCTCATGAGACAAGAAGTCAGGCTTTTTTCTTCTTCAGACACCCATAAATAACAGTTATCTTTGGATCTGCAGCCCCTCATCTGAACTTTACCTTCTAGATCAGTTACAAAACACTCTTGCTTGTTGAAATTAACCTTTAAGTCTTGATCACAAAGTTGGCTAATACTGATTAGATTAGAAGTTAAACCTTTCACCAACAGTACATCATTCAGTCTAGGTAAGCCTTCACTGATTATATCACCAATACCCAATATCTCACCTTTTGCTCCATCACCAAATGTCACATAGCTTCTGGAATAAGGTTTGATATTGCTCAGCAGCTTCTTCACACCAGTCATGTGCCTTGAACAACCACTATCAAAGTACCAGTCCTCTCTAGAAGTAGCTCTCAAAGAGGTATGAGCAATAAGGCCTACATTCTGAACCTTAGGTTTCCACACCTTTTGAACATTGTGTCTGGTTGCAGCTGGTTGCACTCTTCTATATTGAAAGTGTTCAGGATAACCATAGAGTTTAAAGCAAAAAGGTTTAATATGTCCCTTCTTACCACAATGATGACAGGTCCAGGTATGATTCTTCTTTCTTCTGTTGAACTTCTGGGGTTGCATCTGAACATGCTTCTGAGGTTGCATCTGAGTATGCTTCTGAGGTATCATCTGAGTATGCTTCTGAGGTCTCATCTGAGTTTGCTTCTGTCCTTGCATCTGGGCTACCTTCTGAGGTCTCATCTTAGATGTTCCAATCATAGGATCATGAGTCTGAGTAGCAGGAACAAACTGTTTAACTGGATTTTTCTGCTTGAGGTTCAGACTCTCATCCACAAATCCTAAACCAGTTTTTCCTTGTTTCTGATTCTCTAAAATTTCATCCAACACATTAGTAGCAGTATTCATCATTCTAACCTGATTTTCATATGCTCAAGTTGGGAATTTAGCTGGTTCACTTCTTCTTTTAGTTTTGAATTTTGCATCAAAAGTTCTCCTTTTTCAGCCTCCAGTTTAAAGATTATCTCCTTCTGATCCAGAACTTCCTTGCAAACATCTGCACTTCTAATGTACAGCTTTCTGTAAGTGTCAGCCAGTTCATCATAAGAGAGTTTTTCAGCTCTGGCTTCAGACACTAGTGAACCTTCAGACTCTGAGTCAGACACATACAAGGTTTCAGTCTCTAAATACTCTTCAGACTTTGTAAGAACTTCTGATTTCTGAGACTGTAGCTTAACCATGAGATTTGTGTCACCCTTAGCAGATTCATCCTCAAAATCTTCTTCTGAATCATCATCTGACCATGAAACAGCTAGGCTCTTCTTCTGCTTCTTGAGAAAAGTAGGACATTCAGACTTGATATGCCCATAGCCCTCACACTCAAAGCACTGCACACCTTTGGCTTGGTTACTTTTCTCCTCAGACTTGGTCTTCTTCTCATCAGTTTGTTGCTCCTTGAATCTGAAATTCTGACCTTTGGTCTTGGATTTTCTGTCAACCTTCTTCAGAATTCTGTTGAATTGTTTTCCAAGCAACACTAGAGCTTCTGATAAATCACTATCCTCCTCATCAGACTCTTGTTGATCATCAGCTCCTGAATTAACTGCAAATGCTACTCCTTTTCCTTTCTTCTCAGGCTGTTTACAAAAAGCAGTCTCAAAGTTCAACAAAGAACCAATGAGTTCTTCAACCTTCATAGCAGAAATATCATGAGCCTCCTCAATTGCTGTGACCTTCATATCAAATCTTCTGGGCAGGGACCTGAGGATTTTTCTTACTATCTTTTCATCAGACATCTTTTCCCCAAGTGAATCAAAGGAATTAGCCATGTCCAGCACATTTATGTAGAAATCCTGAATGGTTTCATCTTTCATCATCTTCAGGTTCTCAAACTTAGTAGTCAGCAACTGGAGTCTGGACATCTTCACTTTAGAGGTTCCTTCATGAGTTGTTTTTAAGATTTCCCAGGCATCCTTTGCAACTGTACATTGCTTGATGAGTCTGAACATGTTTTTGTCCACACCATTGAATATTGCATTCAAAGCCTTTGAGTTTCCATGTGACAGATCATCTTCAGCTTTGGTCCACTCCTCTTCAGGCTTCAGAATCTCAGTTTTGTTACCATCTTTGTCCAAAACCACAAGATGATCCCAGCCTTTAATCACAGCTTTCCAAGTTCTGCTGTCAATGGATTTCAGGAATGTACACATCCTGGATTTCCAGTACTCATAATTTGTGCCATCAAGAAGGGGTGGTCTGTTGACATAGCCTCCTTCTCTATCCATGCTTGCCAGAAATTAATACCTCTGGATCTCACCCAAAACACAGGCAGGGTGCCTGCTCTGATGCCAATTGAAATTCTGGCCAGGCAATAACAAAGAGTAAACAGGTTCTGAACCAAACAGGTTCTGAACTAAACTTAGCACAATTAACAACAGATAATCAGCAGAAATTAAAAGTGCAGGAAAGCTAAAGAAGGCACAAGGTTTGTTAACCCAGTTCGGAGTAAACACCTCCTACTCTGGGGGATACCAATCCAGGAAGGAATTCCACTATAGGAATTAATCCTTATGACTCAAGACACTGACTCCCAGTTCCCAGCCTAAGCAATTAACTTCCTCCTAGTCTTGAATTCTACCCAACATGTTGAGTATTAGAGACCACTAACTTCCTATTCAAGTAACAAACCTGTTACTGAACCCCTTAACAAAAACTACTCTGTTTTGAAGAACAACTTCAATACATCTGACTGCACTCGTACCTACAGGCTTAGAGTGATTACAACTTAATTAAAAACACTAAACCAACTCAATAGAGTGGTGCACAAACAAAGCTTAAAGCTTACAAACACTAAGACTCAATTCTCTGAATTTTTCTCTCTAATTCGTGTGTCTTGAATAATGGCAGCAACTCTCCTTTTATAATCTTCAGCAAGCAACATTAATCTGAAACAAATCTTCTGAATTGATATGATTCTGAATAATGAATGGCTTGAAAAGGAAACAAATAAAACTGCAACATATCTCTCAAAGATTGCTTTAGTAAAATAAGAACATTCATAAACACGAGCCAAATCTTCAAAGATCTTCTCCAATTTAATCAGGCCTTCTAGAATCAACATGCTTGAATAAATCCTTGTTAAATCTCGCAAAGATTCGCTCCAAAACAATTCAGAAAAACCAGCTTCTGATGAAGTCAACGAAAGTCAACTCTACTACAGTGCGTCTGATGCTTCAGAAGCACATTTCAGCTTCTGAAGTACCTTTCAGCTTCTGAAGGTGATTTCAGCTTCTGAATGACTTCAAAATGAAAAACTTGCAACTGAAGATTTGTTCTACACATTGAGATGCTTCTATTCAAGACATTGGATTTGCCAAAATATGCAGCCAACACCAAAATACTCAACAATAATAATAATAGAAAGATAAATAAATAATAAAACTTTTTTATTATTTTTTAAAAGGAGAAAATAAAAGTTGACTTTTTTTTGGTGTTGACTTTTTTTTTAAAAAAAAGAAAAAAACTTGGACAAAATTAGGGTACAACAGTTAGTGGCTAGTTCGGTCACATCCCGAACAGCTGACATTTATCTTTTTATCCTGTCGTCAGTGGCTAGTTCAGTCACATCTCGAACAACTGACATTTATCTTTTTATCTTGTCGTCAGTGGCTAGTTCGGTCACATCCCGAGCAGCTGACATTTATCTTTGTTTTCTGTCGTCAGTGGCTAGTTCGGTTACATCCCGAACAGCTGGCATTTACCTTTTACCTTCACTTTGTTGTCAGTGGCTAGTTCGGTTACATCCCAAACAGCTGGCAGGTTACTTTTATTTCCGTCTTTACCTCAAGTGGCAAGCTCTACAAACGAGCAGCTTGTGGTCAGTGTCTTTTCACCATAACATCTTTCCTTTTCAGCTATCAATACGATAGTTGATCCTTTTCACCAGTCAAACTATGTTATCCCTAGTGGAGTCGGGTCCTGTTCTTTCACGAGCTCGGGTATCCTTTGTGTTGTTTCTTTACCTGTTTGAATCATCTTCCCCGTCCTTCATCCACATTTGCATCACGAGCATTTCACATTCTTCTTAGGTCCAAAATTGGCATACTCTGTATTTAAGTCCCTTCGGCCCGCCGAATCAAAGATTTTTATCTTCAAATCTCCGGACGAAGAGACTTAAATAGGGGCATCTGTCATACCCCAATTTTTGACCTAAAATTTCTTTTTGCTCGTCTGTTGGTTCAAAATTTTTCGCCGTCTCAGACAAAATTTCGACAGAGAGGTATTTTAAAATACCTCATTTTTTTGGTTCGTTTTAGGGCCACTTTTTATCTTATTTATTTTTATTTTAATTTTACTTTTTATCTTTACTTTTAGTCTCATCTTTTTTATTTTTGTTATTATTCCATTTTTATTATTATTATTATTATTATTTATTTATTTTCTTTTTTATTAGTATTATTTTTTTAATTTTTATTAAAAGGTCAAAGTTACTATTTGCTGCCTGCAGCGCCCCTGTTTTCTTGTCTTCTTTCATCATCCTTTTGCAAAATTCAGACCCAAATCTTCACCAAAATCAGAGGCAAGGTCACTTCCTCCCCTTTTCAAGCTATTTTAACCAAAATTTTGGCCAAAAATCAAGCATTCAATCAATCTCATGATTACAAAAGTACTCCAAAACTGCCTATATAACAGGGACGAAAATCAGAGGCAAAGGGGAGAAGAAAAAAAAGAGATCAGGATCAAAAAACACAGAAACAACAAAATCACATAGCAAAATCTCTACAAAAAAAAACTCTTTCATTTTTTCCTTTACCAGATACACACACAGCAACCACCAGAACCCCTTCCCATCCTCCCTGAACCAAAACAGAACCACTTCCTCTCCTCCCAAACCTCACCAAACAGAACCACCTTCCCTAAAACACACACAGTCCAAATAGAACTATTTCCTCCCTAACAATACACACCAAAAACAGAACCAACACACCAAAAACAGAGTCAACACAACAACACAAAACCACTAACCTCCTCCCAACCACCAAACACATTTGTCCCCCACCACAACACAAAATCAAAACAGAGCAGAATCTTCAAACCAAACAACATCACAGTCCAAAACCACAACCCACAACCACCACCAATCCGAACCAAAAGAAGAGAAAGAAGGTAGTTTTTTTTTTCAAAGATTTTTAAAATCTAGAACTAGGAGTTTTCAAAAAATTCTTTAAAAGTTTTAGGTGTAGATTCAAAAGGAGGGTGAGGAGAAGAGTAAGAAAAACTTTTTTCGAAAAAATGGTGGAGTTTTAAAACTATTCAAGGAGGCTCTGAATGATCAGCAACTGTATGATCATCAGACGCTGGATCACGAGAGTCTGAACGATCAGACGCTGGATCACGAGAGTCTGAACGCTCAGACGCTGGATCACCAGAGTCTGAACGATCAGACGCTGGATCATCAGAGTCTGAAGGATCAGACTCAGAATGATCAGACGACCCAGATCTAACCCTGCTGGCCCAACGTATTTGGGTCTGTTTACTTCCTATCTGATCTTTTTCTTACCTCTTGCACCCCCCATTTTATTTTTTACACCTCCCTGTTATTTCTTTTATTTTTCTTTGCATTTTTATTATTTGTTCTTTTATTATTAGCATCTTATTTATTTGCATCTCACATCACCTCATGCATTTTTATGCTATCTGTCATTTTATTTTCATTTGTCATTTTATTTATTTATTTATGCTATTAGAATGTATTTTAGGATAAATGTAAAATATAAATGAGAATATGCATTGCATTCATTTTCATGCCGAATAGTTTAGTTCTTAATCAAAGGAAAATGAGACTTTCATTTTGATCCAACGTCATTATGAAATCCCTCGCGTTTAGTTTTATTTTATCACACTTAATCTTTTTTTAAACTCCAAGTAAAAAACCATAAAAAATCAAAAACATTCAAATATTTAAAAACCTCATCAAAAATATATTTTATCAACAAGCCTTGGATTTCAAACCAAGTGGTTTTCTTTTAATCAAACTTTAATCAATCTTAATCATATTAGACTTTATTTTCTACATTTAAAATCAATCAACTTCACTCTTGGCTCATCTTATCTTTAACAACATTTTCAAACTTTAAAATCAATCAAACAAATCACTCGGCTTTTTACCCCGAACTACGTGATTTTGATCCCGCTCGGGTACGTAGGCAAAAGACTTTGTCTTTCCAAATCAATAAAAATAACAAAAACATTTTCTTTTCTTTTTAATCATCACTTTAGTCTTTTTACACTTAAGCCTTTATTTACAAAACAAATAATCAATTTTAGCATAAAGATAAATAAAAACGAGAGGTTTCTATAGAGTACTATAGACGTTTAGGGTGCTAATACCTTCCCTTCGCGTAACCAACCCCCGGACCTTGATATCTAAAAAATATAGGTTTTTTTCGAACTTTCCCCTTTTCTTTGGAAAAATAAAAGCTCGGTGGTGAACTAATTTTGTGAGTCAACGATAACCAATAGCTTGATATCCGAAAATCAACGCGACAGTAAACAAAAAAAACTCATTTTCTTTCTCCCAAATGTAAGCAAAAAAGACAAATTTTTACTCCAAGAAAAACTTTTTCTCATGAAATTAAATACATCTTTTTCAAGAAAAACTTTTGCTTATTCTCATAAAATTAAATACAAATTACATTCCATTTTCTCCATAACCAATAGTCAATGAAAATTATTTTTATATCTTCCCATAAAACTTATTCCAAAGAAAACACAAAAAACTATACTCCGAATTCTTATGTTTTAGTTTTCTTAATAAGTGTGATTTGAGTTTTTTTGCTTACCATTTAAGACGGAGGGGTACATTGGTATTTTTTTAACCTATCTACTAAAAATATTGATGATTCTTTCAGACAAATCAAAAATTTATATTGTCATATAATTCTCCTATATTTTCATATCAAACCATTGAAAATTATGCAAATCAATAATTTATTTTCCAAATACAAATATTTGTAAAGTTGCGTTATTTTTTCATTACTTTTTCTCATTGGATCCTTTAAAATTAAGGAAATCGACAACTTAATTTTGGAATACATAAGTTTGTATTATCGTATTATTATGTTATTGTTTTTTCACATCACATCACTTATAATCATGCAAATCAATTGTGACTATTCCTCTCAATTAAAATGATATTGTCATTTCATTCTTCAATTGTCTTTCTACCGTGTATGACATCATTTAGACTTTGTTTGGATGAGAGAAGAAAGTGGAAGCATGGATAGCAAGAGGAAAGATTGATGAAAGAATGAAAGTCAGTAGAAAGTGAGTGGAAAGTGTGATGATTTTTAAGTTGTTTGGTATGAGTGAAAGAGAAAAGAAAATGAGAGGAAAGAAAGTTATGATTTTATCAAATGACATAAAGGCCCTTATATTAAAAATTAGTATAAAAAAGTAGTATAAAAAAAATAAAAATTACATCCTTTAAAAAAAATAACAATTGTGTGATGCTTTTTTTTTTTTATCTGAAAGCCTGAAGCCATGTCACGTGAGAAGCACATAAAATGATAAAAGGTACTCATGTGTTAAAAAAATAGTCTTCAACGATGAGGCTATTTTGTAAATTTACGGAAATGAATATGCACTACAGACTTTCTTCGCAAATCGGGGGGATGAGTTTTGGACGTGGGACCCACTAAATTATAGCTTTCTTTCCTTCCTGACAATGCAACTAAAGGATGGAAACACAAATTTCGATATACTTTCCATCCTTCCTACTTGCAATCCCTTCAATCTCCTTGGAACCAAACAATACCTTAAAATATTTGTCAACTTGAGACTTCAAATTTAAGGAATATAAAATTACTCATTCAAATTATCGAGCATTCGTCAAAATACTTCCTTAGAGGATTCACACTACCTACAATAAAAGTTTCATTTTCATATTATGATCTAGAGGGTCTGGGACTTCAACAAATGTTCATGTTTTCCATTCCAACTCTTATTAGAGATGATGCGAGTCCACAAAATTAGCATTTTCGTTAAAACTCAAAATGGGTGTTTACTTTTTTTAGGCATGAGTGACATCAAAGAAAACCGATCGATAGAAACTCATCTACGAACATATTAACGACAACAAAAGTTAAATCATATCTCTGGAGAAGCAATTCAACTCATACATTATACTTTTATTGTTTAAAAAAAAAGTATAATTATACTTTTATCACAACGACAACATACAAGATTACAAGGCAACACATATGCTTAATTATGAAATGAATATGGTTTCCTTATACCAACATTGATACATATAATTCAATTAAATTTTATACTTATTTTGTTTAGGTTATTTATAAAGTCTAGAAGTACCCAACTTATTTTTAGTTTCTGCATGTATCACTCCCTTTGATAATCCATCCATGGATCACACAATGTCTTGATAAAAATGCCTCTTGAATGCATCCATATGAACCTCTTGCAAACAAATAACCAACAAAGATCCATCATCATCATAACTAGGAAGAAGCAAAGAATCTCCATCTGAATCATGTGTTCCTGGCCCCATATAAACTTCTTTCCCCCATCCAAAATCAAGTCCATAAATTGGCAATGTCAACCAACTAATCACTCCTAAATTTGGATTCCCATAAAATGGCCCTTTATCATCACTCCCCATCTTAGCATGAAGATCTTGAAACTTAGTCAAATCTTCTTGCTTCTTAAAATACTCGATTCCTATTCTCACATACTCATCATTCACTTTCTCAATCGCTTCCCTTATCCTACTTGAAGCATACCCTAAAGGCTTAGACATTAAATCCCCTGCAAGACTAGTAGCCACAACATCCAAAGTCCCATTCCCAAAATACCCTTTTGGTAAATTAGGCTCCACACGATTCCTCCAATCAACACAAACACCAAGCGAAGTTGGTTGGTCATTTGCATGCCCTCTAGCTTTACATGCACTTCTCCAAACATGACCGGTTAAGGTTTCATACCTCGTATAACCTCGACCATTACTAGGTTTTTCCCAACTTTCATTTGCTGTTTTTCTCAACTCTTCAACTTGTGTTTTACTCACTTTGAGCATAGCCACCGTTGTTTTTTTCTTCCTTTCTTCAACATTGTTCGAATTTCCTAACAATAACGGAGGTTCATTATACTCCCATTCATTAACATTAACATTGTTACAATAATTTGACCTTGACGACAACACGTTTATATCAAAAAATGGCATTGTTTTCACAGGCTCGCCACGCGCAAGCCGTGCCCACTCAGAAGTGAAATGCAATGCGCTTCGTCCATCAGCAACCGCATGTGAGATTAACAAACTAATGCTAGCACCACCACATTTGAAATTTGTGAGCTGAACAATAACCAATGGAATGTCTTCAATTGGGCGTGTGTAATCGATGTGCGGGATAAGGTAAGGGTAATATTCACAAGACGGTGAAAAGTCACCTAGTTCGAATAATGATAACGACGATTCTGCTTCGATGAATTGAGCACCCAATGAGTTGCATTCGACATCAAAACGACTGTTTTCTTTCCATTGTAAACGACCGGCTAGTGGATAAAACGGCACAAGGACTTTGCTTAATGAGTCTTTCAAAGTGGTGGCGATTTTATTGGGGGAGGTAAGCCATTTTTGTGGGGGGCGGTAAAAGTAAATTGTTGAAACATGTGTTATGTTTCCAATTTGATCCCATTCGGATAATGGTAATCGACCACACCATGTTGGTTCCATTGGTCTCACAGAGTAACAACTTTTCAATGTTATTTTTGAGGAGGATGACGATGATGATGACATGTTTGCTATCATATTTCTGTCACACTTTTTTGTTACTTTAGTTTGTTGGATCAAAAGTTCATTGGAGGTGTGTTATATATATACTAATTACTAAGAGTTTGTGGTTAATTGGGAAAATTAAATGAGTATGAGAAATTAAAAATGTTTGTCATTGTTGCCGTAAATGGTGTGTTCAGTTGGATGAAATGAATTTCATGTGATGATGTTTTTGTTGCATGAAAGAGTCCGAATTTTAGCTTGAAATTAACCCATGCAATGTGTACATGATACATGCAGATTTCATTTATGAATTAATTTGACGTTGTTCTGTTTGGATTATTCAATTAAACTTGGCTTCTATATTTGTAAGGAAACAGCAGCATTTTCAGTGTCTACTTTTTTTTTTTCTCCTTTTCAATTGACAACAATTTTGAATCACAACATTTTTGATAGTCATTATTTTAAGCAATTTTTTTGGTGAGATTTGAAGCAAAGTTATTTCACAAGCTTTTCTGATAATTTTTTTTTTGGTGAAATACATGTCCGATTCTAATTAAGTTCTCACCCTTTAGTTGTCCACCCACTAAATCACATGCATTTTTACAAGAAAATATTGCATACTGCACTTCAAACGAAAACTACAATTGATTTCAAATGACTTTTATATTGTATACAAATAAGTAAAATATACTACGTTTTGATCATTTCACATAGATTAAGAAGTGTAATTAATGTTGTATAATAACGAGAAATTATAAATTATTTTACAAAACTATCTTTAATTAAAGATTTTAAAACGTGTGACCCCAGCCTTAGACTACTTGATAAAAAAAGATACAGTAATAAATAGTTGAGAGTATACTAAGAAAAGTAACATTAATATTTTACTAGTATTGTAAAGCAATTTATAATTTGATCATTTGAGACTAAATCGATTTCCTATGCTACCTCAGCGCTCGTACGTATTTCTTTTTTATTTAATGTAATTTGTTTGCCGTTAACAATAATAATTTAGGATCATGAAATTGACATCAATCATATTAAAGCATTAATCTTTCATTAAGAGAAAATAATTATAGTTTCATCGCATCAAAATTGTTCAATCACTTTTTTTTCAAAGAGACTAAATAGCGCACTAAAGTGCATGAAAATGTGGAATTGTTAATTCGAACCCTTGCCCTCGACAACATTGTTTAATCACTTTAATGGATCTAAATAGACTAAGTTATATTCAATTCAGTTTTAATTATAATCAATTTCTTACTCTTCAGAATCAAACACAAACTTGTAATTTGCATACAAGTATAAGTAGTATATGTAATTGGATGTGCTTACAACATTTTTAGTTCAGTTATCAACTGATACATGAAAAGTTTGTCGTGTAATGTTTGTTATAGCCATTTTTGTGTGCTATTGAGGTAAAATCGCAATAACATGTAAGATGGAGTGGGTAACAAATGATGTAGCAGAACCTTCACACAAAAAAATTATATAGTAGATGATTAAGATTGAGTTCAAAAGAAATGTTAGATTTCACAACGTAGCAAATCAATATTCGAGTTTTGAGCGAAAGAAATATCCACGTTTAGTGTATAATGCGAATGCCCCTTGAATAGGATTGCTTCAGGTAGGGCGAATCTATAGTCAACAAAAATAAAAGATATGGGTGGCAAGCCCGCATGCCTATTCGTTTAATCAGCTTAATGAGACTTAGTTGAAGTTTGTGACTCTACCACTTAAATTGACTAGTCTCACTTAATCAGCTGAAAAAATGAGACGGTAATAAGCAGAACGGGGTAGTTGATGGGTCAATTTCAAAAAAATCACTTGCTTTTTTTCAGTTATATTTTCTGCAACCTTTAACTTATTTTCTCACTACAAGACAATAAATTTATAATTTTACTGTTTATGTATTGATTATTCGATTACGTTGAAATTTAGTAAATTAGTTTTGATGGAGCAACTTGCCTAAAAATAAATACATTTACCGCCGCCTCCTCCTAATTTTTCCTTAATGATGGTTCAAGTCGTCGGCCCATCAACCTGTTGAGAGTCGATAATTTCAACCTGAGTCATGTCTATTCGAACCAATGTAATATCAATAATTTTACATATTTTGTTACAGTTTCTCTAAAGAAAAAATATTGTGTTATAGTTATTATTTCTCGTTTTTTTTTTTGTTTTTTTACCAAAACAAGCTTATTACCATTGTTGATGCATAAATAAAGGACAAGAAATGTTACGAGTGTATCTGAACTTAAAAAATAATTACCATTGATTGACTTTTTAAAAAATGTTACCATTGTTTGACTTTTTAAAAAATAATTGTTTACTTAAGAATGGTTAGATAGTGTCCTGAGACACTCGTTAACGAGACACGTAAAATACTAGAGAAAACTATTTTTTTTTGTTTGGTTTTTTGTTTCCTAAAAAAATCAGGGTTAATTAAGTAAATGGTCCCTATAAATGTTTAGAATTTTGTTTTTAATCCCTACAAAATAAAATCACACTTTTTAGACCCTCTGACATTTTCATTTATCATTTTAAAGACCAAAAATGTTGACGGGAGTTTTTTACAAGGACTAAAAATGTTGACTGACAAGGACTAAAAAGTGCAATTTTATTTTGTAGGTGCTAAAAATAAAATTCTTAATATTCATAGGGACAATTTACTTAATTAACTCAGGATAATAGTCACTTTGGTTCTTGAACGTGTAATGAGTAGTCACAATAGTTTTTCAATGTATCAAAATTTCAAAATAGTTCCTAATTGTGTACTTTGTTACTCAAAATAGTTTGTGACTCTAAAATAATATCTCAATACTCACAATAACTTTTTGAGTAAATTGCACTCCCCTCCCCCAAGAGAAACTTGAATTACACTCTCTTCCCCTCTTATGTTCAAATATACACTCCCCTCCCTTGAAAAGTAAAATTTATTCTCCCCTCCCCTATGAGATGCTTGAATTACAACCTAATAATTAAATATGCACTACACTTTAATCTATTTTAACATAAATAAATATTTTTATGATATATACTAATTTTGAACGGCCATTTAAGAAAAATAAGTTAATTTTTTTATAATTTAAATATAAATGGTAATTAAATTTAAATATTTTGTTGTTAATTTTATAATTTAGATTATAAAATTCACTTTTGAATAACCATACTTTATCCACTTTAGTAATTTTTCACATATTTTAATTATATTTTGGGTTGTTTCATATTTTATGAAATTCTGGCTAGGCAACAATAAGAGTTTAACAGGTTCTGAACCACACAGGTTCTGAACTAAAACTTAGCACAATTAAAAACAGTTAAGCAGCAGAAATTAAAAGTGCAGGAAAGCTAAAGAACACAAGGTTTGTTAACCCAGTTCGGAGTAAACACCTCCTACTCTAGGGGATACCAATCCAGGAAGGAAATCCACTATTGGAATTAATCCTTAAGACTCAGACACTGACTCCCAGTTCCTATCCCAAGCAATCAACCTCCACCTAGTCAGACTTCTACCCAACTCTTGAGTATTAGTAACCACTAACTTCCTATTCAAGCAACTGCAACCCAACCACTTGAACAACCCTGAAAACTACCCTGTTTTGAATAAAACTTCAATAACAAACCTTCATTCGTACCTACAGGCTTAGAATGAATTTACAACTCAATAAAACACTAAACCAACTCAATTTGAGTGGTGCACAAACAACCCTAAGGTTTTAAACACAAAGACACAATTTACTGAATAAAACTCTGTTATACGTATCTCTTGAATAGCAGCAGCACTCCTCCTTTTATAACCTTCAGCAAGTCTCTTAATTATGTACTCAATCTTCTGAAACGATTTAATTCTGAATTATGAATGATCCAATAAGGAAACAAATAAACCAGGAAAGTATCTTCTAAAAGATTCATTCTGAAAAATACGAACTTCATAAAACTGAACCAAATCTTCATTAAATCTTCTTCAAATCAACCAGCAATCTAGAAGCAATATGCGTGGATATATCCTTGATAAATCTCGCCAAGATTTGCGCAAAAATAACTTGAAAGTATAGCTTCTGAAGAAGTCAACAAAAGTCAACACTTGCTACAGTGCGTCTGATGCTTCAGAAGCACATTTCAGCTTCTGAAGTAACTTTCAGCTTCTGAAGGGCAAAAGAGCTTCTGAACAGCTTCAACTCAAGTTTCTTGCTACTGAAGACTTGTTATAAACATTGAAATGCTTCTATTCAACATATTGGGTTTACCAAAACATGCAGCCAACTTCAAAAATATCAACAATCTCCCCCTTTGGCAAATTTTTGGCTAAAACCAATGTTCACACAACCAAGTCCTTCAATCTCCCATAAAACTAGCTCATTAATGAAGAACTCCACAATAAAATAACATAGCAAACAGATTAGCAGCGGATTCAGGCTATGTTCACATTATAAACCAATCAGTTTCAGCTTCTGAACACTGAAACTCACATAACTGCTTCTAAACAAACTTAACACCACTTCAGGATAACTAAACAACATAGAATACTCCCCCTGAAGCTTCACAAACACTCAAACATATAAAATAACATACCAGCATCTGGACTCTCCCCCTTCAACTCACTAAAACATAAAAAACTCCCCCTCACTTCTGAACTGCAGTGACTTCTGAACTGAAACACTTCTGAAACTTGAAGCAACATTTCACACTCAGGTACACAACAATCATGCACTCCCCCTGAGACACACATTCCTCCTCAATATCATCAGCACATCTCATGTTGCATTGGTTATGATTGCTGAACAAAACATGCAACTTCTGAACCAATCTAGTCAACTTCTGAAACAACTGAGATCTGAACAACATATCTGAATACATTCTAAACACCAACACAGGTTTTTCTCCCCCTTTTTAGCCACAAAATTATGACAAATCTCAGACTTAACAAAGGGAAAGAAAACTGCACAAACATCTTCAAAATCTATCTCAGTATCACACTTAGACTCAGGATCAGGAACACATTTAGCATGAGCAAAGCTGGCAGGTACTCTATCTTCCTCACATCCAGTTTGTATTAATTGCTATAACTCTTCATATAAACAAACACCTAATTTGCTCCTCAGATTTTCAAACTGTTTAGCATCTAAAGCTTTTGTGAAAATGTCAGAAACTTGTTCTTCAGTAACCACATGTTCCAGCTGAATGATCTTATCTTCCACAAGATTTCTGATAAAGTGGTGTCTGATATCTATATGTTTAGTTCTGATGTGCTGAATAGGGTTCTTAGAAATGTTAATTGCACTCAAATTGTCACAAAATAGGGTCATAGTTCCTTGTTCAATGTTATACTCTTCAAGCATCTGTTTCATCCACACCAGTTGTGAGCAACTACTACCAGCAACAATGTATCCAGCCTCAGCAGTTGACAAAGATACACAGTTTTGTTTCTTGCTGAACCAAGAAATTAAATTATTTCCAAGAAAGAAACAACCTCCTGATGTGCTCTTCCTGTCATCAGCACTTCCAGCCCAGTCAGCATCACAATATCCCATTAAATCAGAACTTGAACTATGAGAATACATGATCCCATAATCACTTGTGCTATTCACATATTTCAGAATTCTCTTCACTTGAGTTAGACGACTCATTTTAGGATCAGCTTGATATCTTGCACAAACTCCAACAGCAAATGTGATATCAGGTCTGCTTGCAGTCAAGTACAATAGACTTCCTATCATGCTCCTATATTGACTTTGATCTACTGAAACTCCATGTTCATCCTTAGTCAACTTCAGGTGAGTAGCAGCTGGTGTCCTGTTGAATGAACAAAAGTAAGTATTAGTTTTTATATCGTTCCACAGGGATTAATGTGATATCATATTCCGTTCAACTTCGATTATCGTTTTAAGTTAGGGTTTAACCATTTGTTTTACTACACTACTCATCATTTTAAAAACATAATAAGTAAATAGTAGAGTCATAGGACATAGAAGGTGTTAGGATTAACTTTCATCAATCAAACATCGTTTATATCCAATTGATTACAAATACGAATTCTAGCGTTTTCCTATATATGACATTATTACGTATTGCTCAATAACATCATTGATTTCCCAAATGACATCTTGAGATCGATTGTATCGTTTAATCGATGATTTCTCAATCTATTAAACGATCCAAAAGCATTAAGATTCAATACTATAATGTAATTATCAAAACCAAATCCCATTTCTAGAATTTCTTATCTTGATAGAAAATCATTCTAAACCTAGATTCAAAAGTCTTTTTCAACAACATTTAAATCAAACATATGATTGAAAAGCAAGAAGAAATTCAATGGTATATAAAAATAGCTAGAATCATATATTGAATAATCAAAAGTTTACAACATGAGTGATTGATTACCTATCAATCCCAACAAAGGAGATTGGTTGATCATTTTCATGACAACACTTGCAAAATAAGAAAGGAAGATGAAGATTTAGTAGAGCTTGATGTCTCAAAGCTTCTAAAATGTCTTCTTCAATCCAAAGTTACTTGCTATTTTGAAGTTTTCCTCCTTCTATGACTAATCTCTCTTTCTTAGGAATAAGCTCTTAAATTTCGTGTCAAACTGTAATCAATACAATAGTAAGTTTTTAACCTAAAAGCTGAAAATAGCTTAAATACTAAACTGAAATTTACAATTTCGCTCAGCGATACGTATCATCGCTCAGCGAACAATTCAAAACAGCCAATAGAGATCTGCCACGTCATCTTCTACAGTTAGACCGCCTTGATGATGTCGCTGAGCGATCCAAAATATCGCTGGGCGAAAACAGCTTCCCCTGTTCCAGAAAATCCCTGTCTTGAATCGCCAACCTTTCGCTTTCAGATCGCTAGGCGAAATATCTCTGCCTGGTTTCGCTCAGCATTCGCCAAGGTATCGCTAGGCGATAATTCTCTGCCTTGTTTCGCTCAGCAGTCGCCCCAGGATCGCTAGGCGATTGTCTTCATGCTTCATTCAATAATCTTTGATGTTTTCAGGTCCTGGCTTGCTTTTTCCTACACAAATGGGGAAGAATGAGATATACAAAGAATAATTGGCATTTATTCATAAATTCCATGCTTTTCCTAAGATAACTTGCACAACAAGTAATTAAAAGGCATTATAAAAGACATGGATTTATTCATAATTTGCCACTTATCATGTCCTCTTATGAGCAGCAGATTCCATACCAAACTTTTTCACAATGTTTTTAGCATATATACTCTGAGAAATAAAGATGGTATCTTCCATTTGCTTAACTTGCAGTCCAAGAAAGTATGTCAGTTCACCAACTAAGCTCATTTCAAATTCAGATTGCATCTGCTGAACAAATAACTTAACCATTTTGTCAGACATTCCACCAAACACAATATCATCTACATAGATCTGAGCAATCATCAGACTTCCATCTTGATCTTTCACAAATAATGTCTTATCAAAACCACCTTTTCTGTAACCTTGAGCCACAAGAAACTGAGTCAGTCTTTCATACCATGCTCTTGGTGCTTGTTTCAATCCATATAAAGCTTTCTTCAATTTGTACACATGATCTAGAAACTGATGATCCACAAAACCCTTAGGATGTTCAACATAAACTTCTTCATGCAGATATCCATTCAGAAATGCACTCTTCACATCCATCTGGAATAGCTTAAACTTGAGAATGCAGGATACACCTAACAGCAATCTTATGGACTCTAGTCTGGCCACAGGAGCAAAGGTCTCATCAAAATCAAGTCCCTCTACTTGAGTATAACCTTGAGCAACTAACCTTGCCTTGTTTCTGACCACAGTTCCATTTTCATCTGTTTTATTCTTGTATATCCACTTAGTGCCAATCACATTCAACCCTTCAGGTCTTGGAACCAGATCCCACACTTCACTCCTTTTGAATTGATTCAACTCATCTTGCATGGCTTCAATCCAAAATTCATCAGTTAGGGCTTCTTTTACATTTTTGGGTTCAAACTTAGACATAAAACAAGAATCAGTAGCAGCTGAGTCTAATCTCCTGGTTCTGACCCCTTGATCCAAACTCCCAGTGATAAGCTCCTTAGGATGATCCTTCTGAACTCTAATAGATGGCCCTTTAGCAGCAGAATAATGATCTGGATGCACTTCTGCTTCTTCAGACTCTGGATGATTTTCTGCTTCTGAAGTTTGTTCTTCTGAGGCTTCAGACTCTGGAATAACTTCAGATTCATTCTTTTCATTCTCAGCAGACAGATCATCAATAACAACATTGATGCTCTCCATTACAACTTTAGTTCTTGAGTTAAACACCCTATAGGCTCTGCTGTTTACTGAATATCCTAAAAATATACCTTCATCAGACTTAGGATCCAGTTTTCTCCTATTTTCTCTGTCAGCCAAAATGTAACATCTGCTCCCAAACACATGAAAGTATTTCACAGTTGGCTTTCTCCCTTTCCATAATTCATATAAAGTACAGGCTGTTCCCTTCTTCAAAGTAACTCTGTTATGGATATAGCAGACAATATTCATGGCTTCAGCCCAAAACATATAAGGCAGTTTCTTAGCATGCAGCATGACCCTTGCACATTCTGCTAATGTTCTATTCTTCCTCTCAACTACACCATTTTGCTGAGGTGTTATAGGTGCAGAAAACTCATGTTTTATACCTTCAGAAGCACAGAATTCTGAGAAACTCTTGTTTTCAAATTCTTTGCCATGATCACTCCTGATTCTGACAATACCACAGTCCTTCTCTCTTTGTAATTGAATGCACAACTCTTTAAATACTACAAAAGTATCAGACTTTTCTCTAACAAAACTGACCCATGTGAATCTTGAGTAGTCATCAACCATAACAAATGCATACCTTTTACCTCCAATACTTTCTACTTGCATAGGCCCCATTAAATCCATATGAACAAGTTCTAGTACTTTAGTAGTTACTTGGTGAACTAATTTGGGATGAGACTTTCTTGTTTGTTTCCCAATTTGACAATCACCACAAACACTGTCCTCATTGATCTTCAGATTAGGTACACCTCTGATAGCTTCAGTACTTAGGATTTTTTTCATGCCTTTCAGATGCAGATGTCCCAGTTTCTGGTGCCAGAGTCTGACTTCATCTTCTGAGCTCATAAGACAAGAAGTCAGGCTTCTTTCTTCTTCAAACATCCATAAATAGCAATTATCTTTGGATCTGCAGCCCCTCATCTGAACTTTACCTTCTTGATCAGTCACAAAACACTCTTGCTTGTTAAAATTAACCTTTAAATCTTGATCACATAGCTGGCTAATACTGATTAGATTAGAAGTTAAACCTTTCACCAACAGCACATCATTCAATCTAGGCAAACCTTCACTGATTAAATCACCAATACCCAGTATCTCACCTTTTGCTCCATCACCAAATGTCACATAACTTCTGGAGTATGGTCTGATATTGCTCAGCAGCTTCTTCACACCAGTCATGTGCCTTGAACAACCACTATCAAAGTACCAGTCCTCTCTAGAAGTGGCTCTTAATGAGGTATGAGCAATAAGGCCTACATTCTGAACCTTAGGTTTCCACACCTTCTGAATATTGTGTCTGGGTGCAGCTGGTTACACTCTTCTATATTGAAAGTGTTCAGGATAACCATACAGTTTAAAGCAAAAAGGTTTAATATGACCCTTCTTACCACAATGATGACAGGTCCAGGTATGATTCCTCCTTCTTCTGTTGAACTTCTGGGGTTGCATCTGAACATGCTTCTGAGGTTGCATCTGAGTTTGCTTCTGACCTTGCATCTGGGCTTCCTTCTGAGGTTTCATCTTAGATGTTCCAATCATAGGATCATGAGTCTGAGTAGCAGGAACAAACTGTTTAACAGGATTTTTCTGCTTGAGGTTTAGACTCTCATCCACAAATCCTAAACCAGTTTTTCCTTGTTTTTGACTTTCTAAAATTTCCTCCAACACATCAGTAGCAGTATTCATCATTCTAACCTGCTTTTTCATATGCTCAAGTTGGGAATTTAGTTGGTTCACTTCTTCTTTTAATTCTGAATTCTGCATTAGAAGTTCTCCTTTTTCAGCCTCTAGTTGATAAATTGTCTCCTTCTGATCCAGAACTTCCTTGCACACATCAACACTCCTAATGTATAGCTTTTTGTAAGTGTCAGCCAGTTCATCATAAGAGATTTTTTCAGCTCTGGCTTCAGACACTAGTGAACCTTCAGACTCTGAGTCAGACACAGATAAGGTCTCAGATTCTAAAAAATCTTCAGACTTTGTAACAGCTTTTGACCTTACCATAAGACTAGTATCACCTTTACCAGATTCACTTGCCACATCCTCTTCAGAATCATCATCTGACCATGAAACAGCTAGGCTCTTTTTCTGCTTCTTGGGAAAAGTGGGACATTCAGACTTGATATGCCCATAACCCTCACACTCAAAGCACTGCACACCTTTGGCTTGGTTACTTTTCTCCTCAGACTTGGTCTTCTTCTCATCAGTTTGTTGCTTTTTGTTATTGAATCTAAAATTTTGACTTTTGTTCTTGGATTTTCTGTCAACCTTCTTCAGAATTTTGTTAAATTGTTTTCCAAGCAACACTAGAGCTTCTGATAAATCACTATCCTCCTCATCAGGCTCTTGTTGATCATCAACTCCTAAATTAACTGCAAATGCTACTCCTTTCCCTTTCTTGTCAGGCTGTTTGCAGAATGCAGTCTCAAAATTAAGCAAAGACCCAATCAGCTCCTCAACCTTCATGGTGGTGATGTCATGAGCTTCTTCTATGGCTGTAACCTTCATATCAAATCTTATGGGCAGGGATCTGAGGATTTTTCTTACTATCTTTTCATCAGACATCTTTTCCCCAAGTGAATCAAAAGAATTAGCCATGTCAAGCACATTCATGTAGAAATCCTGAATAGTTTCATCTTCCATCATCTTCAGGTTCTCAAACTTGGTGGTCAGCAACTGTAATCTGGACATCTTCACCTTAGAAGTTCCTTCATGAGTTGTTTTTAAGATTTCCCAGGCCTCCTTTGCAACTGTACATTGCTTGATAAGTCTGAACATATTCTGGTCCACACCATTAAAAATAGCATTCAAAGCTTTTGAATTTCCCAATGACAGATCATCTTCAGCTTTGGTCCATTCTTCTTCAGGCTTCAGAATCTCAGTCTTGTTCCCATCTTTGTCCAAAACCACAGGATGATCCCAGCCCTTAATCACAGCTTTCCAAGTCCTGCTGTCAATAGACTTTAGAAAAGCACACATCCTAGACTTCCAATACTCATAGTTTGTGCCATCAAGTAGGGGTGGTCTATTGACATAGCCTCCTTCTCTATCCATGCTTGCCAGAAATTAACTCCTCTGGATCTCACCCAAAACACAGGCAGGGTGCCTGCTCTGATGCCAATTGAAATTCTGGCTAGGCAACAATAAGAGTTTAACAGGTTCTGAACCACACAGGTTCTGAACTAAAACTTAGCACAATTAAAAACAGTTAAGCAGCAGAAATTAAAAGTGCAGGAAAGCTAAAGAACACAAGGTTTGTTAACCCAGTTCGGAGTAAACACCTCCTACTCTAGGGGATACCAATCCAGGAAGGAAATCCACTATTGGAATTAATCCTTAAGACTCAGACACTGACTCCCAGTTCCTATCCCAAGCAATCAACCTCCACCTAGTCAGACTTCTACCCAACTCTTGAGTATTAGTAACCACTAACTTCCTATTCAAGCAACTGCAACCCAACCACTTGAACAACCCTGAAAACTACCCTGTTTTGAATAAAACTTCAATAACAAACCTTCATTCGTACCTACAGGCTTAGAATGAATTTACAACTCAATAAAACACTAAACCAACTCAATTTGAGTGGTGCACAAACAACCCTAAGGTTTTAAACACAAAGACACAATTTACTGAATAAAACTCTGTTATACGTATCTCTTGAATAGCAGCAGCACTCCTCCTTTTATAACCTTCAGCAAGTCTCTTAATTATGTACTCAATCTTCTGAAACGATTTAATTCTGAATTATGAATGATCCAATAAGGAAACAAATAAACCAGGAAAGTATCTTCTAAAAGATTCATTCTGAAAAATACGAACTTCATAAAACTGAACCAAATCTTCATTAAATCTTCTTCAAATCAACCAGCAATCTAGAAGCAATATGCGTGGATATATCCTTGATAAATCTCGCCAAGATTTGCGCAAAAATAACTTGAAAGTATAGCTTCTGAAGAAGTCAACAAAAGTCAACACTTGCTACAGTGCGTCTGATGCTTCAGAAGCACATTTCAGCTTCTGAAGTAACTTTCAGCTTCTGAAGGGCAAAAGAGCTTCTGAACAGCTTCAACTCAAGTTTCTTGCTACTGAAGACTTGTTATAAACATTGAAATGCTTCTATTCAACACATTGGGTTTACCAAAACATGCAGCCAACTTCAAAAATATCAACATTTTATAATAGGGTTGAAAACTCTATGCTAATGAAATTGTGAATAAAAAATAGCAAAAATATGTATTCAAGTTTTGATTATATTAAAATGGACTCGTAATAGTATTTTTCTTCAATGTGTGTTGGATTATTTTTTTTTTTGCGAGATTATTAGAAATAAAACAAATTATTGAGGGAGTAAAGTGTATATTTTAACATAAGAGATGAGAAAAATGTAATTCAAGTTTCTTTTAAGGGAGGTGAGTGAAATGTTTTATAATATGTTTTGAATAAGAGGAGAGAGAAATGTATATTTTAACATAAGAGGAGAAGGAAGTGTAATTCAATCGTATTTGAGGGGATGGAGTGTAATTGAAGCATATTTGAGGGGAGGAGAATGTAATTTACTCTAACTTTTTTCATATTGAAATGATAATAAATAAGTACTTATAATGACTGATATGATAATAATTATATATTGAAAGACTGATATGATAATATTAATGAAGCATTTTAATATCAGAGATAATATTGGCTAACGAAGTGCATAATCGAAAAATATTTTAAAATTTCGATATTCGTTCTACATCGGGACCAAAATGACTATTGCAGAGACAAATTATTATTTTTTGATTATTAGGTTTGGAAGTTCCCAAACGCTGAATTACAGAATTGTTGGTGTCGCAGCGGGTAAGAAAGTGTGGGTTTAGGGTTTTAGCGATGGCGTCTCGACCAGAGCGGGTGGCACCACCTGAGATATTCTACGATGATACCGAAGCTCGCAAGTACACTTCTTCTTCCCGTATTATCGATATTCAGGTCCTTTTTCCTTCTTCTCAATTTCATTTTCCTTTCTCTCTTCCATTTCAATTCAATTCAATTCTCATGATTTCGCCAAATAGGCCTCACTCTCAGAACGAGCATTGGAGCTACTCGCTTTACCTGAAGACGGTGTTCCCAAATTACTCCTCGACATTGGTATTATATTTCTTTTTCATTTTCAATTATTATCCGCACCGCGTGATTTGTGATTTGTGAATGATGTTTTTGTATAGGTTGTGGATCCGGACTCAGTGGTGAGACACTCTCAGAGGAAGGTCATCATTGGATTGGTCTCGATATTTCACCTTCAATGCTTAGTATGTTTTCTTTTTCCTCTATATTTTGGATAAACAACTTAATTTGCAGCATATAGCATATGCGCTTCTGTATAAGCTATTTCTATAACTAAAGATGAAAATAAAAATTAAATTGCTTTATATAAGCTATACGCTGTTTTCATAAGCTGAAAACAATTTATGAACATGTCCTCCTAAGTTGTTTTCATAAGTGCTCCTTGATAGTCACAAAGTGTTTATGTCAGTAGATAAGCTCAAATAAGTGAAACCAAACAAGCCGTAAGTATTGTTGTTCCTATCTATTTTTCATTGTTTGTAATTTTATTTTAAAATTCTTAACTCGCAGACATTGCATTGGAGCGAGAGGTTGAAGGTGATCTTTTACTCAGTGACATGGGTCAGGTATTATATTTACCTCATTTCACCTTTGTTGTTGTTGTTGTTGTTTTTGCTTCTGTTCATGTCAGTTAAATGTTATTATGCACTAAACGCTTTCAGCTTCCTTCCCTTTATGATTATGCCCATGTGCAATGATTAACTTATCCATATGTAATGAGATTAACATGGATGCTCTGCTTCCTGCCTTACGGTTGTATCTTATACTGTATCTTTGGTTTCAGGGTTTAGGGCTTCGTCCTGGAGTTATTGATGGGGCCATCAGTATATCTGCCGTTCAGGTGTGCTTTCGATAACAGAAAATCAAACTAGAAAAGATTACGAGAATGTGCTAGGACTATAGGATGGAAGAAATGATACCCAGTTTTAGTGGGTCAAGTTTAAAGTTTCGCAGAACTTTTTGTGCTATAGTTTATTTGTGACAACTAACAACCACTTTCCCTATTTTGGACCGGGGGTTATTTAGTCATGTTTTTCAACTTTTTCTACCAAAATTAATTGGGTTTTACTCATTTCCATTACTAATTTTGTCGACTCTTGTATGATAATGCAGTGGTTATGTAATGCTGATAGATCTTCTCACAACCCTCGGTTAAGATTGAAGTATGTTCCTTTATTTATTATACTACTTTTAGTTGTTTGTCTCAATACTCGTGTGTTGAATCTCTTTTAACTCCTTTAATCATATATTCCACATTTCTCTGACTTACCATCTATATGAAGATTGCATTATGCTTGAAATGTTCACTTTTACACTCACTCCATAACTATGTAATTTATATTCTTTTGTAGGGCTTTCTTTACATCTTTATACAGATGTTTGGCCAATGGCGCTAAAGCAGTTTTTCAAGTGTATCCTGAAAATGTAGACCAGCGTGAATTGATATTGAATGCTGCAATGCATGCTGGATTTTCTGGTGGCATAGTGGTGGATTTTCCACACAGGTATGCATAAATCTCGCAATACCACCGGGGCTCTCTGTTCCACCAAGAGTAATTTACCCGAAAAATATGTTTTTATTCATTTTTAGTGTTTGTTTTATCCATCAGCATCCAGTATTTGGTTGGTGTCGTAATCACTGGGGAATGGAGTCTCGTGACAGATTAACACTATAGTGAAAAAATTTATCCAAAAAAAAAACATTATAGTGAAAAATGTTCATGTTATATTTGACCATAATGTGATATAAAGCAAAATAATATTATGTAACTCGGGCGTTCTCTATGTCCATTAATCCATTCTCCTTTCTCTTCTTCTTTTGGCCTAACATTATTTGTGAGACTCTATAAAGGCCAGATACTCTGAAATGGCTAAAGTATCCACGTCGTACGCGTGTCTAATAGTAATGTCTAATAGTAATACCGACATGCGTACAATACTCCTGTATATGCATCCAAGGAGCATCATCCAATTCTTTTCCTTTTTAAAAAAGTAATGACTTATACATTTGGGACACATCTTCGTTACTTTGGGAGACAGCTCCAAAAACATTTCAATGTTTTTTGTACAGCCTTGTTCTTCATGTTGCGATAGGAATTGTAGAACATACTACAGACTCCTTTGTTCATTCTTTGAGGATATAAAAATAAGAGAGGAGGATCTATTTGATGGTAGTGACGACTTACTTTAATTGGGAGAGTTTAATCTTGTTGAATTAGTCATAATATATGTGCATTCATGGATGATGAGAATGAGGAGATGAAAATGATACTATTAGACAGTAAATAGTAAGTAATTCAATAGAGTCTTGGCCCTTAATTTTAATAAGATTGATGATATTTTTTTATATTCTGATATTGGTTAGGTTCAAGAATACACTTGTGGTTTATTTACAAGGGAAGTAATATATTTTTTATATGGATAAGAGAAGGATGTGTGTGTTTTTTATGTTCACACATATCTTTTTGTAAGTTTTGATTAATGTCTACAGATATAGTTGTATGTTAATAAAAAATATCAATGTCTCTTTACAAAAATTGTGCATTTACATAAAACAAGTATATTTGTGTTAACATATCTCGGTCTAGTATATCTTGAGTTTTTACAAAATTTCAATATTTGACTAATTGTGTTTGTACTGTGCCCGTATCAATCAAGCCATAGGTGAGAACCAGTTGAAATATCTTAAATGTCTTGCTGAATAATCTTAAAATTGTATACTTCCTCACTCTCACCTGAAAAAGTGAACCATCTTAGCGCATGCTGAGATGAAAGATGGGACAAAGATCACAAATGTGTAATGTATCTGGTCATACATTGTTGATTATGTAACATGTTTAAAAGAAAATTTACGATAGTTCAGTGTTATGTATTTTTTGTTCGATTTGGTTTTTAGCATTGATTTCTTTTGAAAATAATTATTGCATGGCCTTCTTGAGCATGGATATGAATTTCCACTAACTGGAGAACAATTGTCTTATGTTAGTTCTAAGAAGAGAAAAGAGTTTCTTGTTCTCGGATGTGGTCAACTATCAACGAATGCATCCTTGTCCAAAGGTAAAACTGAAGATGAAGAGAAGTTATCTGATGAAGAAAGTGAAGATGAAGAAAATCAGACAGTAAGTCTTGCCACATCCGTGTATTCGATTCAGGAATTTCCAGTAGGCACAATGAATGTTTCTTTAAATTTCATCCTTCAAAGATCACTACCTATTCATTTGTTACAACTTATGCATTTATTTTGATTAGATAGATTTATTTAAAGATCACTACCTATTCATAAATTGAGAAATCTCAATTGTTGATGAAAAAAAAATCGAAGTTACATGGTAAAGTGAGAAATCTCAATTGTTGATGAAAAAAATCGAAGTTACTGTAACATGCATATAATTTAAATTATGGATGTGTTAATATGTCAATTATTATTTTTCTTATAAGTGGTTAAGATAAGATGTCTTTACCATGTTAAGTGAAAGCTGCATTTCAAGGTGTTGAATTCCCATAAATTTATTTCAGATTTGGAAAATGCAAAATATGATGATAAGTTGCTTATGTAGATGCAGCCCCTCCTTTTTGTATCGAGCTTATATTTAGTTTAAAAAATACTGCAGGTGCGTTTGTCAGACAGGCATAGACCCTTTAAGAAGCAGAGAAAGAATAATAAGAGCGGCAAGGGAAAAGAATGGATACTGAGGAAGAAGGATCAAATGAGAAGAAGAGGAAACGATGTCCCTCTAGATACCAAGTACACAGGTCGGAAACGAAAGGGCCGCTTTTGACAGTTTTTTGCGTTTGCCTCACTGTGTTGCATATTTATTTTGCATATTATTGTATGCATCTTTTAAAATATAGATCATAAAATCTCAGTTTTGATCGAATTGGTTCCTACATGTGCACTTAAATATGCGCGGTCCGATTGTAGAATACAAGTAGGTTTTTTTTGGGTATTTATAGCTGTCTACATTTTACATTTTATCAATATTTGGTCTTGCTGTACTTCTTTTCAGGTTTGAGATTTATAAATTTCACGAGTTATCGTGTTTCTTTTTGTGATTAGGTGCTAGTGACCGATTTTATGATTTGGTTTATCAGCTTAATGATATATCACATGATGATTGTATTTTGCTATCCAACAAATCATAATTATGTGAAACTCGGATTTAATGTTCCAAAAGGTTTTTTTTTTCAATTCATGTGATTGTTGCTGGGGACAAAAAAAATTGGTATTAGAAAACACGGGTGCAAAAAGCAACCCCATGATTTGAAGTGACTCGAAGGCTTTTTAATATTTTTTTTAAAAAGAAATCTTTAGAAAGTAAATTCCTGAAGAAGCGTATAAAAAAAAACTGATTGCAAAGTGTTAAAAATGAGCCTAAGATTATAATATGGGTTAAATAAGTTTTTTTAGTCCCAATAAATATAACCAATTTTGTTTTTAGCTCTCATAACAAAAAATTGACAAGTTTTGATCCCTATAAAATTTTTCAGTAGGTAGTTTTAGTCCCGGTTAAATAAAAATTTGTTTAATTATATTTAAATTTTTAATTGATTTTTTACATACATTTTTTTGGTTACAAAAAAAATGTATGTAATTAAATACATGTTAAGACTTATAAGAAACTCTTTCATAAAAAATTAGAATTTTTTAACATGTAACTAATTAAATATGAATTTTTTAAAATGTCAAAATTTCAAGATAAAACTAATGAAAAATTGGACCTAAAATCAAATTTTGAGTTTATTTTTTACATATGAACTTTTTATAATGTTTTAAACAAGTTTATAAAAAATCATTCAAAAATTTTAAGGTTTAAGCATAATTAAACAAATTTGAATTTAAGTGGGACTAAAACTGCATGGTAAAATTTTTTATAGGGACCAAAATATGTCACATTTTTTATGAGGACTAAAAACGATGTTGATTATATTTATAGCGACCAAAAATATGTTTAACTCTTAAAATAAAGTGCAACGAGCAACCCTTAGTTTGAGGTAGGCATGACAATAGGGCGGAGTGGAGACGGGTTTTACCTTCCCCGTCCTCATACCCTACTTCCAAATACTTACTCGTTACCCTACCCATATCTATACCCAACAGGGATGAGAAATCAAATCCCAACTCCGTCTCCGACGGATTCGGGTATCCCCGCCCCGTCCCCATCCCTGTAGTGGATAGTTTTTTTTTAATAAATAAAGAAGCATTTTTCAGCCCCGAGTTCAATGTTGTAATGCATTATCCAGCAAAGAGATGATGGAGATCGATGACTATGGTGATGGAGAAGAGAGAGACCGAGGGTGTGAGATGTGGAAGGAGAAGAGAGAGAACTTGGAGAAATGAGTGTCATCCGACAAACTGAGACTTTGATTGTGTAAGTGAAATGATTTAGGGTTCGAGTTTCTATTTATATAAAAGAGATAATAAATTGATTTTCTACATTCGGAACGGGTTTGGGTATGAGCTCGGGGTGGGTACTTTATCCCCATTACCCGTTCGTATCCATGTTTTGAAATCGGAAAAAACGCAAACTCATACACAAACCCAGTCAAAGCGGGAAAACCCGTCAATTTGGATTTGGTTAGGACTGGTACGTAAGAGTATGAACTTTGTTGTCATATCTACTTTGAGGGCACTTCTTTCTGCACGCCTATTTTACAAAAGTTCTCAAACTCAGTTTATTATATCATCTCGAAAATGAAATACTTAAATGGATATATTCATCACATTTATTTATTCTTGATAATATTCAACAACATATTCTCTGATTAAACGTTTAGAAAATAAATAGGATATTTCAATTTAGCAACTATTTATTATATTTATATACAATTTATAGACCCATTAAAAAAAGAGTGATAGTTTAGAGAATAAATCGACAATTCATTCTCAATTTTAATAGTACACTATGTCTGAAAATTTATCTAAAAAATAATGTATGTCTGAATATTCCCTCGTTACACACGAATGTTTACATCTGATAGTTCTCAATGGATCTAACTTCTCTAAAATGACCAATTCACTTTAAAGAATAAAACGAGTAATCTCAACTATTGATTAACAAATTAACAACCCTTAATTTTTTACTTTACACTTTAGTCACTTTAGTGGATCCAAATTCGTTCTCAATAGGCTCTGAAGGGAGGTTAATGAAATTTGGTGATTGGATTTTGGTATATTTTTGGAGGTGCGAAAAATAAAATCCTACTTTGAATGAAATAGTTGTTTTCCTTTGGGCTAATGATAAAATTAGGCCCATTTACAGTGCATTGCAAAACACGACAGTACCATGAACCCTACCTAGTTAACAAACTATACGAGGAAAATTGTTCATTCAACACAACACAACACAACACAACACAACAACAATCTTTGTTGATCGATGCATGCATGGCTGAAGCTTACACTCTAGTTGTCAGGAAACCCTGTTTCGGTCTTCCAACTGGTTGCCCTCAATGTCTCTCTTCTTTCATCTATCTCAATTTCGCTCAAATTCCCTTCCAATTAGATTTCCACGTTAATCACCCACATTCCGGTAACACAACACCCCCATTATCCCTTTTTCTCTTATTTTCTGTTTAAGATTCATAAAGTTTCATTTTTTTTATCTTTTTCTGTTAATAGGTCTATATTTTTTTTTAATACTAATGTTTGTGTCTGTTTTGTTTAGATAAAATTCCTTACATTGAGGTTGGTGATGATTATGTGGCATATAATAATGAGAATGAAGGGATAATTGAGTGTTTAAAGAAAGATGTTGGTGTTGTTGATTTAGATAGTGAAGTTTCTTCACTTCCTGATTGGATATCAATCAAAGCAATTCTCACAACTTGGCTTCATGATGCACTTACCTATGAACTTTGGGTTGGATCTGATGGTTCCTCTGCTTTTAGTATCTATTATTCTGATCTTCCTTGGCCCTTAGGGAAGGTTCTCTATTCGCAGAAAGCGCGTTGGGTGAAGCTGAAACATGGGATTACTGATGACAATGCTGTAGTCAAGAAAGAAGAGGTCAGTTTTTCACTTTTTCTTCTAACTACCTTAATTACTCTAATTTCATTATATATTCTCTTAGTGAGTAATAGTTTAGAGTTTAGTAATTTGTATAAACCGGTGTAAAAGTTTGTTTTACACCGTTAGTGAATCTCAACCAATCAAATGAGTGACTTTAAAAGTAGTTAGGAATAAAGTCAAACATTTGTAATGGTCTAATGGTTATGATTGATTGAAAGTGTAAATCATCTTTACACTAACCGTGTAAACGAATTAAATCCAATAGCTTATAGTTAAAATATTTTATTTATGTATGACTTTTAGTGATGAACAGATTTATGAGAGGGCAAACTCTGCTTATGGTGCTCTATCTAAATTGTTAGGCGAAAAGAACTACCTATTTGATGAGAACAGGTGAATCTTCTGGACTAGAATTTTGTTATAGCATTATGTTCATATGTTTTCAATACTTTGGTGTCATTCTCATTTTTAGAGCAATCATTGACTTTGACATCTTGGTGACGCATTCAAATTCTTTTATTTGGGTTATGCAGGCCATCAAGTTTGGATGCAATTTTTCTTGCGCATGGACTTGTTGCTCTTCAAGCTTTACCAGTAAGTGTTGTCGTCAAATATCAAACAACTGTGTTTCTAATGTTTGTTTTAAGGTAGTTGTGGATTTACATATACTAATGCTGCTTGAGCTATACCTACCAATAAACTAAAGTTGGACTTAAGTGGTTTTACGATTACGTTGTTGTGTTATACACTCTAGGAACTATATAGAAATTGGTCAGATTCTCAGAATGTGAATAAATCTTTTCTATGGCGCTTTATTGGGTGTGGGACTTTAGCCAATAGTTTGGTGAATGAGAGATGCTGAAAGAAAAGGGATTATGTTAGGAATCCGTTTAGAGAATATGTGTATATGAAGTCGGTTTCCAACATATGCTTGGCTGCCAAATTTTGTCATTGAATGAATGATAGTTAAGTAAGAATAAGATTTTTCTGAAACAACTGAGGTTTATGTTTAGAAGTTCCATTCTTGATAAAAAAAAAAAAAAGTAATGCTGGCTGGCTACAAAGTATAAACAGTGTAGACTTGGCTAAACAATGTGTTTTTATTTTATTTTACTTTTACTCTCGTACTACTTGATTGTTTTCTGTTACACATTAGGTTTAGAGTCACGTCGAGTCTTCGAGATTTAGTTTGAGAAAACTCTAACTCTGATTGCTTCTATTATGTACACATTAGGAAACTTCAACGCTGCGGATCAAATTTTCGGAACATGATAATTTAGTTAGATATGTGCAAAAATGTAAGACTGAACTTAAAGAAGCTGGCACATCTCCCTCCTCTGCTCCACAATTTCATACAGATGCGTCATCATCTGGTTCCAGAAGTCAATCTACTCAGAGTAAGATATTTCCATGATTTTGTATGCTAAATCCTGTTTCTTTTAATAATAGTGAATTAACTATTCTCATTTTCAAAGTTATTTTTAATTTAGATATCTATTTTGTTGGTGAATAAGGACATAATTGTACAAGTCCATGATGTGTCAGCTCAGGGATAAGAGTTTGACCTTATAACCTCAAGGGACAAAGTTCAAATTCCCTTGGGGACAATTTCAAAATGACCATTAGTGCCCACTTTAATTAATAATAATTTCTTTATTCCCTAATTTTTTTTTAAAAGGATTTAATTGTGTAAGTTTTTATTTTCAATTGAAACTTCAAAATTGACATGAATCACCATGTACACATTATTGCCTAAAACTAAATCAGTATTTTATTTTATTCTGCAAAAAAGGTGTGAAGCTAATTTTAACTTAGATTTGTGCCCATATTTTTAATAAAACTAGAAATTGCTTATTAGTGCACATAACTATTGATTGCCTTTTAATTTTTGACACGTCCAAAATTTCTTCATGTGGAGTGGATAATGCAATCTTTTGAAATTTAATCAATTCAAATATACAAAAGTATTTAAATTTCTTGTTAGAACACTAAAATTAACAGTGAAGTTGTTTCCTTTTTGATATGCTTGTATTTATTAAGTTTTTTGTGTTGAAAATATTGTATTACTAGGATATACTTCCCTATTCATGAAGTTTAATTCATCAATTTTTTTCATTAGGACCATAGTCTAAGAGCATACCCAAAAGGGAGAAAACAAAGGAGGAGAAAACCCTTAAAAGGAAGGGTAAATATTTTGTGGCAGCACAGTTGGTTGCAGTTGTTGTTTTTCTGACTCTTATGACATTTGACATTGCTGAAGGAGAGGTAGAACATGTTGATGTTGGTGAATATTGAATAAAGATCCACTGATTTGTTTATCTTCCTCTCAATTACAAAGCGTTAGACAAGTGTCTCATACAATTTTTTTACTGTGCAATTTTGAAAATGGTAAAATTATCATTCATTATTACTATCTACATATGGTCTAATTTTTTGTATACACAAGTTGGTTAACATATTTTCATCATGTGTTGTAAGAAAGGAGCCGTGTCTTGAGTGAACCTTTGGGTTAAGGCTTAAATAAGTTTTAGCTTTAGATTTTAAATTAAATTACTTGCTTTAGAGAAATCCAATCTAATGAAAAGGGCTGATATATTACATATTTGTGCCTTTATTTTCATTTTAATTTGTTTTAATAAACAATTGTTGTACCTATAAAATACTGTTGGCAAACAAGTTTTTTGTTTTACCTTTTTAGGAGTAAGGATATAAAGTGTTTCTGGTGAAATGGAAAAGAAAAAAAACATTTTCCAACTTTTATGGTGTGACTCTTAAGAATAGCTCTACAGTCATCTATAATAGAACTATATTTTGTGATATTGGATTTTTTCCAGGACAAAATTTTAATGGTTCATATGATATTAATTTGTTCTTGCGATGACAATTTTAATCACTTGACTCTAATATCAAACCTCCATATGATCTCATTTTGTTTATATAGCTAGCTCATTAGAGGGTTTTTTAAACATCGCTAAAGTATGTAATCTCAATTGATGATTAAAAAAACCAACAATTTATAGTATATACATTTGTATAATAATAAATCAGAAGAAATGTCGACCGTCATTTCTTCAATAATAGTTAAGATATGGTATTTTAGTCCTCTAAACGAGGCCACCACAAAAAATAAAAATAAAAAAAAGGGACCGGAGGTTTTTATTTAAAGAACGTACATTGCTAAAGTATGTAATCTCAATCGATGATTAATAAATCAAATGAAACAACAACCATCATTTCTTTATCGATAGTTAAGATATGTTATTTTACTCTTTAAAGTTTTTTAGGAGTAATCTTTAAAGTTAAGTTGCTGACTTAAGAAGAGTTAAATTTATGAAAATTTATCTTCATAACCAAAATGATGTTAATAATTGTTTCACAAAGATTCCCCAAAAAAATTATTTCAGAAAGATATTTCATTTTATTTTTTATTTTTTTTCAAAGAATAATAGTTTTTGTAAATGCATCATTATTCTAAAAAGTTATAAGTTTTTGGAGTAAAATCAATTTTTTTTGGTTCATTGTGGTTCTACCCACCTCAAAGGTTCACTCTCTACAATTGCGTGTGGATGATAGCTGATTAAGAACAACAAAGAAAGTGATATGTTCAAAAATCGTATTGTGTTTGTTCAATTATTTAATAACAACTATTTAACGAAAAATAGAAAGGGAGTGAAGGGAAGAGACCAAAAGAAAAAGCAAGTAAAATTGAGTAAGATCCTTCAAATTTGAACTAATAAAGAAATGTCTTGAGAATGACGTGAGAATTCATCATTTCCTTCTCCTAATTATAAAAAATAAATAATAAATAAAACTCTACCAAGGAAAAGAGATTAGCACAAAACCTTTCCCTCCTATTCATTTTCTTCTGTCTAAACCTACTCTTAAATAAATTATATTCACTAACACCATTGCTAAACTAACTAAAATGGTAAAAGTAATCATCTGTATTCATTTTGCAGCCTCGCAATTTTGCTGCAACTTTGCATTCTCCCATTGTTTAACAAGTTCATTGTATCCCTTAGCGGAGTCAATAGCAAACTCTGCCATTGAGCTCATAGCACTTGACATTCCACCACAGAGTACCTTAACAGCAACCTCTACAACTTCTTCTCCTACCTTATCAACTTCCACCATTTCCATATTCACATCGGATCCAGCTATTGTATTTTGTGCAGAATCTTCTCTTAAATGTTGTGCATAAAAGGATCCTAATTCAGCTGCGAAAAAATCTATGCCATCAAGCACTACTGTTTCTTGTACGGCATCTAGACGCCTTGACCACTGAACACAAAGGCCAAACAATGGATGAGTAGAGCTAGACCTTCGAGGAGAGCATATTAACTTTGATGCATCAGGTTCGCATCTCATGCATCGGAGAAGCCAGCCAGTTAGTGCGTGAATGTAGGATTTCTGAGAAGTGATCCATGACTCAAAAGTGTTTCGCCAGTTCCTCAATTCGGTTTCAAGGTTGGAGGCTGAGCGTGCGAGCCTATCTGGATCAATTATTGACATGGAAGAATGTTTTCTGGCATCAATGCCGGCTAGAAGAATCTTAGCTTCCTCCAAGGTTTGCTTCTGTGTCTGATGGCATTCTGCCATCACTTTCCACATCTTTGCTAGCCTGTAGTTTGTAATTGTATATATCATAATTAGCTATAGATATATTATTATGCCTAATTACATGCCATTATAGTGAGATATATCTGCATTTGATATGTTCGACATAGAGTATCGTCTCCTTTAAAAACACAGTATATTTTTCATGTAAAAATCAGAAACAAGAGACCAAGCATAACAATCATGAAATGTGCAGTTTCGCTTAGGTAAGTAGGGCACGATCAAAAGTTCTGCACCAAAATAGGTATATAGTCTTTTAGGGTACTGTATAGACAAGGTTAAATAGATGATGTGTAAATTTGATGACCCCTTTTAATGCTAAGTATTCTAAAAAGCAATGACTATGAAGCACTGACCCAGACACAAACATCAGATCGACACTTCCAATACGCGCAAGACACTGAAGACGTTTTCAATCTGAAGTGTATGTGCTATATTGAGTGATGATATGGGTTAAAAAATAACAGGAATATTAGCAGTGTATTAGAAAATTGAAGGAGAAAAGATACTTTATATTTTGACATAATTTTTACTAACCCTTGCAACAATTCAAGAATCTGGGAGTGCAACTCTTCATCCCTTAAGGTTTCAATTCTCCTTGAAATAGCTTCAACTGAGTGTATTGAAACTGTTATCTGCGTATGTAGATCTCTAATAGCTGCTCTTGTTTTATCCACAGAAGAAGGTTCCTCTCCTTTTATATCATGGTTCCTCAGTTGCAGACATTTCTTCTCGTATGCAAGTCGAACACGTGTTCCTGACTGTTGAAAAAGAAAGTAAGCATTAGCATTAAGTTTCCTATTGTTAATATTTTATGAAATCATAAACACAATAATGACCTGTAACAATAATAATATTATAGACTGGAATAAATATTACTGAGTTAAACTAAAATGTTGAAGTTGGCCTCAGGTGCATTAGAAAGACTTATGCTAAACAGTAAGAGGCGTTATGATTTTAATACTATACCTTGACTTCCTGGTAGAGCTTCTTCTCCCATGCATATAACCTGTCTAATGTTGACTGGTGACTAACAGAAAACACACAATGTTCATCTGATGGATCATCATAAACTTCATCCCTAGTTTTTGAAAAATTTGTTATAATTTTTGACGGGGACGAGCGAAAAAGAGCTACTGGATTCAACAACTTTGATGCTGCAAAATAAATATAATTTGAACTTATATTCCTGAAAATTCACAAATAGATACGAGTGAACGAAAAATGATTAACTAAAATCAAATACATTTAGTTACGCATCGACCATGTGAACATCAGAGTTCATGTTTTCCTTCAATAATAAGAATTGTGAGAATGAATGATATTCTTGAAAATTGAGGCTTAACTCACAATTCTGAATGTATGAAATGCAGAAGACATTTGAAGAAACAGTTTCAACAACTTGAAAATTTAAATTGTACACTTCCACCAAACCTGAAAGTTCATTAGAAGGCAATAAGTATTGAGCTTTCTTGGCTTCTAACAATGTTGAGACGTCATTGGCTGCATTGCATACAACTGTAAATTGAGCTCCAAGATCCTTTATCACTTCAGCCATATTTGCCGGCCTTCGGTTTACATAAACAGTAAAACCAGGTGTTTCTTCCTTAGCTTCTTCAGTATCAATTGCCATTTCTTTATGGCTAGATTCCATATGACCTGAAGATTGAGATTTCGATACTTGAAAACACTCGCAGCCATTAATTTTCGAGTCTGATATTTCCTGCGCAGTTTCAGTTTCAGCATCTGTTCCCTCCTCTTTCTCTTCCTTCACTTCCTCCTCATGTTTATCATCGTCTTCAACCATGACTTCTTTGGAGGAATTTACATCAATTTTTGTTCTTTCTTCAGCTACATTTCTCTTTACAACAAAACCTTCTTGTTCAGCATCCATTTCTTCCTGTTCCAGGTCTGGTATTCCTTCTTCTTCTCGAACCTTCCTCAGTCCTCGGTTCTCATCATCCAAAATGAGCTGTTCAAGGCTACATCCATTAGGGTAGCCGTAATAGTCCAACGATGTAAAAGGATTCCAAAAGGAATCCCATTGAGAAGATTGAGGTGAAGCGGGAGGGATAACAGGCCTGTTATTTGGAGAATAAGAAAAAATTGACGCATTCATAGGCGGGGATTGCATACCAAAAAAACCATCCATACCGTATTGGTACATTGGAGAATACGTCTCAACTCGAACCATTTCGGGCGATGGAGGCCTTTCCTCGACCAAAATCGGTGGATTACCACTTGGCCTCAAATAATTCACTTTCAAAGTTGTAGTATTAGGTCCAAACTCAATTGTTGTTGGAGAAGAATGTCTCGATATCGAAATGACTGCAGGACTAGCTTTGTTCTTCACGGGTGGTGTCATGAATGAATCGAATGAGAATTCGAGTGTCTCATTTTCTTCAAAATAATCAAGCAAAGCTGCTGATACTCTTTTGAGAGATTGAATGTATGCTATATGTCCATTTGCAAACTGAGTTCTGTGCTCAACAGCTTCTTTTATGAATCTTTTTCGATCTTTACAAATCTTAACTGCTTCTTCATCATCTAATTTTGATTGAGAACATCCCATCTCTTACTTTCAAATTCAAACCCTATGAATAATATATCTAATCTCAGGCTTGCATTTGTCTGCAGAAACAGGAAATCTCAGTATAAATATATTGACTTAAGGAAACAAATACAACAAAAATGAAATTAAACATTATTTTTTAGCAAAAGTAATAATGTATTAATCAATATCAATAAAGTTTGATGCTTTTCTTTATTTTCAAGTAAAGATTTGTTGAAAAACAATACTTGGCCATGCGAAAGAAGTAATAAATATTCCTGAATCCCAAAACCCCTTCTATTTTATTTTTTCTATAAAAAAGCTAAAACATTAACAAAGCATGAAACTTTCAATATGGGATTTTTATTTTAAGCAAGAACTATTGAAAGAAAGTTAATGAAGAGTCACATTGTATCGATTTATAACTAAAAATAAAAGGAAAAAATGTTGATTTTAGAAAAAGGGTGATAAAAAAAGTTGAAGAATAAGGAAGAAGATGAACAGTGAAGTGAAGGTTAGAAGAATTGTACCTGAAGAGAGCGAGAGGGAGCTCGATGAAGGTTTGATCAGAGAGAGAGTGTGAACGAAGAGAGACGTTGAGAAAAGCAACGGTCAAAAGTCATGAAAAGAGGAATAAATGTGTTGTGTTGTGTTGTGTTGTGTTTGGAACAATAAAGAGACAAATTTTAAAATTATAAAGTGTGTTCATTTGTTGGGAACAATAAAGAGAAAATTTTCCTCACAAAAAATAAAATAATAAAGAGACAAATTATTACTCCCTCCGTTCCTTTTTAATTGTCACTTTTGAAGAAAAAATTTGTTCATTTTTAACTGTCACTTTCAAAGTTCAATGCAACTTTAAATAATGTTTTACCAATTTTATCCTTAGCTATTTATTACGGAGAGAGAAATATATGAGATGATATATTAAATGAATAAGGTTATTATAGTAAAAGTATAAATTATTGTATCAAAAGTAGTGACATTTATTAATTGTCTTGGTTTGTGTAAAATGTCAAAAAGTGACAATTAAAAAGGAACGGAGGTAGTATTTATTTTGTAAGGGGAAAAAGAGACCATTTTATTTACCTTGACATTTTTATGATTATGAAAAATACTCCTGAGGATACAAATCCTTTCAAAAGAAAAAAAGAATACAAACAATTAAATATTTTTTTAACCAAGTGGATTTTTTCACTTTTCATTTTTTGATAAATGTTTCATCATTCCGTCAAAAAAAAGATACACGTTTCATCATATTAATATTTTAAAAAAATATTGACAAGTCGTCTATGTGTACCATATATAAAAGAAATACATAACTTTAAACTGACTTGTTAATTTCTAATTATATATTTAAACAAATTTGTTTTAGATGTCAATCAAAAAAATAAGAATTTATATTATGTATTTGTTATATTATTGATGTCATTGAAAAAATTAAGTAAAGTTTGTAATAATATAAAAATGTAAAATATCTATATATATACTTTTAATTAATATCAAAATAATTTTAATCTGAATCAAAATTTCATGAAAACTATTTATTTTAACTAAAGAAATAGTTGTTACAATTTAATTATACGGTCTCCCCTAAAAAAACTAATTATATGGTATGTTGCATAAAAAAAACTATCCATTTTAAAAAAATTAATAAAATGGGATGCGTGTTCCAATATGTGATTTTCCATTTTTCTACGCTTAAAATTTGTGATTATCACCAATAGACCTAGGTATTATTTCCCCCTTAATCATGTGGAATATTAGGTGCTACATAAACAATCTTATTTTTGAAGGTCATCAACCTAGAGTGATTTCGCCAGTGGCCACAATACTTGCATAGTTGTAGGTTGCTCAACAAGCTTTTTGGTGATACGAATTCATCTCATGCTCCTCGTCCTTCTCGTGAGATCTCTTGGCAACATGGGGATATTGAGACTATGGTTCTTAATGTAGACCGGAGTGCTCTTACAAACTCGGAAAAAATCAGGCTTTGGAGGTTTGGTTTGAAACCACGAGAGCTCCTTTCACTTTGCTTTCTGGCAGTGTTGGATTCTCCAACGTGCTTCATGTTGAAATAAAAGCACTTCTTACTGGTATTGAGCTGTGTTGGTAGACAGGTTATAGAAAGCTTTTGTGTTTCAGACTCCCTTCATACTATTCAGTTGGTGACTACTTACAGACAGATTCCATCACTACAGAAACCTATTAATGTCCATTAGAGATTACTTGAAGAAAGATTGACATGTGACCCTACGTCATACTCTCCGAAATAGGATTCATTATACGGATATTCTCGCCAAATTGGGAGCTAACGACCTAGATCCATTGATCGTTGTCCATCAACCTCTCCCTTGTCTTTCATCTGCTCTTTTAGCATATGTCCTAAGAGTGTCTTTTATAAGGAACTGGTCTAACTTATTCTCTTTTTTCCTTTTTCTTTTCCTTTAGCTCATGTAACAAAAAAAAAAGATTATTTTACCAAAACAAATTATAAAACTACTTATTTGAAATTACGCCTTTTGTTGAGAGCATGTTTGCTTTAGATTTTTTAAATATTATTTTTGATGTTACATTTATATTTATGTGCAGGTTATTCTCACAAGTTATTTCCTTTTTTTCCTCAAATTATTTTCTTGAAAAATTATTTTTATATTGAAAATAAAATAGCTATTTTACCTGGGTTTTAAATAAAATCATTTTTAATAGAGAGAGAGAGAGAGAGAGAGAGAGAGAGAGAGAGAGAGAGAGAGAGAGAGAGAGAGAGGTACTCCTTTAATGTACAGTGTTTGCGTGTTTTCAACCATATTAATGAAAAGACAATATTTGGACTTTCGGGACCTCATCCATTATCCCATATAAAATTGGTCTGAGGCGGGTTAGTTCACTAGGCTTTGCACCTGTCTACCATCAACATTTTCATGTGATTTTTGAAGAAGTAATGTTAATAAAACTTTAAAAATGATTAATAAAATGGGTTTCACTAACCATTATCCAAGAGACATTGGTTATGGAATTCATAAATAATAATTTTGTCTTGAAATTATAAATTGATGCTTTTGATCAAGTAATAATTACACTTTTTTTCATAAAAACTTACATGTTTTGATTGCTTAACTAATTCTTCTGGAACACTCTTTATTATTCTCCTGATAAAAATATATTTAAATATGTAAACTTAATAAAAGAAACGTACAACCCATTTGGGTTGGCCAAGTGGTACTGGCTTGGGACCTGAGAGTGCGCTTCTCCTCAAAGTCTTAGGTTCGATTATCTCTGGTGTCAATTTAGGTTGGCTAATTAAGGAAATGTCGTCAAATAGTTGATAGTGAGAAACTACTATATCAAAGTGACAAGAGAAAAATGAGTGAATAAACAAACAAAAATTGAAATGGGTCAAACATAACTACAAAGTCGTTTGGTGTGCAAGTCCCGAATAACTATGTTTCTTGAAATATCTGTTAGTAAAGTGAAGATAAATGACAACAAATGCAAGGTCTTCAACTCCGGTTAGATGAAAATCAAATATTGAATTAAGAAGTGTGTTTGAATGTGTTAAGAATTAGTTCAAGTTTTGTTTCAACAAAAACACATGTACAAATACCGATTTATGGTGTCATATTAGTTTGATGCAGATCGGGTCGTAACCTCCAATTAATAATGATCGAGAGTTAGAACTTGATAGGTTTGGATCGTAGCTCTAAAGAGGGATGGATATTTTTGGATCTTCGAAGGACAAAGTCATAGTTTTAAAAACCAACTCAGACCGGTCGGTTCAACTGGTTTAACCGAGTCAGAAGCTGAACAATTTTTTTTTAACGCTAGAAACTAAAAATGTATAAAAAAAATATTAACAACTCATCCAGGAATCAAACCCAATACCTTTGACAAAACTAGACACCAATCAGCCACTAGACTAGCGAAATCTTTTAGTATATGAAGACATATTTATTTAAATAGGTCTTAAACAATGGATATCAATTTATAACTAAACATAAGAATTTTTTTTTATAAAAACAAAACAAAAACAAACTTACTAGAATCAAATTAAAGAAACAAAATATTTAAAGAGTTTAACGGTGGTGGGTTGATAGTCTAAAACAACTTTGCACACACAACCAATCAAAATATTTAGAATTTCCACATAATTTAAAAACTTTAATTGATGTGACAATTTTAAATGTTTTGATTGATTGTGTGTGCAAAGTTGTTTGTGACTATCGATCAACTACCATTAAACTCATATTTAAATTACTTATACCATATTTTTCTTAATATATTAGCAAACGAGAAATGTTAACTAGTGCCCCTAGACATTAGTTAAGGATCTCAAATAATAACTTTTTATGAAAATGTGTATAATCAGTGCATTGGATATCGAAAACTTTGACATTTTTAAAGAATAATTACTTAATTTAAAATGTTTAAAAAGTGTCTCGAAACACTCATTAGCAAGACCCTAACAAATATATTTATAATTATGGATACAAACCAAGCCTTCTGATTTAATCCGATATAATATCTATACAAATTTATTATAGAGATTGAGTTATGCAACTGAATGATCTAATTTAAATCGGTTCAGTATGGTTGAACCATTGAGACGGCCAGATCTGATCTATTTACATAGTTGGATCCGTAGCGGGTCCGGCTAAATCATTCGACAGGTGTCTAACGTTTCACACCCAAAACCCTAGCTCTCACTCGCTACTCTTTATTTATAAGCACCTCTCTATACCCCCTTTTCAACTGTGCCCTCACACGGATTAGGGTTTCTCATAGCCGCCGCCGCCGCCGCCGCCGCCGCATTTTTCATTACTCTGATTTCTATTTCCTTCTCCCATATCCCTTTTCGTTTTCATCTTTGTTCAATCTAATTTCAGTTATGTTTAAAACTACATTGAATTTGAAGGGGTGACAGTGACGATTCTAATTAGGTCTCGTTCGTCGTAATTGGCCAATTTGACCTTGCCGACAAATCCTGTTATACTCTGAGTCCCTTCTTATTCATCATCCAAATATTTTCTAATTTCATTTCAATTTTGTTTTCTCATTGTTCTGTCTTGTGTGTTTTCAATTGGCCAATGATTATAAATTATTCAATAGACAAGCATATGTCTGAATTAATTCATGTTGAAAAATCTAATATTCTCTATGAGGCCATTTTGTTCACTTTTATTATTCTTTGATCTAAATTTTTCAATATGCTTTTGCATTTTTATTTTACTTAGAGTCAAATGATGATTAATAGCATAGTTCAAATGATCTATTTGTGATTATTCAAATTTTAGTCTTTCGCTCCTATCTGATGACTCCATAATGTTCAAATTGTAGCGTTAGTTATTTACACGTTGTGTTTGTCAATGTTTTTTGCAATTGAATTGAATAATGGTAAATATTGATCGCATTTGTAATAAGACGTCCTTTGTATGGAACGTGACATATCACATGTATTTATTTGTAGTCTTTTATCATTTGAGTTGTATTTAAACCAGATCAATTATTTTGTTTTATTGTTGTTTGACATACATTGTACATCTTGCTACATTTTATTCATGTTGTCTGTGATGATAATCCAAAGGCTTGTTTCTCAAAACATTCGCAGTGGCCGACCAAGAGCTTTCGCCTTCGCCAGGCTTGAGAGCTAGTGCTGCTTTTATCCTTCCTTGGATGTCTGAGACTCCCTTTCATGTTTGTTATATACTATGCGTAGAACTTCTAAATTCAAGAAGTACTGTCTCTTCAATGCTTAAAATAAATTAAATACTCAAAAGCATTATTATAGATATATTTGCAACTTGTTCTTTGGTTGGACATATCCGATAACCACTTACTTTGTTTGCAAGTAATCCTTATATTAATATTAATATGCTTGGCTCCCCTTGTAAATAAAAATTGAATTTTTACTCATCGCATTACCTTATTTTATCACTACACCATTACCTCACTTTTTATCCAATAGCTATTTTGGCCAGATACTTAAACAAGCATGTCTGTAAAGTCTTAGTAACTAGTTGAGAGTCAATCTCTAACCAAAATCTACTCCAATTCTTCTTATAAGCAATCTCAATAGCATTCAACAACCTACGAAGCTTAACTTGAAAGGCTGTAGTGATATGCATATTGGCTGCAAAGCTGCCTAAATTATGAGCATATCGAACCTGAGTGAAAATAGACTCGCTTCAAATGTATATAAATCTAAAAGAATTACAAAATTTTGTAGTGTATGTACCAAAGTAATGTATGTTATTTAGGAAAATGTGGGGGCCAAAAGCAGAGCCCTTTGCTGGTGGTTTTACAAGCAGAATAAAACAGAAAAAAAGGAACTAAACACTATTATGCTCCCTTGGAGTGTGAACTAAATTGATATTCTCATTGGTAATAGAGGCATACATATTGTGAATAAGGTCTATCGGTTTCAACCAATCACTCTGGCCGAAGAACCCCACGAGCGCCTAGATGAGAACTTTCTTCAAAAAAACTGCCATAAAATGACATAAAATATCAATTAATATGTAAGTATTAATTTAATAAATCTTGTATATATTATTGTTAATTAATTTTTATTTGCTAAATTTGTTTATACTTTATTTTGAGCAGGGTTTTTAATTGTTTTGAAGCAGAGAGCATCCTATAAAAAAGTTCTAGGGCATCCTACAATTAAATAAATATAAACAAGTGTTAGTAAATTTTGAATTATTTTTTAGACTAAAAAGCAACTTTTTTTTACAGAAATTAAAAAGAAAATTTAATCACATTGGGGGGATAATAAAACACATTTAAACTCTGAATACTTACACGTGAAAGCCAAAGTAAGGGGAAAAATCTGTGTTATTGAAAGAATTGGAATATTGGTGACAGTTATGTTTTTTTACAACGACAGTGATATTTGTTTTTTTTTGGTAATACACAGAAAAGAAAAGGAAAAAAGAAAGAAAAATAAGATAAACTAAAACAACTCTAGCTGAACCAGTAGGGTACTAACGACGGGCGTAAAGGACCCACGGGAGCTGTAAAATCCTGCCAAACTGAAACGTTTCCTGCACCAATCTTCGCTATAGAATCTACCACAACATTCGCCTCCCTCCAAGTGTGACGCATAAGAGCTGCATAAAGGTGCCAAATACTCACTTATGTTGTAATTAAATGAATAGGTACTCACTTCTGTTGTAATTAAATGAATAGCTAGCGCAGAGTCTGAGTAGCAAACGATGTGTCTGTACACTTTCTCCCAAGCTGCCTGCAAACCATGATATAATGCTAGCAGTTCCGCAGACCAAGAACCATCTGGTTGACGTAAAACACCTCCAAAACCAGAGGAACCTGGATTACCCAAACTGCTCCCATCAACATTTAGCACCGTTGCCAATCCAGCCATGGGGTGCCAAGAAACCCATTGTCACGCCTCAACTGCATTTCCACCAAAGCTAAAAACTTTGTTTATTATGGATGCAAGCCTATATATCTCAAGTTTTAGCTGGAAAATTGGCACGTTCTCATCCTCCATACACAATAAATTCTGATCCCGCCATATCCACCAACACGCATCCAAAAAGGTACCTGGTCTATCACATTTAGATCCTCTTCGCAACCACACTGAGATGGATTGATCTGTGAAAAAGTTGATATTGTCGAAACCAAGAGACACCCACAGGCGTTTGACAAATTCACAATCCTTGATGCAGTGAAATGTGCTTTCATCCACTGTTGAACAACGCGAACAAGACGAAGATTCACACATTCCTCGGTTGTGGAGCATAGCACGCGTGGGGAGGGAGTGCTGACAAGCAGTTCAGATGAAAAACTTCACCTTTTCTAGTGCAGCAAGACTCCATATCCACTTCAAAGATTCAGCTATACGAGACATTGTAACATCTGCTTGTCGCATTAACCATTTGTATCCTGCATTTGCGCTATACACGCCATCATTATTCCCCTTCCAACTGAAACTATCAGGAATGTCATCATTCAAACATAATGGAATTGATGTAATATGCTCTATTATAAGGTCCGACATGAAGTGTATAATTGCTCCAGCGTCCAACGACCCCATGGAACATACCAGCCACATACAAGTGCAAATCCTGAATATCCACATACAAAACTTGGTTACACAAGACCATGGAGTGTACCAAAAGGAAGATGACCCATCGCCCAATCTGAAATCAAAACCTGCGCGAAGGACTGCTTTAGCTTTCATGATTGAATTCCACACAGTAGATCCTTGGATTTTCGGCATATCAAGGAAAAAATTATCTCCAACATACTTCTGCGTCAACAACGTAACCCACAATTTATCTATACGACTATGGATGTCCCAAACCAACTTGCCCATCATAGCTGTATTTGATTCATGAGCCTTTCAAATACCCAAACCACCTTCCTTTATAGGGCGAGTAACTTTATCCCACCCTACCAGATGGATTCCCTTTTCGGAATTACCTTTCCATAGAAATCGTCTCGAAGCTTGATCAATATGTTCACAGATTGACAAAGGCAGCCATGAAACCTGCATATAATAAGTTGGGATTGACGTAACAACTGATTGCACCAGCGCTAATCTTCCAGCTTTGTTCAATAACTTATTCTTCCAGAATGCTAGCCTATGACAATGATATATTTTGTCGAGATGTGTTGCCTTAAAATTTTAAATTGTAAAAGGGTAAAGTTGGATTTTAAATTAAATAGTAAGGATAAAAATGGGACAGAAGATGATAAGTTATAAGCTCAAACACTACTTGAAATAGCGTCTGGAAAATAAACTATAAGCTCTTGAAATAAGTTATAAGCTTGTTGTAAAAAGACCGTTACTTTTTTTTGTAGACGAACTTGCAAGCTATCCGCTATAAGTTAGCTTCTCGGCCTTGCCAAACAGCCTTTGTTTGATGTGACCATTATGAGGAGGTTCCCAATGCGCTATAATGTGTCTAGCTAAGCCCACTTTGTTTTATATTTTTTTAGAATTTAAGCCCATTTTGTTAACAAACTTTGTTTTGTCATACATTACCAAAAAACGGTGCTAGGTCTCACTTTCAAGATTAGTGCTGTGCTATCGTTTGAGTTCATATTGCTATTCAAAACAAATTTCATTTGTGCTTCCAAGTAGATACGTGCGCGAGTGTGAAACGAATGACAAATTCCTTTAAAACCAAACCCTTCAAAAGAAATTTTGTTCCTTATATCAGAAAAAGTTAATAACTAAGACAGAACTAATGTATAAAAGATAGAAAATGAGACTGAAAAAGAAAATTAGTGATTTAAGTTGTATAACGTTGAAAGTGAAAGGATTTTATGATTTGGTGAATTTTGGTATTGATTATAATAGTTTATTTTAAGAATTTGCAGTACCGAAAGAATTATAAAAAAAATAAATTATTCAACTAAGAATTTGAAAAACAATAAACTTATTCAACTGTGTCTAAATGAAGCATTATACGTATACTTTCAAATGCGTGCCTAACTTGTAAAGTAGTATCACTAACAATACATATAATACACACAAAGTGTAATGCTATGTTTGATGTGAATACATGAACGAGTTAGTGGAGTTTATGAAAATGAAGGGAGAACTATCAATACATTGGATCATTAACAATAACAAGTAACAACAATATCTTGTAATGATTGTTAAAAAATTAAAATTAAAATTGCTTAAATCATATCTAAGATCACAATTCAACATTAAAATGAATATTAAAGTAGGTAAATACACCTTAATGTGTGTTGGTAAAAGACTCTTTCATAAAAACTAGCGGATGTCTTCACATCAAACAAATATGGTCCTTACAAGAAATCCAGATTGACCGCACAACTACATGCCAAACCGAAACCAATCCTAACCTCACTCTTACCTATATCCCCAAGCCCAAAAAAAGCACTCAAAGAGCCCAACCAAACCGCTGGGGGATACTCACATTCACTCAGCCACCTAGCAATCGTATAGCGAATAGGGACAGTTAAAGATGAAGAGATAAAAAGGTGTCATGTCGACTCCATCAGACTCCACACCTAAAGTGGTTATGTCGGAAAGGCAATGGATCAAGGAGTTGCCAAAAAAACAACCGCCTTCGAAGGCGTCCACGACCCCCACACATTAGCTGAGGTTGAAACCACCGCAGCCTCTAAACTATAGGGGACCGTTGCCGTAGAGTCGCATAGGCCAACTTATCTAAAAACTTTTCACTAGGATCAAGAACCCAAGACCAGTGGTCCACCGAATCCGAATGAACACAACCCGCAATTTGAAGGCACAACTCTTTCAACAAGGCAAATTCCCAGACAAACAGGGGCCTCCTCCACCTTATATTATATTGGTTAAAAAAATTTGATTTATGCTCCAAAATTACACTAACAACTCTTAATATTTTCCATTCATTAGCTAATATTGATTTTTTTTTGTTGTATAGAATATTTAATCTTGTTTTGATTTGGATTTAAATATTCATGTCTATAACTTTATATAGCATACGATCTCTATATTTATATCCATTTATCACTTGTATTATTCATTTATTTTTTTTGTATATTAAACTAAGAATTTAATTTGTTTGGATTAAGAGTATAAAAAAAAACGTTTTATGTACCTTCAAACAAAAAGTTTTATGAAAACGCTCAATTATATGCCGCAAATAGACTATATTTAAATGTACATTGGCGGAGCTAGGAAAAAAATTTTTGGGTGGGCCACTATAATAAACTATAATATATAAACACAAAATTAAAACTGCAATAAGCATTAAGCACAAAATTATAATGACGGAGTTTGACTAAAAAACTAGGGTGGATATTTTAAAAAAAATCAAATTACATATTTTACAACTGCTATAAATTATGAAACTTTTTTTTTATAGTACAACTGTGAACTGAGTGAATTTTCAGTTGACAGGACAATATACAGGGGATTTGAAACCCAAACAAGTTAGAAGATCTATAAGCCTCCGCTAACCAGTCAAGTATAAACATGACAAAAATCACGTATGTTACTTTTGAAACCGCCGAAAACTAAAACCGTTGAAAAATTGTTTAAAGTCTCACAAAATAGACCTGTAATTAATTTTTTTTTAATTTTTTGGGTGAGCCACTACAATACTTTACGAGAATTTGGATCTGTTGAAAACTAAAACCAACATAAAATTGTATAAAATCTCACAAAATAAACTTAATATCTTTAATTTTTTAAGTCCACCCTAGCCCATGATGGGCTCCACCTCTGTGCATTGAATAGTGAATATATGGTTTGACGTCGGTGGAAAAAATTACATTATCAAAACATGATTGTTTTATTAAACTTATACTGTAAAAGAAAATGCATAGAACATTTTAGTATTGTTTTGAACCGTTCCCTCAGAAGATAAAAAAAATGCGGGTGCAGTCAATTTATCTACTCTTCATTTATAATTCATCTATGATGCATACATACAGGGGCAGATCTTTTTGGAAGCCCATGGTCAGGGGTGTGCAAAAATATGGTTAACTGAATCATATCACCAATCTGAACTGCACTGAACCATAAAAAAACCAAACCATATTAAATGGTTCATGAACTAAACCATAAAATAAAACAGTTCAGTTAACCAAACTAAATTAAATAACCGGATTTAAACTGTTTCACCAAAAACATTTATTTTGATAATAAAAATAAATCAAAAACATAAATAAAATAAAAATATCACAAAAACAGCCCAAATTCACCACTAACCCTAGCCCAAATGATGAAGAACCCTAGCCCCAAATTGATCCCAATTCACAAATTCACAAAATCAATTCACTTCAATTCGGTTAGCCCCAATTCGTATAATCCGTGAATCAAATTCCATTTTCGTGCTCTTCTCCCTCAGTCTTCGTGCTCTCTCACAGGTATGCTCATTCCTATGTGGTTTTGTTCTTTTTTGTATAGATTTTTTCGATTTCTAGTTGTTATGCTCATGCTTATAGCTTTTCGATTTCTGGGTCTCTTTGAAATGTTAGTTAATTTTGACGTGTGTTCCCTTTGCTTGTAGCTTTTTTGTTGGTTTTTCTTGTTCTATAATGTCTGGTTTTTCTTGTTCTACAATGCCATTCAAAGTTTTTCTTGTTCTATAATGTCTGGATTATGGATTTGTTAATTTAATTTACAAATTATTTGGTTTGCTAGAAATCGTATCAGATTTTAGAATATTTGCTGCAATCTTGAAAGTATTCTGAATCTAATAATTACTAAAGTAAAGATTATAAGTTCCAAAGGCCATATGAACAATTCAGTGAAGATCTTAAAGTTTTAAGATTTTTTAAACTGACCGGTAAAGCAAGGAATGCTAGCAAGATAGTTGAAGTTAAGTTACTAGATATTTCTTTGGCTTTTTTAATCATCTTGGGAGGATTATCTAGTAAACTTAGGCTATCATAGCTCTCTTATGGCAGAATTTGTTGCAGTAATGACTGCTTTGGAAACAGCAAGATTGAAGAACTTGTAATACTTTCTATAGTTTACACCAAACAGTAACCTTTATATGTAATTCTCTTATTTTGTGTATTCCTTGCTTTTTCCTTCTTTTTACTTTTCATGCAATCTTAGACTGAACTATGTGAACTATTTGGGAAATGAAGCCTTTAGTATAGAAATTAAAAAGTTCTGTCATGTTTTATGCAGGAAAATTAGTTCACACAATATGATTTTGTCCCTGGTTGGGTTTTCTAGTATTGATAATCATTTAGGATGTGATTTTGTCCCTCCCTCTCTCACAGATTGTGGTACTTTTATCAGTTATTTATTATGTTTATGTCTTGCTTATACCTTCCATAATCAGTTTTCGATTTTGTTTATGTCTTGCTTATAATCTGTTTTTCCAAACCTTTTCAGCAAAATTGCAACAATATCACTATGGATGGCCATGATAGCATTATGGGATCTGACACTGAACACAATGATTCTACACCTCAACCTCCAGTTTCAAACAATGCAAATATGGGGCCGCCTAAGCGTAAAAACCGGTCAAAAGCTTGGGATCATTTTACACCATTGTCGGAAATTGAAAATTTAAAGTCAGCAAAATGCAATTATTGTGGTAATTTTATCAAGTATGGTGGTGGAACAAGTGCAATGAAATCCCATTTGAAAAGATGTAAGGAATATCCAAACAGTGACGCAAATATGATGATGCATGAATCAGATTCAAGCTCATTGGGAAATAGGGAAGTAGTTGTTAATTCATCCCCTGCAGTTCCGAAGTTTGACCAAGAAGTCAGCCGAATCGATTTGGTGAACATGTTTGTAGCCTTGGAACTTCCGTTTCAAAAGGTTGAGCATCCATATTTTCGTAAGTTTGTTTATGGCTTACAACCAAAATTCATCTTACCATCACGCACTACATTGGCACGTGAGATTTTGAAGAATTGGGACATGGAGAAAGCAAAGTTGAAGAGCATTTTGTCACAAAACTGTCGTCGAGTTTGTCTCACCACTGACACGTGGACATCCACCCAAAACTTTAATTACATGTGTCTCACTGCCCATTACATTGATAACAATTGGAAACTGCAGAAGAAGGTTTTGAATTTTATGCAAGTCACGGACTACACAGGAGAAGTTATGGCAAAAACGGTTAAGGAGTGCTTGAATGGTTGGGAACTTGGTCGTGTGCTTAGTGTGACGGTGGATAATGCTTCCTCAAATGACGTTGGAATTCAACATCTCAAAAGATGGATTCTATCTCAGAATGGTCTATTTTTTTATATTTTTGATTAATGAAAGGGACGATTTTATTCGACATTAGTTAACAATGAATGAACTGCTATAATGTGAAATTGTTAATACTTTTGTATACCCTCTACAACCAAATTGTACACATTGATTTGAATGAATTAGAGCCATCCCTTTTGCAAGTTCAGGGGATTAAATAGTTAAATGGATAGACCTTATTGTGAAAAAGAGGCCATGTTTATCCTCCATATTATCTATTTCCCATTTCTGGCACAAAGCTAGAGCATAATTTACCAAACTAGACTTGTAAAGCTAGAGCATTATAACACTGATTACAGAAACTTGGTTCGAGTCTGATAGTTTCTGCTAAGTTATTCCTTCTGGTACACATTGGATGAGGTGGTGTGGAAACTTGATTATGTGTAGAACATGCATGTGTATTACATTATGTGTAGAAAAGCTAACTCCTCTTGTGAATTATTTGGCTAGACCACACAGCAAACAGATTAGCTAGTTACCAATTAATTTTAAGCTTAACCCTCTAAACCATATTATTATTTCTGTTAAATTAGAATTTTCACTGTAAGCTGAAATTCCGCATGTACATATTCGCAGGTGAAGGCTGGGGAGCATTGAGTCAGGAGGAAGGACAATCATCAATTCATTGTTTCCCTTGTTATGTTTGTTCAACCTGAATTTGCTTAAATAATATTCATTGTAATTTGCTTAGGATTTATTTCACTACTCTCTGTATAATCAATGCCTCACTACTTTCTTTGAGTGATGAACGACTCTTCTATAATTTGAGTTGTCATGAATTATGTTTATAATTTATTGAAATTGCCATATTAAGAATTTGATATACACTATTTATTTCCAAAGGTCACTCAAATAAGTCATAATCATAATCACTTTTTTTGAACAAATAAGTCATAATGCTTCTAGCTTATGCGTATAATCTCTTTTTGAAGAAATATGTCATAATCACTTTTTTTGAACAAATAAGTCATAATGCTTCTACCTTATGCGTATGATCTGTTTTTGAAGAAATATGTCATAATCACTTTTTTTGAACAAATAAGTCATAATGCTTCTAGCTTCTGCGTATAATATGTTTTTGAACAAATATGTCATAATCACTTTTTTTGAACAAATAAATTATAATCCCTGAAAACCAATTTTTTTTTACATGTGTCACTAAAAAATGGGTTTTTTAAAATAATAACTAAAATCCAGTTTGAAAACCAGTTCAAGAATAATCCGGTTCAGTACGAAAATCGGTTCAAAACCGGTTAAAAATAAGTAAACCGGTTTAAAACTATAAACTGGTTCAGAACCGGTTTTAAACTAGATTGGAACTGTTTTTAAGAATTAACCAGTTTTTATTGAAATTGATTTTATGAACTGAACCAAACCATTTATATGGTTCAGTTCAGTGCAGTTCATGAACCATGAACACCCCTACCCATGGTAGCCATGACTCCCCCTAGATATCATATTAATACTATATTAAGTATACTCTATCAAGTATTTTCTATGTGTTGTAGTGGAAATTGAAGGCACTTTACATCAAGTGGTAGTGAGTTCGAGTCCTTCTTACTCCTTTTTAGTGTCTACTCGATGAAACATCTTATATATATATATATATGTGTGTGTGTGTGTGTGTGTGTGTGTTACAAATTTTTGGCACCCCCAACATCTTTAGTCAAGATCCGCCACTGCATACATGTATATATATATAGAAGACGAGGGAAAATATATTTCATTTGTGTCTATCCCTGGTAGATGAAGAGTAAAAAAAATGAGATAAACGGAGTAAATATTTTGAACTAAACTTTCAGTACTCCCCAATAGAGTTGTGCTTTATCTCAGCTCAACTCAACTCAAAAGATAGGCCGTGCGCATGTTAGATACGTTGTCTTTATAAAATGTCTTTATAAAATTTGGGGATTTTATGAAAGAGAGATCCACTAAAGTGAAGACCAATTGACATGTTTTTCTTGCTAAAATGTTCCATCTTATCTTCCATGTTGAGTACTGTACCTCGTTGGAATAGGAAAATAATGATTGTGAAGTCAAACAATTATTTAGTGTGAAAATGGAAGTACTACACCCAATAGATTTCCAAAAATATCATCAGAATGGGAAGATGATTCAGAAAAATCCACCATATTAGTATGTGATGCGATGTGGTTGGATCTAAGTGTTCCAAATCCAGGCCATAGTAATGCTATCATATCTTTGTCCCCATTTGCTTTCTCTGACACACAAATTTTAAGAACACTGCACGGTGATACGGGATAGTGTTGCTGGAACTGTGTTACCTTTGACTCTAGCAACCCATAAAATGATTTGGTGATTGATTTTAAATTCTAGAATCATTGCATTTCTAAATAAATAACATCTCCATTATAATTATAATAAAATCCTGCTACCAAGTGATTTAGGACACTATTTAAGGATTACAAATTAAATATTTTAATTTTCAATACATTAAATATACAAATTTTCATAAAACCTTAACATTTAAGATCCTTAAAAAATACCATGCGATACTCGTTAACATTTCCCTATCGTTAACATTTCCCTAATTATAAATAACTATGAACTTAAAAAAAACAAGAATTGGATTTGCCCAAAATAATAAATCTTCCGTGTGAGTTGCCACATTCGTTTATCTTATACTAAATCTAGTCTTAAAATTTAGAAGAAAATAAAATACTTTATTGAACAGTCATACTCACATTGATAAAATCGTATGTAACGTGCTACACTTTTTTTTAAAAATTTATTTATTTTCACAACATTAGTTACTTTTCTGTAAAGCTAACATGAAAATATATTCTACAAAAAATAAAAAATTAACATGAAAATATATTAAAAATGCGTTTAAAAAGTTTTGACGAATGCCACAAATCTACACAAGATGGTGGATTGGTTTTTGTGAAGCTAATAAGAGATGGTGGATTAGTGAAATTTGTCCACTACACGTTGTTACTTGATGGGCAATCATCATAGGACCCAGCATCGTAATAGTGCTTTAGAATCTTAGATGATTTATGTCCCCAATTTCAAGGCCACGGCCTTTAAGAAAGGCTGTAGTTTGTACTTCGTACCAATATGCTAATAGGCAGATTCAATTGATTGAAGAAAATTGCTCATTCCCATAAACAAAAATGCTCATTTCCATACAAACGAATCAAAATATCTTTACGTGATTTAAATCATATTTGGTATATACCAACGTGAGTTAACTCACGTTGGTATGAATTAATGTTCCACACTTGAACACCAATTTTCTTTCCCTCTTCACCTCCAAAAATCCAAAAAGTGCAAAAATTTGGAGCAAAATCTTGAGCTGAAATCATTGTAAATCGTCAGGAAGAAAATTTCTACACTCATCAAACGTCAAAAATCAGGTAATGTATCATCTAAACTCTTTTGATTTTGCTGGTTTTTGAGGTTGGTTCGTCATTCTGCGAAGCAGGTATGGGCGTGAGTTAAGTCACGCCGGAGCTCAACGTGAGTTAACTCACGTAGGTGTTAGCTCAACGTGACTTAAGTCACGTAGGTGTTGCACAAGTTATTTATATTTTTTTCCTTGTTATTTTTTTATTCAATAGACATAGTGATGGTTAAAAATGTGGTGGATGATGGCGTTGAGCCGAAAGCGGCCATAATTGAAGCTTTCATTGATGTGAAGGTTAAAGTCAAAATTTCCTTTCAAGCTCACATTGAAGAAAAACCTAAATCGGTATCTACCAGTGTTGCCAAGCTTTGCGATTAAGAAGTAAACACCGCCTCATTTTTTTTAACAAATGATAGATGACGAGAGCGAGATGATTTGCTTGGTTGGGTTCGTCGACAAGCGGCAAGGGCGGGATTTACTATATCTATAGATAAATTTAGTTTAAAAAATTCAATGGTGACGTTGCAATGTGAAAGGAGTGGTGTATACAAGGAGGAGCTGTTACTTTGTTCAACCAATGGAATTCACGCAAAAAATCTATAAATTGAAACTTTTCCTTTCATTTTTTCTCATTCTCTCATCTCTCAACTCTTCTCTCATATTGCTTTATTTTAGTGTTTTTTATGTTTTTCGTTTTTGTAGTTTTGTTAGTATAGGCGTAAACGAATGTCTGTCGTCGATTAATCATAATGATCTTATGCTTGTTTTTTTATGACGGCGATTGAGATCATTATATTAATCGACGAGTGAATTTTTTAGGCCTATTAGGATCATTATGATTAATCGAAATGAATTCGCCCTGATTTTGTTTTCCCCCAAGAGGTAGAGGTGGTTATGGAGGGTTCGTCTACCTTAGATTTGCTATAGGGGGTTGCCCAAAAGTGGCCTTTTACCCCCCCGAAAGAAATGTAAATTTCTTTAATTTATGTTATAATATTCATTGTTGAATGTAATGAATTGCAATGTAATGTAATAATATTTATGTTCCAATGTAATGTAATAATATTCATTGCTGATCATTATGATTATTCGTTGTTGATTCTATAACAGAACGCAACGTGACTTAAGTCACGTTGGTATGTACCGAGCGTGAGTTAACTCACATTGGGCTCAACATGACTTATGTTTATGCTTACCGAACGTGACTTAAGCCACATTGAAGGTATTATGGTCAGAACACTTGGGAATGAGCAAAACTGTATGGGAGAAGAGCAATTTTCTTGGTTGAATAAGAATCTCTGTGGTTCCTTCATTCTTATTTGAATCACAGTCCGATTATATTGTGTTGTGTTCTTGCATTAGCAAGTGAGATGTAACTCATGAGGATATGGTGTATTCATGTCGGTGATTTGATTCGCTGTGGTTGTTAGTATGATCTATCTTCTCGTAAGTTCCTTGTCTAAGCAGGGGTATGCCTGCATAAGACATTTTGATGATAAAGTCAAACATTGTGCTAGCCGGTAGCAAATAATATATGAGAGGTGATTACACCTAGGGTAAAACCTCCTATTTATAATGAAACTCAATGTGAGTAGACTCTAGTTTGTTGTTATCATCACTCCTCAGACTCTTACTAAATAAGTGAAAGCTCGTGTCTAATTTGAATGAACTCGTCGTTATGTGAAACAGTGGAAGCATGTTAGTGTTCCTAGATTCTTATATGCAGAATGATAGCACGTTGGAGATAACATTTTGAGTTGCGTCATCATTTGTTGTTGAGGTGAGCATTAGATTTTTTTTGTATCTCAACCTCATTATTAGACTCGTTTGCTCCTTTCAAAATGAGTTTTCTCATTGGACGATCTACATGATAACTGGGATGAGTCTTTTGGACCCATATTATTATCGGTTGATTGAAAGTAAACCGAGTTCAATTGCAACTGATTTAATATGAAATATGCCAATGAATGTCATTAGTGTTGAGGACAACATGTCTAAAACAAAATTGCTACTACGTCTTTTTAACTTAATTGCATATAATGATTCAGTTTTTTATCACTTTTTTTCCCATTTTAATGATTTACATTCTAAAATGCTAACACAATTATTTAGTTTTACATGAAAATTAAAAAAAAAAAATCATAATTTCATAACATTCATCTTCATATTCAACAAAAGCCAAATCTTTTTCTAAGACACCAAAAAATTATATTTCATTCTTTTTTTTTTCATGTAATGGCTCATTTTGTTGACAATAAAAGCAATATCATGGCAAGATGGGTTCGTTGGAGTGGATGCAAATACTTACCCTTAGGACAAAGAGTGTCCCGATTAGGTGTTTGTAAAATTCAATGGGTTAATGATTGCATGTCCAGGTCGTCGAATCATGGATTAGTTTCACAGCAAGTGTAAAAGACCGAAGGTGTGGGGATCAATGCCGTAGAAAACCCACTCAGAACTCAAAGATCTTATTTGTGGTAGCTAACAAAAAAAATAATCTAAAACTTAAGTTGTTTTTTTTATTTTTTGCGCGTTTGATTCCCAAAACAACATGGACTGACAAAATAGCACATGACAAACACAACTATATTGGAGAGAGATAATATTTTTTATGTTAAAAAATAAAAGGTATATTTTAATATTTTTTATGGTTTGTACTGTCAACAAAAAGTTTTCTCATAATTTAATGGAAGAGAAGAATATTTTTTAGTTAGTTCCTCGCTTGCAATTTCTAAATCAAGATGCAAAAAAAATGTTGTTCAATCATCTATTTTTTAACAAATCAAAGACGGTGTTTTAACATATATTAAAATCCTTGCCAATGCTTTTCAACCTGCTTTTATTTTGGAAGTCCCGTAATTGATATGTTATTATCTCTCCTTTAAGAAGACCTGATTTTAAAGTTTGCTATAAGGCATACAAGTATCATAGTTCATTTTCTAATAACTTTTTAACTTAGAAAGAATCTTTTAAATTAAAGAACACAATAATTATCAAACGGCTTCCACTTTACCTCTAAATCTTCATTCGGGCGTCCCACTCAACTACTTTAGCCACACTGTACTCTTGTTCTGTTCCTAAGTTTCATTAATTAATATGATTAAAATCGCCTTAAAAAGAAAATCAGTCATAAGCTGAGTCGATAACCATTGTAAATAATTCTAAAACCCTCCATATTGCTTGCAACCAACTTAGTTAGAAAATTATTGTAAAAAAAAAAACTGTTAGAAAATTAGCTTGTCAATAATCCCCCCTTAGCTTATGTTACTAGAGAAAGAGACATGGACGATTCTCTAACAATTGTATTTTTGATGTCACTATTTATCGATTAACGTGTGTATATTTGGAAGAACAATGAGTTTTATAGAATCATACAACACTGATTTTTCAGAAGCACAGAAGTCTAACTTTTACTAAAATTATTGTAGTTCACTGTAATTCTGACGACCACTAATATTCATGTCAAATTCATGTCAATCATGCACTTAATACGTCACCCTCTTAACTTATTGGTGACATTTAGATAATTCCTTTATGAAATTCTCCGCATCCGCATGTTACCTTTTAAAAGTTTATCCCTTTGCCGATGCCAATCAAATCCTTAATTTTCTTCCCCAATTTCATTCTTGAATTGAATAGATAATTGAATCCCGCACTATAAATTAAATATATTATCTTGAGCAATTCTAGACCCTTACAACTTTATTTATACATTTTCTCTTTTTTTTTTATTCCTTGAATCATCTCCACTAATCTTTAATTATTATGCTGGGGAAATAACGCACTGCCATACCTTTCTAAAAATCATTTTAAGTGGAAGATACTTGCACAAGAAAAAATAAAAAATGAAATTAAATATAATAGATGACTCTCTGTTTGGCAAGGTGAGAACATGAAACATGTTTGTTTCCATCGTGCAGGCAGGGGAGCTAATAAGAATTCATATAGTAAACTAAAAAAATGTAATATATTCTATACTGTGTGGGGTATTAAGAGACAATAAGAGACTTGACTTATCTGTATATATGATAAGCTCTCAGAACACTGAAAGGTAACATAATTTTTTTTTCTTTCTTTTAAAGAGTCTAGTACCGAAAATCACACATTATATTAAGTTCTTAAAAAGTAAAAAATCAGAGGTTTGAACTCGCGTCTCATTCATATCACATGCCTATACAGTTTTTTTTTATTATTTGAGTTGTATTTACAAGACCATGTCAAATGAATTTTAACAAATGAAATGATTATGGATCTTCTCCATAACTCAAAATGAATGAAACATAAAATCACACATTTTTGAAATAGGTGACTTAATTGAGTATTTTTTTTTTCTTCTAAAGAAACTAACGGCAAAACTCACACATCGAATATTTATTCATCTAAAATTATATTAATTAATGGATTTGTTATGAGTGATAAGGAAGAGCCCTAAAAAAGATAGTATGTTATTAATTATGCGAAGTCGACAAATCATCATCAAGAATAAAAAGTCTCTTCATATGATTTATTTTTTGAAGGAATCAAGTAGGAAATTTTTCCACTAAGAGGAGTATGCCTATATACACATATTCTTCCATCTAACATGTTTTTACTAAGACAACGAGACATTGGCTTAAAAACTAATATCCATATTATAAGAGAATACATGTACATTTACACTAATTATGCCTTAATTTATCTTTGAAAGAACTAATTATGACTTAAATAAAACCTATATTATCAACTTTTTCAATTAACAATGATAATTTTGAATTTTTTATTAAAAATCGATAATTTCGAATTTTTTATTTTTTAGAATACACTCTTTATTTTATAAGTATTAAATAACGGAGTTGTTGACACTCTCAGTTGTCCTTGTATATTTTTTTTATCAATTACTTTCAATCATATGACTTTTTTCTGAAAAATCCAAATGTACTTTGGATTAAATATATTTTTATTTCACGTTTTAGTTAAAACTTTCGTAAGATTTCAAATTGAACGTGTCAGCTTAACACTATGTAATAATTCTACCAGTTTTATGCATGCATTCGGTTAGGTATAGATACCCTCTTGATAAAGCAATAGATACACTCTTACCGTCCAAAAACAGGGTAAGGGTGTGAGTCATTCTCACAAAAAAAAAATTACATTGCGTGTCATTTAATCACAACCTTGTTAATTAAAGATCGTATATGGCCATAATTTTTATTTTATCGGGAGTTTTATTTTGAGACGACTACATTATCAACATTATATCTTTTACTCACAATACATCAAGATATACACAATTGATAAATTGAACCAAGGAAAAAGATTCCATTCTACATAATAAATCATACGAGAGAATATTCCACATTAGTGGATTGCAAACCCAAGTCCACCATCCATTTGTCTGCAATAGAAGTGATTCATGAAAGCATCTTTGTTGTTGATCTTTTGGCACTATCTCCCATATCGGGGGTTCAGGGGGCTCCATTAATGAACGGGGCTAAGCTTAAAGATGGCCATATAAAGTACTAATTTCTAACAAAGAAAATTAAATGTTGAAATTAATAAAGGTCATGATAGGGTGTTCTTTTATGCTATATTAATTAAAGATTTCAAAGTGTTATTAGTTTCATTTATAACTTAAAAAAATAGTTTATTGTCCCCGTGATCTTAGCTTAATTGGTACGAACATTGTATTATGCAGAGGTCAGAGTTTTCTACTTATTTACATTTAAGAAGTAAATTTCTAGCCATTAGCATATTTGACAAAAAAAAAAAGTACTGGTTTCTTTTATAAGTGTAGGTCATGCTAGGGTCTATGTTTTTTTTTAACAAGTCAAAATGGAATTAGATTAAACATCAAAACAAAGCATTCTCCTCAACATAAGATGTGTTAAAAAGAAGCTTTAGAGTTCATTACAAAAAATCACAAACACGACAAAATTAGCCAGCCCCTAAACAATCAAAAGGGCGCAGCCACCCGCCATAATAATCTACTGCTAAATTATCAACCTTTCTCTTCAACCACCAATAAAAATATGTTTAACCTTATCAAGCAACTGAAACATAGACTTTTTCTTATGATTAAAGATCCTATCATTTCTTTCATTCCAAATCACCCTAACACAAGTAAACCAAATTAAGTGCATGAATGAACGCCACACTTTAGAGCCACCTGTCAAATGAACATACTGAACAAAATGATCTGAAATAGAACGGGGGTCAACTGACGTGAATCCCAACAAATCGTGAACCAGATACCAAAGAGTACCAAAAATATTTCAATTAAGGAACAAATGATTTTCCGTTTCCACCTCATAGCACCCACTCACACAAAGTTGATCCTCATTAGTAATAGCACCACGTCTAACCAATTTATCTTTTGATGAACACTATTTTGTAAAAATTGTTCATATTTGACTTTTAATTATGAATTGATAAAAGTTGCTTGCTGGAAAACTAATTATGGATGCAAAACACAAGAAATGGACTGAAAATATTGTCAATGAAATGAGGTGCAAAAGGAAAACGAAAATGATGTATTAGGGGTTAATTTTGACAATGATTTGAGTTGAAAAAAAAGTTTGGTTGTGAATTGGTGTAAAGGCTGATTTGTGGTTTCAAACAAGAAATGGAATGGAGGTTTAGGGATGCCACACTTTCGAATCCTAGAAAATGATAAGTTTGTGGGAATGAAGATCACCACAAGAAAGGATTCTTGATATGATCAATACAAGGTCCAATCCATAACCTAAAGAGAAATAACTCACTTTTTTTAACAAAATTCAACTGTCTTACATCTCATTTTCGTGCTCTATTTATATGAGCTTGTGATATGATGATTCTGATTCTAAAACTCTTAGAAAATGAAGGAAAATGCAGCCACTAATTGCAATAATGTCTTGGCTGCTGAATTGTTACAAAAGGTTACAAAATGATTGCAAAAATGAAGAAGAATGAATGAGAGTGGCTGCTTGTTGCTTTGCTGAAGGTTACACTTTAATTGCTGAAATTCTGGCTGGAACTTGAACAATACGAAAAACAGAGCACAAACACACAGTATCAGAAGCAGCAATTTAAAAGTGCAGAAAATAAAAGCACACAAGTATTTGTTAACCCAGTTCGGTGTAAATACCACCTACGTCTGGAGGATACCAATCCAGGAAGGAAATCCACTATGAGGAATTAATCCTAAGACTCAAGACACAGACCCCCTGTTCCTAGTCTTCTAACTTAATCTCCTATAGTACTGATTTCTACCCAACACCTGAGTATAAGAAACCCCCTTCTTACTTCCTAATCAAGCAACTACCCAGTTACTAACAGCTTCTGAATAACACAACCCAGTTTATGAAGAAACACTTCAAAATAACAAAGACATCATTCGTACTTAAAAGCTTAGAATGATTTACAACTCAAAACTTCTAAACCAACTCAGATGAGTGGTGTACAAACAAAGCCTAAGCTTACAAAGACAAAAACACAAAGACTCTAATTCTCTGATTTCTAATTCTCTATTCGTAGTCCTCAATAGCAGCAGCACATCTCCTTAAATAGGCTTCAGCAAGCATATAATTCTGGAACAAATCTTCTCTAAAATATACTTCTAAAATTCTGCAATGGCTTGAAAAGGAAACATATATTTCTGACTTCTATCTTGCAAAGATTCTTCAGCAAATATATCCAAACATAAAACACGAAGCCAATCTTCTCAAGATCTTTAACAAATTAATCAGCCTTCTAGAAAACTTCAGCCATAATAAATCTTCAGCAAATCTCCAACAGATACGCACAGAATAAATGCAGAAAAACCCAGCTTCTGAAATCAGCTTCTGAAGTCCAGCTTCTGAAGGTCAGCTTCTGAAGGTCAACGCTGGTCAACGTCTGAACAGTGCGTCTGAAGAACTGTTCAGCGTCTGAAGGCCAAAACAGCATCTGAAGGCCAAAACTGCGTCTGAACCTCCTCAAATCCAATTTCTTGCTTCTGAAGACTTCTATAACACATGGAGATGCTTTGCTTGAACACTTTGATTTTACCAAAACATGTAGCCAACATCTAAATACTCAACAATTGCATCATTAAAAGATTGAATATTTGCATTTGATTGTTGGATTCTGGTCAGGTCCTTCTTTCCATATATGATGCGCCCCACATCTCCTATTTAATCACAATATCTCTTTTTGCACCCTTTCTTGTTTCAGCATTTTATTTGCACAAGGAAAAATACTATTGGCCTTAATTAAAACAAGTTTGGACCAATTATTATTGTAAATAAAAAAAACCATAAAACTAAGTAAAATGGGCAGCAAGTGATGCACCCCACCCCTCCTCCAATGGTTTGATGCACATGACCATTTTACCCTCCATGTTTCCTAGTGTAGGTTTAAACTCCAAGACTTTTGGCACCAATTGAGTTAGGGCTTCCTTAGCTTTCTTAGTTCATTGGTCCTCCTAGCCCTTGAATTGAAGCACTTGTGTCATGGACCCCTCCCTCTTGAAAGGAATTCGTCCACGAATTGAGATCACCATTACCTACATCAAAAGGAGCTAAGTCAGTAACATTAAAAGTAGCACTTATATCATACTCACCGGGTAACTCAAGCTTGTAAGCATTGTCATTGATTCTTTCTAGCATTTGAAATGGTCCATCACCCCTTGGTTGAAGTTTTGACTTCCTTTGACTAGGAAACCTTTCTTTCCTCATATGCACCTAAACCCAATCACCAGGTTAAAAAATCACCCTCTTCCTTCCTTTGTTTGCATGTTTAGCATACCCTTCATTTTTCTTTTAAATTTGCAACTTCACTTGCTCATGCATTTTCTTCACAAACTCAGCTTTGTCCTTTCCATTTTTATGCTTCAAAAGAGAATTGTTAGGCAAAGGTAACAAATCAAGTGGAGTTAGTGGGTTAAAACCATAAACAACTTCAAAAGGTGACATCTTTGTAGTACTATGCACCACACGATTGTAAGCAAATTCCACATGTGGTAAACATTCTTCCCACATTCTCAAATTTCTTGTAAGAACACTTCTAAGAAGAGTAGAGAAAATTCTATTTACTACCTCAGTTTGACCATCTGTTTGGGGGTGACAAGTTGTTGAAAAAAGTAACTTTGTTCCTATCTTACCCCACAAGGTCCTCCAAAAATGACTTAAAAATTTTGTGTCACGATCTGAAACTATGCTCCTTGGAATTCCATGAATGCGAACAATCTCCTTGAAAAACAAATCAGCCACATGGCTTGCATCATCTACCTTTTTTCATGCAATGAAATGTGCCATCTTGGAAAACCTATCAAGAACAACAAAAATATAATCTTTCCCATTCTTTGTTCGTGGTAAACCCAAAACAAAATCCATGGAAATGTCAACCCAAGGAAATTCAGGAGTTGGTAACGGTGTATAAAGACCATGAGGCAAAACTTTTGATTTGGCCTTTTTACACACTATGCATCTTTCACACAACTTTTGGACATCAATTTTCATATGGGGCCAATAAAAATGTTCTTGCAGCAACTCTAAAGTTTTAATAACCCCAAAGTGTCCCATTAAACCCCCCTCATGCGCCTCTTTTAAAAGCAAAGTTCTTATGGAACATTTTGGCACACACAATCTTTTTTTCTTTAAACAAATAACCATTGTGCCTAAAATATCCATTAATGGCAGCATGTTCACAAGCAAAAAACTTTGACGAAAAATCAATATCACTTTCATATAAACTCTTAATATGCTCAAGCCCAAAAACTTTAGTTTCAAGAGTGGAGAGTAAGACATGCCTTCTTGAAAGTGCATCTGCAACCACATTAGCTTTACCTCTTTTGTGTTTAATCACATATGGGAATTGTTCAAGAAAATCAACCCATTTGGCATGTCTCTTGTTCAACTTACCTTGCCCTTTTAAATGTTTCAAAGATTCATGGTCACTATGAATGACAAATTCTTTGGGCAGTAGGTAATGTTGCCAAGTTTGCAATGCTCTAAATAAAGCATACAATTCCTTATCATAAGTAGAGTAATTAAGGGAAGCACCATTTAACTTCTCACTAAAATAAGCAATTGGATGCCCTTCTTGCATCAAAACAGCCCCAATTCCAACATTAGAAGCATCACATTCAATTTCAAAAGATTTGGAAAAATTTGGTAATGCTAAAATTGGTGCTTTGGTGAGTTTTTCTTTAAGTGCAGCAAAAGCTTGCTCTTGTTTTTCACCCCATTTAAAAACAACATTTTTCTTAACAATCTCATTAAGAGGTGCTAAAATCTTTCACAAATCTCCTATAGAAACTTGCTAAACCATGGAAACTTCTTACCTCACTTACATTTTTGGGTGGTGACCAATCCTTGATTGCTCTTACCTTTTCTTCATCCACATGGATTCCCTTGGAGCTCACAACAAAACCTAAGAAAATTACATGATCCGTGCAAAAGACACATTTTTCCAAATTTGCAAACAAATGTTCTTTCCTTAAAACTTCTAAAACATCCCTTAAATGACCACAATGTTCTTCTAAATTTTTGCTATATATCAAGATATCATCAAAATACACAACAACAAATTTTCCCAAAAATTCCCTCAAGACATGGTTCATGACTCTCATAAAAGTACTTGGTGCATTACTTAATCCAAACGGCATAACCATCCACTCATACAAACCATATTTTGTTTTAAAAGCAGTTTTCCATTCATCCCCCTCCATAATTCTTATTTGGTGATAGCCACTTTTCAAATCAATTTTAGAAAATAAACATGCACCAAACAATTCATCAAGTAAGTTATCTAGTCTAGGAATTGGATGTCTATACTTAATGGTAATATTGTTAACAACCCTACAATCAGTGCACATTCTCCAACTACCATCTTTTTTTGGAACTAAAATAACAGGGACAACACAATGACTTAAACTTTCTCTTACCCATCCTTTACTTACCAATTCAGCAATTTGATTTTGAATTTCTTGAGTTTGTTGGGGATTGCTTCGGTAGGTGTTTACGCTGAAGTTTGGTAAACAACCGCTAGTCTGGGTTAATTGCTTGCGAGACCAACTAGTGAATCTCAGGAGCATAGTACTTTGTTTGAATCCTTTAAGTTGTTTGAATGTTCATTACGCATAAACATTTATTGTTGTTTTGGGAAAATTAAATATGCAAGTCACTTGGATTACAAGCAACAAGGAAAACAAGTTTTTAATAAACAAACGCTTTGTTTCGATCGAAACAGGTAAATGACGAGAATTTAAATGAAAGGCAGTAAACTTTGCATGGAATTTAAAGTGCTTGAAAGATAAATTTACATGAAAAGTAAATTGCATAGAATTGTAAAATGTGCTTTACAGAAAAGAATGGTTCACAGATTCATACTTGGATCCCATTTCACTCGTTTCTCTCGATAGCATGGATACTTTGAGTTTTACAAGGATTTTTGTATAAATGAATTGCGACCTTGTTTCTGACTAAAAAACTACTATATATAGACTTTCGAAAATAAACTGTCCTAACGGTCGAACACTACCCTACTGCCAAATGTCCTGCCACGTACACCCTGCATGCACCTAACTGCCCCTTAGAACGGTTGTATCGCTCGAAGTCGAACTGAATTTGTGAAGTTTGTCAGAATTGTGCTAAGTCCAGAAATCTGTTGCTTCGATTCGATCATATGCTAGGTCGATTTGCCCAATGGTTCGAAGTCCTCTTTCTTGCCTTAGCCTTGTGTTTGTAAATATTCCCTTGAACCTGTGAACATTTCCAAGAGTCTTCTTACTCTTCAATTCGATAGATTCTGACAAGATTTTCTTTAGCATTTAATGCGTGTTTAGGGCATATTTTTAGCTTATCAAAAATATGGGCTAACAAATTGCCCCCAAAAAATGTCTGCTTCGATTCGTGATCGAAGGAAGATGAGAAGTTGACATTTTTTTCTTTTTCTACACGTTTTACTGAAACGGCGTCATGATTGCACGTTTTACTGTGTAACTGTCACCTCGATTCCCACTATCATCATGAGTTCCAACTTTCTAGGTAAAAGTGGGACACATGTCACGCTAGGAAGTCGAAGTGAATCTGATTTGACAGATTTTTTTATTATTTTTTTTACCCTATAAATAGGCCAAAAATGGCCATTGAAACGTTTTCTCAGACGTTTTGCTTTCAGTTCTTGCTTTTTCCCACTCTCTTGCTTCCCAATCTCCACAGCTTCTTGCGAATCAGACCAACCTATTGCTTCTTTTCACAATCGTTTGTTCTTGAATCTCTAGTAAAGAAACCCTTTTCTTGGAATCAGAATCATCGGCATTGATTCAATCAGTTCGTCATTAAAACCCTCTTCATACGAAACTGTTCATCGTCTTCTTCGACAATGTCTCAAGAAAACAAGGAAGTTCCTATAGCTGGGAAATGGCCAAGCACTATCACCAGTAACGATGGCAAAGAAATGGTACCTGAACCTCACGGGGACGCATCAAAGAAAGCTATTTGGGAGTTGAACGTGATGATCCCGTTTTCTGTGGGTGGCCAGACTTACGCCTTTGGTGGGCCTCTTCCAGATCAGCCAAATCTGTCGAAGGCCATGGATAAGGTATTTCCTTCGTTCACAACCTGCGAACCTAGGATATTCCTGAGTGACCCATATAACTTCAGTTTTCTAAGTAAACCTGGCAAGCTATTTCGATCAGCCCCCTATATAGGCAACCTGGATTATATCTCTTGGCTAGATCGAGTCGAAAGTGACTTTGGAGAATTTTGGAAAAGACATGAGATCTTCGACCTTATTCAATTCTCCAGGACTGGTCCAGAGTATCGACCAGAGATGTTAATCGCTGCTCTGCACTTCTTCGAGAGTGCAACCAATATGTTCCAATTTCCTTGTGGTATGCTTACTCCGACCCTTTTTGACGTAGCTGCTCTTACAGGCCTTAGGCCTATTGGGGATACCTATGACCCCACCATCACTAATGACGATATCAAAGTAGATTTTAAAGAGGCAACGTTTGCTAAGTATATAGCGGAGAACAGGGGTCATGATGACGAAGTATCAGACGAAGAACACGTCGCATTTCTGACCTTGTGGCTGTCACATTTCGTCTTCTGTTCGAAGTCGCTGCAGGTGGCAAAAAGATTCATTCCTATGGCCCAGCAGATCGGAGAAGGCAGAATATTTGGACTTGGGCGCCTTTTGCTGGCCGTTCTATATGATTCGATCGGGGAAGCCTGCGATGACCTGAAGAAATCGAAGGATGGTTCTTCCTTCCTAGTATCCGGCACAATGTGGCTTCTTCAGTTGTGGCTTAATGCCACTTTTGAAAAGGAAATGGGACTGATCATCCCACAAGATTATGCTGAAGAGGTTGCCAACCGTTCTATCGAGGGTCAGAGGGCACTTCGACTGACGCCCAAGACCTTAGAACAGAGCCCACAGAGGCTCTTCCTCAAGTATATGAAGGTCTTCTTGGACTTCAAGCATTTTCTTCCTCAACATGCCCCTTTCCATGAGAGACAGTTCGGCCCGACCTGGTTTACAGAAGATTTCCCAACCATCGACCCAGACAACGAAGACGAAGTGAATGAAGTATGGTCAGCTTACCTGTATCCTTCCATACTTTCATGCAGAACTGGGGTGAAGTCGAACTACTTAGGCTTGGTAGGGTACCAACCTAATTTAGTGTCAAGACAATTTGGGCTTTCCCAACTTCGACCCAAGAGTTTGTTTTCAGACCTCAAACATGTTTTGAGGGGAGCTAACCTCTCAGATAAGCTTTTTAAGAAATACCTTAAGTCATCTGGAGTGCTCTTGTTCGAATTGCATCCATTCGAATACAATGCTTCGTTCTTCTGTACTACAGAATTTACAAAATGGTGGGAGAAGTATTTTTCTAGTCATTCAGTTGGAGACACCAAAGCTATGATCTCCAGGTTAGAAAGTGGCTTTTTCCAGCCAATTATTGAGAACATACGTTCGAAGCTCCCTGCTCGAGGTACCAAACTCACTTTTTTGTCACTTATTGATATATGCTAGTTTTATTTATTTATGCCTTTCGATTTCATCTATTTAGGCAAAGCACCGGTGACAAAGAAGGGTGCAGAATCGTCTCAAGCTGGGGAAAAATCCAAGAGGCCGACTGGCATAAAGATCCAGGAAGTAAAGAAGGAAAAACAAGAAAAGGTAACTGATTTTATTTACCTTGTTTTAATTTCTAACATTTTCTAACTTCTTTCTACTTCGATTATGGCAGAGTCGGAAGAGAGATAATAGTTCTGAGACTACTACAACTTCTAAGAAGTCAAAACCCGAGGTCATCTATGTTATAGATGAAGAAGAAGTAAGTCCCCTAGTCCTTTCTTTTTGATCTAATGTCAATCCCTTTAGTCCTTTCTTATCTTTTCTTTGACAACAGGAAGAGGAGGAAATTCCTCTTATTAGGAAACGGAAAACGCCCCCTAGCTCAACACCCACCAAGTCTGTCGAACAGACGGGTCTAAGTAGTTCTCAGGCTCAGGAGCCTAAAAAGAAGAAAAAGAAGAAAGACAAGAAAATCGAACCTGAAATTGCTGCAGATCGAAAAGCAGAGGAGCCTGTTGAGAAGAGGAAGAAGAAAAAATCTTCTAAGTCTTCAGAAGATCAACCAAAGGCAACTCCTTCTGAATCTCAGCCTGCTTCGACCGAGGTTGATAATAAGGCTGACCATGTGAATAAAGATAAAGAGGATGCTGAAGGCGTTAAGACTCCTGAAGAACTTAATCCAAATCCCATAATTATAGAGATCGAGGTACGAGTTTCTCCACAAACCTCTTCTTTTATGACTCAGATTGCCTTTGCTAGCATCCTTTTTTATTCCGTCTATATTTCGAATCAGGTGGAAGGTCATGTTGCAGAGGGCGCTCCTGCATGGGCGGAGAAAATTCCAAGCCCCCTTATCGAAGAGCCTCCCAGTCCTGTAGAAACAGAAACTGCTGCTGAGGCAGATCAACAAAAAGAAGATCAACCAGATCAACCAGTTGCGTCTGAAAGTCCTCGTGGTCGGAGGGGAACATTTTTCGAATCTGAAACTGAGCAACCAGAGGCTGCTGTTTCTACTGAATCGAGCAAGGGTTATTCGCCCTCTCCTGAGAGGTACCAATTTGATGATGAAGCTATCAAAGAGGCTGAGGTAGGAGGGTCAGAAATCTTGCCGGAGTCTTCAACTTCGAAGCTCTCTGCCAGCTTAGGGTTGCCTGAAGAAGAATTTGTGAATATGCAAAGTTCAGACCCTGCAGCTACTCTTCGACTTCTGCTTACCAAGCAAACCCCTCCTCCAACTTCAAGTGACAGGGCCAGTGATTCGACTCATTCAGCAGAAGAAATCAACTCGTCCGTACGTCAAGACTCACTTCTGTTGAAACTGACTACAGACTTTGTGATGAAAGATGTGCCTAACATAATTAAAGCAAATCCCTCCACTGCTTTTGGACATCTCAACTTTCTGAAGAAACTCCACAATCCCTTAACCACTGACGAGACTTTAGGGAAGGTTCTTCAAATCGAATCAATCATTGACCAACTGGCCAAAACTGTGCAACATGATGAGGACAGTGCAATGAGGCAAGCTGCTCAGAAGCGAACACATGACCATTTGCTCGAAAGAGCGAAAACTGCACAAGCTGAAGTTGATCGATTAGCAAATTTCGCCAAAGAAGCGCACCCTGATATCAAGGTTTGCAATGACAACATCTCTGATTGGGAAAATCATATCATTGTGTTGCAGTCGCAGATTGACAACTATAGGCAGAAAATTGCTGAAGAGGAAACCAAACGCAACAAACTCGAAGAGGATGTTAACAATTCGATTAAGGCTTGAATTGATGAGAAGGGACGAGAAGGTCTTAAGGCTTACAGTGCTTCTGCAGTAATCCTTGAAGAGGTTAAAAGCTTGGAGAGTGCCCGCCAGGTCTTCGATAAAGAGATCAATAGCTTGACCAAATTGTACTGGGAGTCTGTCAAACATTTGTAATACCTTAGTTTTTATTTTATAAGTTTCGAACATCTTTTGGTATATTTTGGTTGTAATGTTCAAGACATGCCCAGTTTGTGGCAATTTCTTTTAACTGCCATTTCGAATCTCTTTGAAGTTTTATTCTGCGCTTATCTTTATTTCGAGTCACTTTGACTATTTTAGCATTTGAAAACGCCAGATATCGAAGATTTACTTGGTTTTCGTGATACACTCTGAACCCCTCTTTTTTAGTAACGGATAAGATTGTGCCTAAAACAAAACACTTAACTACTAAGCCATATCTCTGATTGGCTCTAGTTTCAAAATAAGTCAAACATCCGTTTCCAAAACAGTCAAACTGACATGGCGTGAATTCCAAGAAGAATTAGGAAACGGTTGAAGAATTATTAATGAACTTACCATTATATATATATGGTCATTCTCTATCCGTTTTACTCACTCTATTTTGCAAGTTATAATAGTATAGCAACCATCACCAATTTTGAAAGAGAAATCATGGGTAAAGGCAAACAGATTGCGAAGAACACCAATGAAAAGAAAGCAGCGTCTGGAAAGAAGAACAACAAGAAAATTGCTGATTCTTCAAAAAAGACAAAGAAACCTTCTTCCAAGGGCGAAAGTTCAAGAACTTGCAGAGCTCCCCCTCCTCCTGAAGGGAAAATACACTAATCACCTTCAAAGGCTCAACCAGAGGTTTCCTCCTCAGAGTCTGATAGTACGGACCCTGATTGGGCAGAATTCCTTTCGACCTATGATGAAAACAAGGAATACCTTCGTTCATCAGACTCAGAAGTGGATTCGAAATGAAGGCCCTTCAAGATCAACGTGTCACGTTTTCTTCTGTAATTCGAATAAAATCTTAGCACTTTATGATGGATAAAAATCCACGATAAGACCTTTGTATGATGTGGGATAAAACCCACCATTTTAATTCGAATCTTTTATTTTACTGGCATCTTCGCATGTTGCCACTTTAGTATTTGTCTTTTCGAACTATTCTTGATTTATTCGAATCTCTTGCAGCGCTGGTCTATATCTTTTCAAATACTTACCATTTATACTCAAAGTACGTTGATCAGGAGTTAACTCCTCTAACTCATAAGCACCGTTCGAATAAATCTGAACTATCTTAAATGGCCCTTCCCAATTTGGGGACCACTTGCCCAAGGTTCGATCTTTTCTATCCATGGGCAGAATGACTTTCCACACCAAGTCTCCAACATTAAAAGTTTTTGACTTCATTTTCTTGTTATAAGCTTTTGCAACTCTTTCCTTTTGCCTAGTCAAGACTTCTAATGCTCTTAATCTCTCCTCATCTAAATCAACCAACTCATCTGACATCATTTTCCAATAATGATCAATTGGTATGTCCATTTGTTTTTGTATTCTGGCTGATTGCAAATGTATTTTGACTGGAAGTACAACATCATGACCAAACGTCAATCGAAATGGGGTAGTGCCAGTTGATTCCTTAGGAGAATTTCTACATGCCCATAAAACTTGATCCAACGTTTTGTTCCAATTTCTTGGTTTTTGGGCAATATGTTTTTTAATCAAGTTAATGATAATTTTATTGGCTGCTTCGACTTGACCATTTGCTTGCGCGTAATATGGTGTTGAGGTTAATAATCGAAAGCCAGTTTCTTGAGCAAATTCTTGCATCTTTCGTCCAGTAAAAACTGAACCTTGATCAGTGGTAATTGTTTCAGGAATACCATACCTATAAATAATATGGTTTTGAATGAAACTAATTACTGCCTCCTGATCGACATTTGGTAAAGGCACTGCTTCAATCCATTTAGTAAAATAGTCTATTCCAACTAAAATATATCGTTGGTTTTTAGACGAAGCAGGCTTAACCTCACCAATTAAATCCAGAGCCCATCCTCTGAAAGGCCAAGGTTTGATTATGGAGTGTAACTCACTAGCAGGTACATACTGTATCCCTGCATGCTTTTGGCATTCTTGACAGCCTTTAGCAAATTCTATGCAATCTTTTAACATAGAAGGCCAATATAAACCTTGT